>MU619734.1:233165-272436 GCA_025201785.1 Xylaria longipes
GCCCCACGTCTTCGCTCCTGGCCCTGTGCTTCGGGTTCCCCGCCTGGAGCCGGGCGTCGGGCCGCCGGGGCGGCCCCGCGGGCCCCCCCCCAAAAGGAGGGAGGGAAAAAGGAGAGAATGATGATTTGGAGTGCTGCGAAATGACAAGAGTGAGGAGAACATCAATGCCATTTCGGCACGTCTCGAAGACTAACAATAATTTACTGTTATCTACCTACCCTTGCTGTCGGACACAACCACGTAGCATGCCCCCTCAACCGCAATCAAAAAGCAACACGGAACGCAGATTTCGTATTGGTCTGGGGCCTGCCGAGTTTCCACTGCAGATGTGATATATGATGTTCGAATCTCGGACAAATGAAGGCCGTATGTGCTGTACTGTGGTGCTTGGATCCGGTGGTAGGTGCCTACCTGGTAGGTAGGTATGTAATAAAGTGGGCGGAACAACACTTGCGCGGGGTAGCTAATGCCACCTGGGCACGCCCATGCTCCTTTCGCGTAGAGGGATACACTCGAAAACACAAAGGTCAGGTAGGTATTTATAGCAAGGTAAAGCTTTCCTCGTGCATCTTTTCAGGCCCATTTGAAAACACAGCACCCAAATCGTATATGCTAGCCTTAGCTCAGGATTACTCCATCGACATGGCTGCGGACATCCCCATTATCGACGCCCACGTCCACCTGTACCCCGAGTCTGAGATCCCCACCATAGCTTGGTGCGCGCCAGAACACCCACTGGCGAGGCAGCAGTCGGTCGAAGAGTACAAGACTGCTTCGGCGAGTTCTTCACCCAAGGGCTTCATCTTTATTGAGACAGACCGCAAAAATGACCTCGACGCTGGCGTCAAGGACGGCAGCGGCTGGGAGGGCCCGCTGACGGAAGTCTCGTGGCTGAAGCGCATCGTCACGGGCCAGCCGAGGCCTGACGAGGGGCATTCTAAAGAAGATGCGTCTCTATGTGCTGCATATATCCCCTGGGCCCCTTTGCCGAGTGGGCCCGGGGCAATGGAAAGGTACATTGAGCTTGTGAAGAAGGAGGCGGGCGACAGCTGGCCCAAGGTCAGGGGGTTCAGGTATTTGCTGCAGGATAAGCCTAATGGCACCATGCTGCAGGACGACTTCATAGAGAGCCTGAAGCTGCTTGGCCGCAAGGGTCTCGTGTTCGAGCTGGGTGTTGACCAACACCAACGGGGTAGAGCACAGCTTGAAGAGGTTCTCGAGATGATCGACCGCGCGCACGAAGGGGTTCCGGAAGGGGAAAAGGTCGTCCTCATCCTCAGTAGGTTTATTGCGAACTTTGCCAGGTGATTTCAGCGAGTAACCGTATTGTATACAGATCACATGTGCAAGCCTGATCTGGAGGTCTACAATACGCATACAAGTACATCGTTCATTGCGTGGCGTGTTTCTATGTTCGCGCTCAGCAAGGCTAGCCGCACGTACATGAAACTATCAGGCGGCTTCTCCGAGATGCCCGAGTCGCTGAAGCAGCGAACCCCCGAAGAGATATTTGAGGCACTCGTGCCGTGGCTGACCGTCATCCTTACAGCCTTTGGCCCGGATCGCATCATGTTCGCCAGCGACTGGCCCGTCTGCACGATCGGTGTCGGCGATGGCGCCTGGGAAAAGTGGAAGAAGATTGTTGAGCGCTTGTGTTGGATGGCTTCCTTCAATGACGATCAGCAGAGGAAGATTTGGGGCGGGACGGCGCTGGAGGCTTATGGAATTGAGTCCTGAATCTGAATCCATGCTCTAGCGGTGCCGAAGGACTATAGAAATGAGCTAGACTGTAGCTAGAAAACTATATAGCACACTTGATGAGGGCGTTATTTTCTAATCTTCGTCTACATGTCTAATCTTGGAGGTTGTCGATGTACATATTAATAAGAGGGCAGATGATGGTAGTGAGAATTGAACCAAGGTCTTTCAGATTATTGCCTCTTGGTCCGAAATGCGTAGTTTGCTACTATTGAATAGTTAGGCATAAGATTCCAGGCTATTGTTGACGATATAGTCTTTGAATTAGGTCCTACCGCCGGGACTTTTCCTGCAACTTTGTCCAACTGGCCAAATTCTTTTTAGCTCTCATTCGTCACGTATACCGCATAGTAGGAATCGTCTCGGCAGGAGAGTCCTAGCTATTAATTCCATCTCGCAAGCTCCTTTATATTCCAATAATAATGACATTGGATCCGGTTACAAGCTTAGAAAACTTTACACGCATAAGCTTTTGTTCGCAGTATTTTCTGTCTTTTTTTCTCTCCTTTTCTTCGAGTCACACAACCGCACGTATACTCAGCTCATGTCCGGAAGTATCGATCAACCCACCAGTTCCTCGGTGCAGATACTCGTGAAGTTCCCGCCAACACGCCCCATGTTTTCCAGGTGCTCTCTGTCCTGTCCGTTGTTTCTGTCCTCGCAGCGATCGATTGGTGCCGTAATTGCGCAGCCGGTGGAACTGTGAGCCGCTCCGTGCTTTCGTTTTCATGAGCGGTGAACCCCTGCTTCTCATTGGCGGAGTTGTCAAAGATCTGATTGCTGTCGCGATAATCTCTCCCTTCCTCAGCTGCATAAGCCGCCGTCATCAGTTGGTTCATAATGCTGGACGGAGACCTCGTTTTCTCAAGTTCCCCCGGCGGTGGGTTTGGGTATGGTGTACTGTCTAGTAGCATCCTAGATAGACGGTTGTCTCGATTTCTTCGACGACGCCACATCCATATGGCAAAGAGAAGGAGGCTAACAAATGCTATACCTCCTATAACCTATTGTTAGCAATTTGTTATATTTGTGATGAGTAGACAGGCTTCCTAGCCCATCTAATAGTGAAAGACACTTACCAACTGTTCCTCCAGCGATTTGGCCTGCTCTTTGTGGAGCATTCGATGCACTACCTCTAGTTTCATCTGACGGTTTAATGGCGCTGCCAGACTGTGGCACACCGCCAAGTAGCGGGTCACTTGTGCTTTGTGGTAATACGGTGGTCGTCGGCGTAGTCAGATCTTCTGGGTCTGAAATTGGTATAGCGCTTGCAGACACGGTTGGAATGATTGAAGATGACACAAGACTTGAGGGAGGCAGAGTTAACGTGTTTGTTGGCATTGTTGGTATACTCGGAGAAGATGTGAGAGTGAAAGAAGCAGGTGGTAAATTGGGTTGGCTGATCGTTGCTTTAGTAGGGTCTGGAGCCGTAGTCGGTTGACTTGATATGGACGACGTCGCCGTTCCCGTGAGAACTGGCGTAGAAGGAGGTGTGCTATTCTGGGGGGGCGGAATCCCTACGCCTCCCCCATCGCCGGGCTCCTCCTTGTCTGATGATTCGCCGTCGTCGTCAAGTTCATGGTCGGAGAACTCATCATCCGATGATTCGTCATCAGATAGTTCATCGGCCGACGACTCATCGTCGATTGGTGCGCCTCCGGCTGGTACATCAGGCTCCAATTTCCCGTCCGCTCGAGCAAGGATTTGAAACCCGGGAATTCGCCTTCGCTGGTGAAATGTGACCCTGCCAAAATATCAATTGAGCCCTTCCAGAGATTTGGATCTGGGGAGATTTTACCTCATTATAATTTCGACTGGCCGTAAACTTTCGAATTGTTACCTTGGCGCCAGGCCTAGCAACCACTCTTCGGGAATAAGATAAATAAAATGAAACTTAGTGACAATAAGGGGAAAACAAAGAAGGAAAGGAAAGAAGAAGAAAGTGTGTATAAAACAATCCACCATGGAATGGAAAAACTAAGAGTGAAAAGAATGATCAGCCATCCATCTGTGCAAGTCCTGGTCCGTCTTATGTTCTTTTCAATATCCGATTCTAACCCTCACTGGAACATGGCCAAGACCTACGACACAAGCTAATGTCTGGGCCAAGCACATGTCACCTTGGCATCCTCCAGAAGATCTCCCCGATCAGGAAAAAGAAAGCGCTCTGATTGGCCTATTGTATTGCTTCCCCAGAAATGCGATACAGCGCTCAGACACTTGCAACTGATATATACATGTCGATCTCTCTAGTGACGGCTTCGGCAACACATTTTTGTAGTTTCGCAACCCGTGTATTCATTTTAGCAAATTTCCTGCCCAGCACTCCACGTTTCAACACCACAATCAAGCCAGGCTTGAGATAGAAAGGAACAGCTTTGTGTGTTGCTAGGGTTGGGACTGAGCTGTCAGCATGGGCTTTTCACCCATGGCCATGGCTCCGAGAACAAGCCGTTGTAAAGTCTAGGCTACTGCATGCAATCAAATCTTATAGCAACCGCTCTGTTTCATCACCACTCGGTGTTACACTGTAAATATTTGAAAGGCTATGATGCAGTGCATTGGTGGTATGCGAGGTGCCAATAGTTGATTGATTTAATTGACTAGAAAATAGGTTGTAGGAGGGATGGTTCTGGCTACATAGAAACCACTGTAAGGGAAGCACTGTCCAGTCGTACCTGCCACAGTGCCCTTACATTAACAAAGAGCACTAAATACCTAGATAGACTAAATACAAGGGTAGCTGTTTTCGGGAAGCTTAGGCAGATTTCTTTCATAGCTCCAGGGGACAGTATAAAGATTTTTATACCTTTGAAACTCACAGCAGAACTACCTAATTAGACACAGATGTACCCAGTCTAGTCTAGCCTACTTCGCCAGCTTACTTCTTGCGAGCATCACAGAAATGGCCAGATGGGGCGGTGGATTCTTCGTAAACTTCAAAAACTTATTTGCGGACCGCCGAAGAGCACGTCCACCAACCCCACCTCTCCCTAGTATGATCGGCGACCCAGGTCCTGGTCCGGGACACAATCCGCCACCCGGCCACGGTCCACCACCGGGACAGCGTCCGGTTCCAGCTCGAGTCCAACGCCGCCAAGTACAACTTACAAACGCACCTCCAACGCGGGCGCAGCTCCGAGAACTTGCCCAAGTCGAAGCTAGGAAAATCGAACTGTACTTTAACCGCCATCGCAACCAGTTCGAGTACGTACGCTATCTTAGCAATGGGCTTACTGGCGTGTCATGTAAGATCAGGCTTAAAAGCAGTGAGGGCCGGAATACATCGCAGTTTTTTGTTGTAAAGAGGACATATCGAGAAGATAGGCGACAGTATCTGAGAGACGAGCTTCGTATGTTGGAGGTATGGTCCTTTTTTTTTCTTTTCCCCCCTCCATCTTTACGATCGACTCACTGCGTTTTCGTCCATGGTTTCCGTGGTTCGACGAACTAATTCTTCCGTATATTTTTTCACCTGGCAAAGTTGAACTAATGAGAAACCTGAGCAAACGGGGTGGCTGACATCATGGCATATAGTTATTCCGCGGAGCTCAGCAGTAAGTCCGCTGGAGTCTTTTATTCTCCCTTTTGGCACGTTCTAGAGACATAAATTGCCTTAACGGGCGTGTTTTGCTCTTGTTACTCCTGCAAGCTCCCGAAACCCTGAGTAATTCTTACCCTAAGTGGACATTATTGACTCTAGTGTACTACCAGTATCCTACAGCTATTCTATATCCCGAGCAGCTTGAATAACCCTTTGATTGGCGCTCCGGGGTTGACCATCTTCACCGAATGGATCGAGTCGGGAACACTACGGAATTTCATAGATAGGAGCATGAGTCGACCGCTGCCCCTGCCAAATCGCGTACTCTTAGAGTTCTTTAAGTGTCGTACGTTATTTATTACCCTTTATATTACGGCTTGGGTTCTGTGTGATTAACGAGCGATGGTCTCAAGTCGTACATTTCTGCATCGCCATGGCATGGCCCCCTAATGGCGACATGAGGGCTCCGCAGCAAGAGGAAAAAATACCAACCGATTTCCAAAAACGACTGAGGAAGGAACAAATAACGCATAATGACATGCATGTTGCCAATGGTACGAAACGCTTAAACGTCCTGTACAATCTGATGTTTCACTAATTTATACTCTTTCATTCTAGTCATGATAGGCAGTCTTGATCCTGAGGGTGGTGGGCATGGCCTCGTACCAATTCTTAAACTCATTGATTTCGATCGAGCCAGTGGTGTAGCTCGCCCGTCGGGGTAAGCCAGCCACCTGACTGAATGGACTTCATCATGAACTAATCTGCGACCTCCACAAAGGGTGAACACAGGAGTTGCGACGAATATACGCGACATAGGGCAAGTAAGCGTTAGCCTCTTAGACCCCTCGTCTCGCCTCTACTGTTTCCCGTCCTTGACCTGGCACTAATCAAACATGCCCTGCTGGCAGGTGATGCGCACAATAATTACTGGGGACTTTGTTATGTCGCCGAGGCCAGGCGATGTTACAGTCACGGTAGGCGGATCTCGGCAGACGTTCTTTACTCAGGGCGCGGACCTCACAGCCACGCAGTACAAAAACCTCGATCCTGAGATTGCAGCCTTAGTTCAGTGGTGCTTAGCAAGTCCGACCGCTAGGCCTTCTCTTGAGCTTCTAGATAATTCGCTCACGGATTTGATGGGAAGAGCTACGCCTGACCGGTATGCTGGTTACCCTCAGGGTAGGTACGAGTCTGACGATGAGATCAGGAGGATTGTGCAGCGGTATATGCTTGATGCGGACTCATAGCGTGGGTCCGTCAGATAGGAGGGTCGTGGGGTTTCAGGGACCGCCTTAAGTCATTGCGTAATGCGTCGTTAAAGTTTTCTTGCATGAATATATGCTTCTACATAGCTCATGTTATCATTTTATCGATTCGTCGTAGTCCAGCGAAATAAACGTAAATTTATTAAAACCCCGACTAAATACGTGTCGTCAGGAGAGTTAGTACAATTTAGAGTTTTGATAGTCAAGAAATCTCCTACAGAAGTGCTTAGTTTCGGCTCATTCGTTGTTTCTTCGAAGTAAAATACGGTTTAAGATGATTGATAATCGTATTAAGATACCAGTAAGAATAGGACATCTGGCTTGGATGTACGAATCAACCCATAATCGGAGAAAAGTCACGGGCGGAGCCATATGTGACCAGGCAATCCAAACCCAGCGTTATGAAAAGGCTGCTACATTCAAAAACAACAATGATTCCACATCTGCGATTAAGCATTTCGCCGACACCTAATGATCGAAGGGCAAACTTAAACACGGATGCCAACAATGGATGTCTATTGAACAAGCCCTTCAAATCCAGACCTAAATCATGAGGAGACTACAACCGCTAATACCACTGGTATCACCGGTGGTTGTACCCAGAAAGGCTAGTTTTAAGTAAATAGGCTTATTAGCAATGTCGTTGTTTGCCCATCAACCGTGAGAGTGCCAAGCAAGGCAGTTGATGCGCTTTCACCAGCCACCCAAAGCCAAAAAGGAATCACTCTAGTCTAGGTATGGTATAGTAAAAACGCCGATCTACCTAGTGTTTTTTCCCGCGACCGTCACAACATTCCTAGGAAATTTCTCTTCGCCCGGAGATTTAGAGGGCAGTTCCAATCTACCATCTACGATCTTAATGCTTCGATCTAGTTAGCCAATAAATAAAAAATTGCTGTACCATCTCCACTCGAAAACATTCGCTAGAGAGTGTTGCGAGGCAACAGTAGGATGAGTCGACATGATCTGTACTTGCAAATCCATTCTAGCAATACTTCAGGGAAAAAATAAGGTTTGACGGCTAAGTCTTGGCATGTACGAACCACACTTCTTCGTTTATTGGAAAGCGTAGCTTTCCTAGAATTCTGTATAAATAGAATTTTAGGAAAGCGTAGCTTGAGAAGTTCATTACCGGACCCCCTCAAACTCTATATTTGTCTGCAACGCTCTGATTGGCCTAGAAAGTGTCTGCAGCTCTCCTATTGGTCAGTTTCCTTAGAGGAAATTGACCACAACTTTAAATATAAGGTTCGTGGCTTACGCATCAAAGCTCTGTATCGTATTCTAAAGCCGCTAAAAGGCTTTGGGATATTTAGGGAAGCTGCTTAAGGGGACCACCGAGGGGGTCCAGTCCGTACGCGTAGGTCTTCAGTCTACAGTATGCCCTTCTCTTAAATTAAAGTGCTTTGGCACTTTAATTTATAACGTATTCAAAATGGGCTTCGCCGGCAAAGCTTTCCATTTTAGTGACGACTTGCTTGGCACTACCGGGCATTTTACTAATGTCGTCTATAAATAGCATGACATAACCTGAAGTCTACCAAACCATTGGGATTAAGTAAAATAAGCACACCAGGTACCTACCTAGACAGGCAGTAGTACCTCACAGTAGAATATCAAAATCGAGATCTGCTGATTCGAGTTGCTAATAGTGTCTACCTCACGGGTGCTTTTGTCCACGCTGGTCATAACGACGCCCACATATTTATAACAATGACTCAGTCACATCGCATCACATGCGTCATGTAAATTGTTAGGGCCGGGGAAATCATTTGTTAGACAGAAAATCAAACAATTTTACCGCTACGGATAGCCATTTTATGGCTAGTCCCAACGAACGATGGCTACACTTAATCGAATCCAAAACCTCATGTTCCACCGCACCATGACAATGTAGCAATTATTGTTCCGTTTGCTTCAGTCAGACCCCTGACTATCAAACATTGAATGACATGCCTACCAATATTGTCAAGACCAAACCCCTACTCATATAGGGGAAGAGACAGACAATGAAGGCATTCCATATCTCTGGCGGTCCTACGGAGCCATTTTTGTCACAGCTCTTCAAAACCTGTGTCATTTTACTCCCGGAAGAATTGGCACCGTGGGCGGGATGGTTCTCTTGATTACTTGTAAGAAGAGTTACACAGTCTGACTCGCTCTGTCAATGGGCACTATTGTATCAGACCATTTATAGATTCCAAACTCGGTTTCTGGCCTCTCAGAGAAAAAGAGAGAACACCAAAGACCGGTCTAGCGACAATAGGAATCGAACCTAACCTCTATTATCTGTCCGCACAACGGCTCTATACCTCTCAGGACCAATAACATCCCACCCCCACATGAATCGGGTAGCGACACGTGTCAGGCTGCCTTGGTTTCGTATTTATGGCCCGGTTCCGGGAATTCGGAACTGGAGGGCACGTTACTTTCGAAGTTGCGTCAGTATTACTGCTGTTTCAAGCTAGCTCCACAAGGTGTTGATATAACAGGTCGCATCGTGGCCACATGCCCCGAGAGTGGGGGGCAGATAAACATTCGCCGACTGTACTAATTAGTATCCAATTCGCCCAGGAGCCGTTCATCAGAAGATCCGCCAGCCCAATACTGGCAACGGGGCTATGGACCATGGCGGCATAATAGAGACCGAGAATGTTCATAATGTTCTCCTAGACGCCAGATTACAATCGCTCCTTTCACGCCGAACAGCCGAGGAAATCGCTTACTTCGTCTATACGGCGGCGGGTGGTCCATTGAGCCCTCATAGAACGATAGCTTCAACTTTCCGTACAGGCTTAGGCCATCCTTTTCCGTGTCGGGCGGACCTGGCCTAATTTTAAGACGAAGAATTAGTACTGACTGGTGTAAAGGACAGCTGACGATGCAGTGGAGCAATACACGGGTTTTGGAACACGATCCGCGAGTCACCACTCGGTCACTGCTAAAACTATAGGAAGCCAGCACAGCCCAAAGTCTCCTTTAGATTACTGCCCATCTACCTAGTGTACCCAGTTCAGATACGGAATTGAGTAACCTATGTGGACCCAAATCATTGCAAGCCGCCTCGTGCTAATTCTCGAGTAGCTATCTACGATTTACAAGTCACCAGGGCTTATTAAAGTGACAGCTGCACTCCGTTGGTCATGATAAGTTTCTCTCCTCAGCCTAGGTTCATTTCACGCTCGTTTATGCATCGCACGTATATCATTAACAAACGCTTTGAAGTTTCGGTTGCTCTCTCTTTATACAAACCCACGCCTTTTAATCTCCTAGTGGAATACACACTTTTACCTTCTGACACCTTGATTATTCAGTCCTATCCAAAAGACCTCGCCCGGTATTCCTAGGAACTGCTTCGCAGCTCCTGTCGGCAGTAAAAACGGCTCTACTTTAAGTATCTCCCCTCGGCGGACATTCGGAAACACACCAGGTACTCGTCTTTATTGGCCTGACGCCGATGATGGGCTTGGCCTTCTTCACAAGACCATCGCCATCAGCGCTCGATATCATGAATATACCTCAGGACCCGCTGGATCACCAACCAGTAAAGCATTTGGGGAAACACGCAAATAAAAATAGCATCACCAACGATGTGATGCTGGCGTTGGAGATTGCGCGAGACAGCCCGGAAGCTGCAAGCCATGGAACTATTCGCGAGACGCTTGAGTCGGTGCTGGCGGACATCTGGGGTAGAGTCCTGGCAGACGAGTTCGAATATGTTATGTCCAGGGATGAGTTCGCCATCTTCAACTTCTTCCAAGACCGGTTTCAGAATAACCCGGTAGCGACGAGAGCGCGGAAGCGGTATTGGGATAATTTGAGTGTGCCGGAAACCAGTCAACAACATGGCCAAAAAAATAATCACAAGGCGCCTGAGCCTAAGTCGTACCCACGCGGCATAGACTGAAGAAGAGAAGGAGTAGGAACAGGCAGCCCAGGAGTCCATCTCTTCGGGCCAGAGATCCCTTTCCCCGTTCCTGGGTACATTGTACATGTTGTCAACCCACTTGTCGTTCACTATTACTAGTGTCAAATTATCCATTAGGGCTGAAGGAGACCCAGAGCTGTCGAGGCTCACGATTCACTCACCGTTATTCATGTTGACCATCCTGGGCTGGGCCGTCCCCACCACCCCTCAGCATCATTCGGCGCCACCATGGGTAATGTACCGGCCGCACGAAATGAGGAAAATCAAGGCTATGAATACATTCGTCTGGCCACTTCGATAGCCAGAGAGAAACAGACATAAATAGCTCCCCATTTGTAATAGCGAGAACAAGCCTACATAATAATGTGTCACGACTATAATATTCATCCGTCGAATTGGGACTCCTAGATAGATACATTAATTACTCTATTCGTTGAATTCGCAGGTTATGCAAGTACCTACAGTCAGAACCTTTGCCATCTATAGGAAGAGTCTTGGAAGCTTATGTTTAGAGGCACCGAGTGATGCTAGACATATTCGTGACATCGCATCGCTTGTAATCCGTAAGGATGGGATGGGAAAATTATGTAGCTAGCCTAGATACCTAGACTACTAAATATGCGTGCAAAATACCGGGGCCAATTCCTGCTCTCGAGTCAATATCAGTACCTAATGAATTCCACAGGTGGGGGCCGTTGTACTCTCAATTCGACGCCGAGGAGATCTATTGAACTCTAAACCCACGACTCTCAAGTTACCAAGGTATTAGTGTAGTTCTGTGAGGCTATCAGGTGGACGGACTCACACGAGTAACCAATTACCTAAGTAGGCAATGGAAATAAGGCCCTAACCTATCAGGTCGGATTCTCGAACGTCAGATTCTGATAATCGAACGTCAAACTAGCCCTTTCTAGCCGGCACCCCACCCACACGCTTGGCTGCTCCGATCTACACCTAATTTGTATGTAGATTAGAGCAGACCCCAGTGCACCCACTATGACAAAAAGAAATTGATTTATTTATACGGTCGTTTTTGACCTGCACCACCTACATAGCCTTTTAGCTGCATTCGATCAAACTAACTGCAATCGATCTTTTTGGCTACATTCGATTGAATTGACTGCATTCGATTAGACTGACTGCAATTAATCGATTTGGCTATATTCGATCGAATTAACTGATTTTGATTGAATCTGGTGATCTGAATTTGTTGGTACTTTTATTTTAGTGGCAACTACTGCTAATTTGTTGTACCTACAGATCATCTACCTATACTTGCGACCGCCCGACCGTGACCTAGCCAGACTGTTGATTTTTTACTTCCCCACTACTCCATTGCCCCTGCTGCAAATCCTATACAAATTAGGTGTAGTTCGCAGCAGCCAGCATGGGTGTGTGGGGACGTGGCCAAACAAGGCTAGTTTGACGTTCGATTATCAGAATCTGACGTTCGAGAATCCGACCTGTTAACCTATCTCTTTCGTGGCCGACTCGGCTCAATAACTTTCCGTAAGCACTAGCAAAAATGCCTGAGTTTTTAGCGAAAGAGGTACAACTAAGTGAAACGAAGGTTTCCTTGGTCTGAAATTTTGGCTGGGAAATTCTTGGTCGCCTAAATAGGAAATTTTGCCTTCTTATTTAAGAAACCCCCCTATAATTATTAGCTTTTATTGTATGCACGCGGTTATATCCAGCATTCTAGTATAAATAAACAACAATTAATTATTAAATAAATATATATAAATAAATTTATTTTTTATTTTAAATATAAATAAACATATAATTATTATTATATACTTACTACTTTTTTTTTACTTTTTTATCTGTATATATATATAAACTGTTTTATTTAACACTTTTAATATATTTAACACTTTTAACGTACTTAATACTTTTAATATATTTAACGTATTTATTAAAGTTTTAGCTTTAAAGTAGCTAGCAGCTTATACTTATTATAAAACTTCTTTAATTTTACTTGGGTTAAAAATTGTTTTAAAAATTTTAATATTATAATATATTTTTTTAACCTAAAGCAAGAACTAATAATTACTTGCCGTAGCTAATAAATTATTTTATATAGCTAGAAAATTTTTTAAAAAACAACACCAGCAAAATATAAGCTAAGTTTTACCTTTATATCCGTTAATAACTAATAAATTATTTTATATAGCTAGCTTTAGCTTTAGTTATATAAAACATTTAAAAAAACTTTAAGCTTAATAAACAAGTTTTTACTACTATTTTTAATAATAATTATATCGATTATTTTAAACTTATTTAATTTTATACTTGTTTTAATTTTAAATATTTTTATATAAGCTTAAATATATTAAGTTTAAATTAATAATTAGTATAAAAAATAAACTAGTTATTAAATTTATATAAAAAAAATCTATATAAATAATATAATAATTAATAAATAAATTTAATATAAATAATAATAATAATAATTACTAGCTAGTTAAATAAATTATATTAATTGCCCGGGCCCGATTTTTATCCTTTAATAAAGATTTGCTTACGCTTTTTTTAAATAAACAGCGCGGCTATTTAAAAAGTAGCTAATATATTTCCGTCCTTTTTATTAAGCTTTTATAGCTATTTAAAAAAAAAAAGCTATTAAATTATTTATATAATAATTATACCAATTATTTTTAACTTATTTAATTTTATACCTATATATTAATTATTTTTAACCTATTTAGTTTTATATTTATATATTAATTATTTTTAACTTATTTAGTTTTATACTTATATATTAATTATTTTAAACTTATTTAGTTTTATACTTATATATTAATTATTTTAAACCTATTTAGTTTTATACTTATATATTAATTATTTTAAACTTGTTTAGTTTTATACTTGTTTTAATTTTAAGTATTTTTATATAAACTTAAATTTATTAAGTTCGGATTAACAATTAATATAAAAAATAAACTAGTTATTAAATCTTTATAAAAAAAATTTATATAAATAATATAATAATTAATAAATAAATTTAATATAAATAATAATAATAATAATTATTAGCTGGTTAAACAAATTATATTAATTATTTAGGCCCGATTTTTATTTTTTAATAAAAATCTGCTTACGTTTTTTTTAAACAAACAGCGCAGCTGTTTAAAAAATAACTAGTATATCTCCGTCCTTTTTATTAAGCTTTTATAACTGCTTAAAAAAAAAAAGCTAATAAATTATTTATATTTTATATAGTTATTGTTTTAGTTATTGTTTTAATTATTAGTTATAATATTATATATATTTAATAAATAATAAATAGTAATTAATAGGTAGTAAGTAATAATAAAAAAAAAGGTTTTATTAAATAAAAGGTCCTAAAAACTTAGGCTTTTTTACCCCTAGGTTAAAAGGGCCTTTAATAAAATTGTTAAATTTAAAAGGTTAAAATAACGGTTTATATAGCATAAATTACTTACACATATTTATTTAATATAAAATAAAAGAACTTTTATAATATAATAAAACATATTAATTAATTATTTATTATATTTAATTAAAATCGCTTAATTTTAATAATTAAAAGTTTTATACGTATTAATTCTACTTTTAAGGTTAAAATAAACAACTAATTAAATAATAATAACGTTATTAGCGAATACAAAAATTACGCTAGTTAAGCTAAACAACTACACGCTTTAAAATAAAAAATTTACAGCTAAAGCTGTTTTTTTAAACCTTTAAAAATACTTACAACTTATAAATAAATCTCCGTAGCTATAATTATTAAAAAAACCTAAATATAAATATTATTTTAAAAAAATAATTAATAAAGCAATTAAAGCTTAATTAACTGTTATTATTATTAAAAATAATATTAATTTTATTAATAAACCGAGTAATTTAATAAAAATAACAAAAAATAATAAAAAAGCTTATTAAGCTAATTAAAGTAAATATTTTATAAAAAAACAAAATTTTAAAATATATTAAAAATATATTATTAATTTTATTATATAGTTAAACGAATTTATATTTTAAAACTATAAAAAAACTATATTTAAACTTATAAAATTAATTAACAAGTAATATAATAAGCTCTAAGAACTAAAAAAATATTTAAAAATAATATAATAACTATAAGCAAAAGTTTAGTACTAAGTTTATATAAAAAAAAAAATTAAACTTTTTAAAAACTTTAAAACGTAAGCTATAAAATAAAAGTTAATTATTTTAATAGCTTTTAAATATAATATTTTAAAACTAAAAAACATAAACTATTTAATTATAAATTTTAAAATTTATTTAAATAAAGTTCTTGAAATATAAATTATTATTTTTAAAATAATTTATTAGGATAAAATTACTAGTAATATATTAATATATTAAAAAATTAAAACAAGTTTTTAAAATAAAGCTAGCTAAAAGGTTATTATTTATTACCTAGCTAAATAACTATATTAAAATATATTTAAAGCTGTTTAATTTAATAAAAAAAACTTTAATTATTTAAAAAATACTATTAATAAAATAAATTTATTTTTTAAAAGTAATTATAACTAGTTATTATTAAAAAAATATAATAAAGAATATAAATATAAAAAAAATAAAAGAAATTTATAAAAATAATTTTATAATAATTTAAATATTTATAAATTAAAAGCTTAAGTTTATAAAAAATATAATAGTTTTTATTTAATATTTAAATACTATTATTTTTTTTTAAATATTATATTAAAAAAATTTTTTTTAAGTTAAATTATTTTAAAGTTAATATAAAAAAAAATAAAAACAAATAAAAGCTTTAAAAAAACTATTAAATATATTTAAAAAAAAAAAAAGCTAAAATAAAGCCGAAGCAGTTTAACTAATTAAGCCGAATATTAATATAAGCTTTATTTATTATAAAAACTTTAAAAGCAAAAAATATTTATTTATTAAAAAACTTAGCAATTTTAAATTTAAAAATTACGCTATATATATTTAATAAAATTAACAAATTTAATAACTTATAATTATTTATAAAAAAAAACACTGTTTATATTAATAATAGTTTTATTATAATTTAAAGATTTAATAATATTAATATTTATATTTAAAGGTTTTAAAAGCTTAAGATTATAAAGTTATTTAATATAGTTTATTATTTTAGAATAGTTTATAACTTTATATTTTTTCGAGATTTTTTAAAACAAAAGCTTTATTAAAATATAAAGCTTATAACTAATATTTTTAAAAAAAAATAATAAATTAGTTTTTTATTATTTTTAAAACTAATATAATTAGTTTATATTAAAATATTTTTTTTTTTATATTAATAAAAGTACTTTTTATATATAAAAAAATAAACTAGTTTTAATAATATTATAATTTATATTAAAAGCTAATTTTTATTAATAGTATTTTAAACTTAAATATTTTAAATTTAACATTTTATATTATTTAATAGCTTAAGCTAAAGGAGTAAAACTTAAATAATTTTTAAATAATAAGATATATATAAATAAGTATAAAGATTACGCTATAAGAAAAATATATTAATAAATTAATAAAATATTAAAAAATTGTTTTAAATAACTTAAAATATATTTAATAATAAATTTTTATAATTATAAAAAAAGTTATAATTTTAAAAACTTATTAATATTAGTTATAAACTAATATTTAAAGTTTAGTTTTAATTATTATTTTAAAAACAAGCTAACTTTTATTTTAATTAAAGTTTTTAATAACTTTATTTTATATTTAAAAATATATTATAATTTAAATATATATATTTTTAAATATAATAATAAATTTATAAAACACAATAATTTTATTAATTATTTATAAAATAATTATAGTATATATTTTAAATTAAATATTTTTAATACTTAAAATTAAAATAATAGCGTTAAAAAAGCCGGTAATATTATTAAATAAAAAGCTAAAATAATAAAAAATAGTTTAAAGTTTTTTATTATACTTTAAACTAATATTATAAAAACAGTTATATATTTATAAAATTAAGTTTTAAAATAGTTATACGGGTAAAAAAGCTTATATAAACGATTTTATACTTATTATTTTAATAAAAATAAAATAGTTACTATTTATTATAAACTTAATTTATAATATTTATATATTTATAGCTATAAAGCTTATATATTTATTATAAATATAAAATTAAAAAAAAAAAAACTTAAAAAACTTAATTTTAAAACTTAAATAAGTTATTTTATTAAATATTAATTTTTTAATATTTATTATATTTAAATATTATTTATTAATTTAATTATATTTATTAAAAATATTATTTTTAATAAAAAAATAATTTTTTTAAATAATTTTAATAAATTAAAAAATAATTTTTTAAAACAAAAAATTAAAAAATTTAATAATTTTTTTACTAAGATTATAATTATTAAACCGGAAATATTTTTTAATACTTTTAAAGCTATTATTATAAATTAAAAAATAAAAAATATATATCCTATAAAAAGCGAAAATAATATAGCTATTATAAATATATTAAAGGATAAAGTAAGTATAACTTATAAATATTTTATATCGGAAAAAGCTATAAAGCTTAATTAACTTTATATTAAAGCTTTTTTTTTATTATATTTTTTATTTTTTAAGTTTTTATAATTAAACGCTTTTTTTACAGCTATTATTAAAAAACTTAATTTATAAATTTAAAATATTATAACAAATTTTATTAAGTTTAAAGCTAGATTATAAACCTTAAAAAAGATTAAACTATTTTATATAAACTTTAACAATTTAGTAAGTATTTTTAATATTTAACTTTATATTAGTTTTAAGTTATATAAAAGCTGCTAAAAGGCTATATTTTTAAGCAAACGTTTAAGCGCTTTAGAAATATAAAATAATATAGTAGTAAGCAAAGCTTTAATAGCTAAATTATTAAAATAATCTTTAAGCTATTTTAATAAATATATAAAAAATAAAAAAACTAAAATTTTAAGTTTTTTATATATAAATAAAAATATTTTTTTAAGCATGTTTAAAATAAATAAAAACTATATTAAAAAAACCTGTTTTTACTGTTTAAATTTTATAAAAATCTTAAACAATATTTTATAAATAAAAGTTTTAAATAAGCAAAAAAAAACTATTTATAAAGTTATTATAAAATAAAATTATAAATTAAAATTAATATAAATACTACTTAAAATAAGCTAATACTTAGCTATATATAAATATATATATATAAATTTAATAAATACAGCTATTATTTAAAATATAAAGTAAAACTAGTAGTTAAAAGAGATTAATAGCTTTAAAACATTATAAAAGCTATATATATATTAACTTTTACTAGGAAATTTTTTAAAATATTTATAATTATTATAGCTAAATTTAATTTTAAACTAAAGTAATATAATGCTATTAATATATTTATAAATATAAAACTTAATAAAAAAATATATATAAAAATATTTTTTAGCTATAAAAAGTTTTAAACCGTTTTAAAGCTTAATAAAGCTTTATACGGCTTAAAAGAATTATTTTTATTATAGTAAAAAAAGTTAACTTTAATTTTTATAAAAATAAAATATAAAGCTGTTTTATATAAGCTTTGCTATTATTTATATAAAAAAGTGTTTATATTTATTTATATAAATAATATTATTATAGTTTATAAAAAAAACTAAAAATTTTTTGCTTAAAAAGCTGTAAAATAGCTTAAGCAGGCTTATTAAATAATTAGTAGCAATAATTTTTAATAGTTTTTAAAAGTTAAAATTATTTAAAATTATTAAAAATAACTTATTTAGCTATTTTAAGCTTTATATTTAAAAAAGATTTTTAAGCTAAAAAATATATTTTTATTTTTGCTGTATATTTTAATAGTAGTAGTAAAACTACTTTTTTTATAAAAGATTAGCTATTAAATAAAAAATATATTTTTATTAAAAAAAAAAAAAATTAATTATATACGCAGCTATAATTACCCGGCTTAATATAGCTTTTAATGTTTTAAAACTTTTATAATTTTTTTTAAATTTAAGATTTTAATATTATAAGTTAGCGGATTAATTATTTAAATATTTTAATTAAACTTAATATTATATTTTATAATTTAAAAATAATAATAATTTTAAAGTTATTAGTAACGCGTTTTTTACGAACAATACTTTTAATTAAAAAAATTTATAAATATATATAATAAAGCTATTCGGAAAAATAATCGGATAATAAACGAATAAACAGGATATAATAACTACTTTTATTATTAAAGCTGAATTATTAGCATTAGTTTAAGCTGTTAAAAAAGTTATATTTATAAACCGTTTTATTAAAGAATTAAAAGTTATTATAAATAATTAATATATTATTATTTAATATAATAATTAGTAAATAATTAAACTTGTTATAAAAAAAGTAATAACTTTATAAATAAAGCTTTATTAAGTAAATATTTATAATTACTAGCTTTGTTAAAAAGTTAAAAAAAATATTTTATAAGTAGTTTATATGTTAATAAGTAATATAATTGCTAATAAGCTAACGAAAGCCTTTAGCTAGAATAAATAGGATTAATTTTTTAATTAGTTAAAGTTTATAAGCATTTATAAATATTATTTTTATAAAAAATTAAATAATAAAGAATATTAGGGTTTAAAAGCCCTAAAAAACTTATTTTTAAGGGGTAAATTAAGCTATTTAAGATTAAATAACCTTAAATAAAGCTGGGATAAAAAACGATTATATATATTTCTTTTACTATTTAAAGCCTTTATTCTAGCTTATTTTATACTTTTTTTTAATACTATAATAATTAGGATTAATTCTGTTATTTTTAGTGTTTATTTTACAAGAAACCTTACTTATATAATCCTTTTTAAAAGGGTGTGTTAAATTTAAAAGGTTAAAATAACGGTTTATATAGCATAAATTACTTACATATACTTATTTAATATAAAATAAAAGAATTTTTATAATGTAATAAAATATATTAATTAATTACTCATTATATTTAATTAAAATCGTTTAATTTTAACAAAAATAACTAATAAAATTAATAAAATTATAAGTACTTTTATTTCTACTTAATTTTACTTATGCTATAAGTCCTAATAATATTTAAAGTTATAAAGGGCTATATTACATTTACTATAGCCGTACTAGGTTTAACTTTTTTTGCTAATAAGTACGTTTAGCTTTATTTTATTTAAAATAGTCCGCTTTTAAAAAGCTATTATAAAGCTTTTATAAGCTTTATAATCGCTTTTTTTGCTTTGTTTAATTAATTAATAGCTAAAAAAGCATTTTTTAAAGCTATTTATACTAAAAAAGCCCTTTAAGCCAGCTTTTAATTTAAAGCTGTATTTTTTAAAAATAGCTATTAAAACAGCTTTTTTTTAAATAGTTTAATTTTTATAAAGCTTTTAGCTTAACTATTTTAGTTAAATATGTTTTTAAAATAAAAAAGTATTAGTAAAAACTATATTAAAAAAAAATTAAAAAAAAAATTACTACTCGCGGCTTTTATAAACTTAATAATTTTAATTATTATAAGCTTTTAGTTAATTTATAATATTAACACCACATTTTTTAAAGTTATAATTATTAGCAATAGCTAGCAAAGCTACTTTTATAACCGGAAAATTTTTAAATATAGTTTTAACCGTCCGTATATATAGCTTATAGTAGTAGCAAATAATATAATCTTTAGCTTTAAAATAAACTATTAATATAAAAAAAACACTTATATTATTTTTATAAAAAGATTGTTATATTTTGCTATTATCCGTAGCTTATTATTATATATTGTTTTACTATAAATTATTTTTTTAGCTATTTTATTTATAAAAGTTTATAAATAGTTTATATATATTAAACCCGTTTTAAGCTATTATTATTATTTTAATACTTATATAGTTTCATAAATAAACTAACAAATTAACCGAAGTAAAAAAATTATTAAAAAAAACGTAATAAAGCTATTATAAAAGCTTTTATAATAAAATAACTATTACTTGCTAAATATTATTTAGCTTTACAAAGTTTTTTTTAGCTATTAAAACGTTTAAAAATAGTTTAAGCTTTTTTTTTTGTTTTAATAATAGCTTTAAAAAATATAGTATTTTAACAGGTTTTATATAATTAAAATATTATATTTAGTTTAAAATATAACTAATAATAATAATTACTTAAACTTTAAAGCTTAAAAAGTCCGGTTTATTTTTAATATATATAGTTATTATAAACCAGCTTTTATAGCTTATTATTAATTTATTAATTATAATTATTAAATAAATTATAATAAAACGTTTAATAGCTGATTTAACTACTTTTAAAACTTTTATAACCTTTAAAAACAGCCGTAAAAGTTTTATATTTTTATTATTAAAGTTTTAAAAAATAAAATAATAAAATAAAGCTTAAAATTAATTTTTATTTATATAAAGCGATAATATATGTTTAAGCCGAAGCAGATTTTTTAACAACTAATAATTATTAATTTAATTTTTTTTATATAAGCTAATATATATAAAAAATATAAAAAAACAATAAAGCTTTATAACGTTTATTAAATACTACTATTATTTTAAAAATTAAAGTTAATATAGTTTTTTTTTTTATTTTTTTTTATAATAATTAACTTATTTAACTATAAGTATAAATAGTAAAAAACCCTTGAATAGCTTTATAGGAGTTTTTAAAAAGTTATAAATATAAAAATCGCAATTTAAAAGGTTGAGTAGTATAAATTCTATAAGTACAGCGGAGTTATTTATCGGGGTAGTATTAAGTTAAAAAGTGCTCGTATTTACCTCTGTTTTTAAAAATTTTAACTATATTATTTCGTAAAAGAATTTTAAAAAACAAAATTAACTCGGAAATAGGCCTAAATCTACGCTTTCGATTAATATATTTAATTTAATTAAAAATATTATTTTAATAAAAAGATTAAAAAGTGTTAAACTAGTAAAAATTAAACTAACCTTTTTTATAATAATGTCACTCCTGTTAGCAGGGGTAGTGTGGGACTGACTAGGGGGCTCGGCAGGTCGTTGAGCCGAACCGGCCACGAAAGAGATGTATGTCAGCAACAAAGTTCGCACCACCTGGGCATGTGACGCCAAGGTTACGAGGTCAGGTCACAAGACATGTAACAGGAAACCGCGGATACGACAAGCCAGGCCTTTGAAGAAACTTAGCATAAAATGGATATTAATTGTTTGGGGGGCGACAACCAAATCACCTCACTTGATAATGTTCTACTTTTGGCGACTTATACAGTCTATTATTACCGATATAGTGCTATAGTCCTATTTGGCTGCAGCTCGGTCCGTTGAACCGCACGGGCTTTTCGCTTGGGCTACATTAGTGCACTTAACAGACAATGCCTTCTGGAACTCAGATGGGATTTCCATTATTGTATAATAAACATGGTCACTTGCGAAATCGTCGGTAGCTCTTGACAAGCACCGGTTGATTAAGTTTAGTTAAAGGCTAATATCATCGCTAGGTAGGGTACATAAACCAAAGGCACAAACACAAACAAAGTGATACAACGGATGTCCTAGTCTGGAATTGACAAGATTAGGTAGTCATATACCATTATGCCACTAGCAGCGGGTGTCAGGTGCTTGACATTTTGCCCCAGTGGTATGTTTCTACTGGATTAGCCGTAAACCCCTCGGTCAGGAACGCCGTCAGGATTCCCGGGGATTGCTTCTTTAGTCAAAAGGAGCCCTGCCTCGTCAGCCTCTTTGATTCCATTGAACCATATGGTCGCCATTTTGGCATATCCCGCATCGGTCGGGTGCGTGCCGTCAACCAGCTGGGCAGTCGTTGGCCCAGCAGGGGGCTGCATGTCAACAAGCACAATCCTACGGCCATTTGCCCTCTGGGCCGCCGCCACGGTCTTGAACTGGCTATTGAGGTTCTCAACGCATTTCTGCTTACTCTCATCTGACCTCACCAGGAGTGTCGACAAGATGACAGTAGCGCGAGATGAGCCCTTAAAGACGTCATCTAGCAGGTTCGACACTGTAATGTTTATGTTAGTACATATTTTTCTAATAGGCCGTCGGTTATGTTGAGTCAAGAACAGAAAACTGGCTCCAAGAGGAGTCCCCTTGGCCATATCCCGTAGGGGAAGAACTCATGTGAGGATTCACTCACTGCGCTTCCCGGCATTCGAGAGATCGACGTTACCAGTGCAATCGTTGGTACCGACATTGATCAAAACAAGGTTCGGTTTGTACTACAACCAGTCAGTAAATCATATCGTGGGCGGAATGTTGAATGTCAAGATCATGTCTCCGAAACGGGCTCTATGAAATCGGCCAAAAAGGTAGCGAATTAGGCTCGGGAATACGCACCTTGGGTACAGCCACGTTGGCTTTGGTATGCACTTGGTCTATGATGTCGCCCGGCCAGCCCTCGACATCATTGTCCTCCATCGTGCCGTTCCGACGGCTTCCTACCATGTTGACAAGGTTACCGTGGTCGACAATCTGATCGCTAAGATATTTACGGTACCCGTTACCGTCGCTAGATGTAAGGCCATAGGTGATAGAGGCTCCAAGCGGCATGATACGGAGCCACATACCTCCACCGAACCCGCGGCCATCTCGACGAACACTTGGGTGATCATCGTTCTGCTTGATTGGGCTGGCAAGGGAGATACCTATAGCGAACGAAATCAGCGATATTTCTTTCGCTAAGAGCGAAGAGGAGGGACACGTACTCTGCGTCAGTGACGCGGCACATATCCATATGCGATAGAAGCGCATCGCGGTAAAAAGCATCGTGAGAGAAGAGGCAGGTTGGATAAGTTACAAGGAGCCAAGAAAAGATATTAACAAGAGCTCGATCCAGCGGCGTCGCGAAACAATAATACTTGCAGTATGAGACAATGGAGAGTCTAGGCGCATCCCGTAGTTTTCGTGTTTATCCCTTTCTTGGTCGACCGGGCCTCTTATTATAACACGGTCTAGAGCACAATCAAGAACGACGCCGCATGCCTGCACGATGCCATAACCATAACCACGAGGCTAATTGTCACGTCTCGCTTCGCATGCAGTGCGATCCCACGCCAGGTCGAAAAGCTTGTTTGCTTCAAGCTTCGGTATCGGCACATGGATATGGGAACTGCACGCGCGGGTCATGTTAGCAAGGGATGCAGCCAACCCAAAGGGATGTGCATTTGACAGCCTGTCTCGCTTCATTGTCAGCCACCAGGTGGGAATAATGATGTTGTCGGTCGAGAATATACTGACGTAGTAGACCTGCCATCGCGGCCAGCCTTGATGTGACGCTGTCGGGAATTAAAGGTGACCAATCTCTCATTGCATTCTGCCGGGAGATTTCAATGAGGTACTCCGCTCGTGCCTGACGGGTCGGCTAGAATGGGGGAGTTACGGCATCGCTTTGACGCGCCCAGATGCTTCCCGGACTCGGAAGTCTCATGCGAGATCTCATAATTGGCAGGACTTTGCCCGGTCTGGAATTCAATAGCTGGGGTGTCATGACCAAGGATAGCATCCTTGGATTCGCTGGTAGGATTCCAGCACACCACCTCACCTGCATGACGGCAGTGAGTCCAGCCCAATACCACGATCCGACGAGTTGGAGACGGATCGTCGCGTTGGGGTAGCTTTCGACAAAGCAACATCCGATCTCGTGGCTGCGCGTTTCTGCCACCTGATTGTCCACGCGCCAGGTATCGTCTCGGAGAAGGCGACTGATTCTGGAAACGGGCCCGCACCAGGAAAAAAAGGTGCTGACCAAAAGTACTGCGACACATGGCGTCCTGACGATTTCACTGGATTACATCGCGGGCGAGAATAACTTGGTCTAGACGTGTATAGTGGGCCACGCGAGCATTCGACTACCAAACGGCCGGCGACGAGCAGGGTCGAGCGAGCTATAATACAGGTATAAACAAAGCGTCTGGACATCCGGCTAGATCATGAGCGCGGCACGAAGGCAAAACGGAAAGCTCGCAGTCAGCAGATGCAATGTGATGTGATGCATAAAAAGATTATTCACGAGCTCATTATCATCATGCTTCAGACAAGGGACAGCATCGAGCTGCCATCCCACCCGTCGCGTGCCCACATTGATAGATTTTTCTACCGAAGCTGAGGCTCCCGGATCATTATCGAGAGCTCGCTCACTCCCTTCACCCTACCGCCCGTGGCGGCGGTGGCGTCGAGCACCTTGGATTCTACTAGCCGAAACCCCAGCTTCTCATAGAGAGGTCGCCCAGCGGGCGTGGCCTCCACGTACGACCGAAGACCTACGGTATCCGCGATCGCCAACATCGGAACCAACAGTGCCTTACCGGCTCCGCGGCGATGGTACTTTGGCGCGGTGCATAGGAGGGAGAGGCCTGTCACAATCGGTCTGTTAGCAAACAAGAGCGAGAGGCGCGTTGCGGCAAGATTAGAAAGGTACCTAGGGAGTGCCTTCGTTGTGGTGGGATGGTGGTTTCGATACATCCCACGGAGGCAAACAAGCAAAGAAAGGCAGGAAGGAAGGAAGAAAGGGGGGACGGGGGGACGAGGGGACGAGGGGACGAAAGGGTTACATAACAAAAGATGGACGTCGCACCTAACATCTTTTCGGCCTCCCACTTCTCCGACAAGGTCGCCAGTTTCGCAAAGAAAGCCTGACAGAGCTCCGGGTCCGCTCCCCTAGGTATTGACGTGGTCTTCGCAGCGGCGGGCGCCACCTCCTCGACGGCAGCAGTCGTAGCCGGCTCTTCTGTGCCGTCCTTGCCCACAGCTCGCGAGACATCGAGAGCGTTGTCGATGCCGACCCACTCGCCGAACTGGGCCTCGTATCCCTTGGGGATGTCCCAGCGGGCGAAGGCGACGACCTCTTTCTGGTCGTTGAGGATCTGGAAGTGGCGCACGTTTCGATCCGACATCTTCTGCTGGAAGCGCTCGTGAAGCCACTCGAACAGGGCGTCGCGGTCCTCCGGCCACCAATACGTGTTGCACGGGTTCGTTGCGAAAGAGTCGTAGTACACGCTGGCCAGAGCGCTGATATCTGCTTCCGTCGGACGCGACATGGTGAACGAAGCGTCCAGGGAAGCGGCCGGGGGGGACGGGAGAGCCATCCTGATGTCCTTCACTCTTTTCTTCACCTAATCTTCTCACTTTCTTGTGATCTCTCCTGTTCTTCTTTACTCTTGGTTTGTGAGTTTATGAGGTAGTAGTTGGCGGGCCAGAGAATTTATATCTCCCAACAGAGGCTATGGTAGGTAGTAAGCGGAGCAGACGAGTGGAAGCCGTTGCCATAAAGCTGACGCCACTTTTATGACCCATCACGAAGCTTAACGTTTTTTTCTTCTTCTCCCGCCCGCTCACCGGTGACTCCTCCGGGGAACTGAGAGAATCTCCACACACATCTACCTAGGTACTGTACTAAGTACATAGGTACTATGCAATTGGGACCCAACCAACGCGAGACTAGTATACGCAAGAAAACGACTTTCTCCTTCTAGACTTACCTTGCACTTCGGGTTCTCAACATATACATGTATTTTCATCATCGGAGTTTTTTTTCTTACATAATTTTTTACAAATTCTTTACTGTACAAAGGGCTCCTCGTCAGGTCCTTGGCAGATTTCGCAGCCGATGTTGTTTACAACCTGGACGGGCGAAGTGGCATCTGCAAGAAGCCCCCACTCTTCCATCCTTAACTCAGCAGCGGCTAGTACCGTGATAAACCATCTACGGTACCCCCGGCTCGGCCGGGAAACAGGAGCACGATAGTCATATTACACCCTCTCGCTGGTCCAGATCGCCCCTCTACATCCGGCGCGAATTATGCTAGTCAGCAGCCAATATGGCCGTGCGTCCTTGGCGTCGTGCTCGACTGCGTGATCCAGGTGTTCTAGTTCTTCATCCCGTATCCGCCTCAGAGTGCCGATGAGGTCCCGGAACTCGTCGCCTACCTCGTAGCCCTCGGCCTCCCACTGCTCGAACATCTCGAGCAAGGACCGGATCTGGTTGTTGTAGTGCTCACCGATCTCGGTCTCGACAGCCTCGGTACAGGCCATGGCGGCCTCGCGGCCCATGAGGGCCGTGGACCAGCCGAGGGCGGTGGCGGCGACGGACCATACGGGGTACAAGGCGGTGGGACGCACGCGGTGTTTCGTGATCAGCGAGTTGAAGGTCCTTAAATGGCCGGCCTCTTGTTCGTACATGTGGGCCATCAGCGGCCGGAGGTGCGGGTGGGCGTTGACGAGCGGAGGGGTCTGGGCGGTATAGATAAGCGTGGCAGCGAGTTCACCGGTCTGGTTGACGCGGAGCTAGGGGGCGAGACGGAGATGTCAGCATACACCGGCCTTGACGAGGGCGCGCAGGCCGGTGGCGAGCTCACAGCGGAAGAGAGAAAATCACGCTGTTCTCTCGTCAGAGGCTTTCGTTTGGGGGCCGGGGGCGTCGACGGAGCGGCGTTGTCTGGGGGCGCAGTGGTAGCGATGCATCTCCGGCTCGGCGCAAGAGCAGCTGTAGATCGAAAGGCATCCCGAGCGGGCGACGAGGCGTGCGGGCGCATCGGGCACATCGGGTGCACTACACACGGCAGGCGCTTGGGCGGTGGCATTCTTGTTGTCTAACCGGCCAATTGCAGCGCAGAGAAGGGGAGAGGGGAGAGGTTGTGCTATCCAGGTAGGTTACTGTGGTAGGGGTGGATGGTGGATGGTGGATGGTGGATATCATGATACCTACTTCCTCGCTGCTCGCATGAAGCAGCTCGGAATGAGCCGATTCGAGCTGGTCGTAGTGCACACCTAGGTAGGTACCTAGGTACCTACTGTATGTGGATACCACACTAAGAAGAATGCGCAATCGATGTAATTGGCCGCAGCCCGGACTTAGTTTGCTCCGGAAGCGCGGCCCCCCCCTGGCCCCCCCATTATATACCCATAGAGTACTAGCGCGCATACATACGTCGGCCAATGGGTGAATAAGGTGAATGGGCAACCTTACGGGTTGTCGACGGGTTGTCGACAGGCCTCGCTGCTGCTGGCGGACAACATCTCTGTCCAGCCTGAACAATACACTCTCCACCCTCGTTGTCGAGTCAAAGCCGCCTCCGTGCTTCCCTGCTTTCCATAGCCCCGTAGCGCCATCTCGACATTGGCTTATTCATCTGAATTTCCATTGTTCCATCAGAGTGATCCACGCCCGACAAGTTGAAGCCAGTCCCGCCCTACCGCCCCGACACGCGCATTGTGTACAGCCACGCCTGTGTGGACCGCCCACAACCCACGCGCGATTCCCATCATGGCCGACGTCGACGACGAGTTCCTGGCCCTCGTCGGCGGTGACGATGCGTCCGATGATGACGTGGAAAACGAGGGCCCGAGCCGCCCGCTATCCGAGTCCCCCGAGCCGGAAGCGAAGCAGGGTAGAGGCACGCCGGCAGCCAAGCCGCGGAGGCGGAGACAGGACGATAGCGATGAGGAGGAGGAAGGCGAGGCGTAAGTTTTGCTGTGTTATTTGATTAGAACAATGGGCCGGCTTCAGGCGAAGGGCCCTGCTGCCGAGCTGCCAGGTGCTCAGCTGCGATTGCGGGTTGCAGCGTAGCTCGGACAACAAACAACGAGGGTTGGGAAGAAATCGCCTTGTCTCTCAGCAGCACCACGACCACCACTTTGCTATCTATCTACCCCTCCCTATCCATTGAATACCTACCTGCCAACCTACCTACCCAAGCACCTGCCTTCCCACCACAACCAACACCTGCATAGCTCGATTGCTCCTTTGTTTGCCTCGAAACCTCTTGCAAGCCAACACCGTGGCGGCCATCTCATTCTACCACTACCGCCACCACTGTCACCATCTCCGCAGCCCTCCGCTCCGTTGCCACCGCCATCCGTTGATTCACATTTCCCTCCTTGGCATCTATAAAGAATTGCAACTAACATGCAGTCGGCCCACGACTTCAGGTCGTCAATTCCTGCCTCGCCTGCGTCTGACGAGTCAGCCCCTATGGACGAGTCCGACTCAGAATCCGATTCATTGCCTGTCAGCCATGTCGCGGATGGCAAGACGGAGGATGAGGGAGAGCTCAAATACCCTGTTGAGGGCATTTACGCCAGCGAGGCCGAGAAAGAGGAGATTCTGGCCATGCCAGAACTAGAGCGAGAACAACTGATCGCGAAGCGCCAAGAAGAGATTGACCGCGAGCGCCAAAACACACTCCTTCGCCGGCTCTTGCAGGTCAACAAGCAAGAGAGCAGTCAGTCGGCTAAGAAGCGCAAGGCCAGCACCGCCGACCTCGAGGACGGCCAACGAAAGACTTCACGTCAACGCACCAAGATCGGCGGCTCCAAGGTCGGCGAGACCAGCGCCGGTATCGCGTCCCTTCGCCGCGCTCGAGCCGAGAAGTCAGACCGCCAGCGTCGCAGAGAGGAGGATCGCGAGCGCAACAAGGGCAAGCCATCCGCGCGCGACAGCACACATGACGACGACGATGCTCCCGGCGATGTCGAATGGGCTGACAACTACGGTCGCAGGAAATCTAAGTCTGCGACGCCGGAGAAGAAAGACGCTCCTCCCGCCGATTTACGTGATTTCGAACGAGTCCGCCTTAGCCGGAGTCGCTTTGCTGAGGTCTGTTTCTACCCGGGCTTTGATGATGCCATCACCGGTTGCTATTGCCGCGTCGCGGTCGGACCAAACCGCGATACCGGTGAGACAGAATATCAGATGGGTGTAATCAAAGGTATGTGTGGTCACTTTGGTGCATCGGTCGCTCTCGCTCACGCTACAGTTTAGGATTCACACAGGGCAGACCGTATGCTATGCAGAAGATGAACCAGCAAAGTTTTGTCACGGATCAGTATGTCAGAATCGCCTTTGGCAAAACCGTGAGAGAATATCCTTTCATCTCTTGCTCCGACTCACCCTTCAACGAGGTAAGCAGCCCTGCCCCCCCTCCCCTTGCCACTCTCTAACAATACCTAGTCCGAGCTCCAGCGCCTCCGGAGGGCTTGCCAGGATGACGGGGTGCCCTTTCCCAAAAAGGCCCAGGTGGATGCCAAGATCGACGACATCAATACTCTACGAAATCGGACGTGGACCGAAAAGGAGGTCAGCGATAGACTCGCACGCATGCAGAATTTGAAGAAGAAGTACGACTCGTCCGAGCGCAACCGCCTGGTGAACAAGTTGGAGGAGGCCAAAGAACAGGGCGACGAGGCTCGGATTGCCGAGTTACAGGGCCAGCTGGACAAATTGGAGGTACCAAAACTGGCTTTTAGGACAAGCTTGTTACCCAGCAAGAAGTCGGCACCCCCCTCGACCCCGTCGCAGCAGGATCGGCTTGCACAGCTTAACATCCAAAGACGTCGGGACAATGCGGAAGCTGTCCGCAAAGCGCAGATCATGGAGCGAGCAAAGATACGCAAAATGGAGGCTCGGATGGATGAGTCTGAACGGACCGCTACCCCAGCTGGTGGCAGTGAGACGTCAGCGCCTGCCGACGGGACGCCTGCAAACGGAACACCTAAGATCAGCTCGGCCGGAAAGGTACCACTGCTTCCTCATATACAGAAGCTGCAGGTTCAAAACCACCAGGCCGGAAAGGATAAGAGGGGGATTCCTCAGATCCATCGACCTCTGGTTGACGATGATATTATTGCATCTCTAGATCTAGAGATTGACGTGGAAATTGATTAGACCCTTATATGAATGGAAATGGAGGGGAGAGTTGAAGGCTTCAGGTTTTGTGATGCGGCCGATGGCGCCGAACAGAAACGTTACCAGCATCACGTATTACAAGGGAGGTGATTAATTGTATATGTATATGCATACTCAGGGATAGAATGATCTGGGGATAGCCGAGGCCTATACCCAGCAGAACAGCGACGCTCGTAAGAATCCACCTGCTTCAGGATGGTGGCCAGGTCTCATAACATGCATGTACATTTCCGTGTAGGGGCAGATAGGGCACTCGTTAAACCATTGATACCACGTTCCATAGGGAACTAGAACATATATGCATCGCTCGAGCCGCCACCTACTATCCGAGAACTAGGACGCCTCGGTAGTGTAATTGTTGTATTGTAGGTAGAATAGTATCTCGGAAGCAGCTTCAGCTATCCATTGACATGGCTAGCTCGCCATCATATACCATGTGTCTCTGACTACTAGGTCCGGAAGGCGTCGAGCAGTCTGGATTATCATTCTCTTGTCTGTAGCAGCTCGGATTCTAGCCCACCTTGGTAAATGCCCAATCCTCCCTGCATATGCTATACTGATATGTATGGAATTTCGCTGGATTCGGCAGGAGATGTGTTGTGCTTTGTTCCTGCCATGAACTATAGACTTGCAGTGCATCTCGCAGAGAGGTGCAACGCAAGCAACTAGAAGGATTCGGAATCTTTGTGCTATCTGTCGCTATGTACTGACTGTCGACGTATGACGGAAAGGATTCAACAACACTCCTACTTCGCAATCGGTAATCAATCGGGGAGTTGAATTCTAATCTTTATCAACGTATATCCAAATATACTGAGCAACATATCTCGTAATTTTACTCCCGATTTAGAAGACCACACGTCAGCCCTCTCTGTCTAGCTGTTTAGTTTCCACCTGTACCAGCAGGCATTCTAACCTATACGTCAAATATAAGGGAACGAGCACACCCAGACCAATAAGCTACATTGATCAGGCCGAATTATATTTTAACATGACCAAGAGTACCTTACATAATCATCAGTTAAGTGTTGCAATTAACAGTCAGGCGGCTCTTAGTCTCACTAGGTACCCGAATCAACATAAAAGGGTCAGGCATATTGATACAACACTTCACTTTATCAGGGAAAGAGTAATAAGTACTCTGTAGCGCCACCCTGTCGCTAAAATAAAAAGCTTTGCCGGCGAAGCTCTATTTTAATATGTTATAAATTAAAGTGCTAAAGCACTTCGATTTAAATACTACGTATATATAAATATTCTTAAGGGGTTCCCCCCTGGACCCCCAAGTACTAAGGGCTACGCCCCTAGTTAAGCCTAGTATTTAAATTTAAAAATAGTAGCCTTTAATAACTATGTTTACTATTATAGTATATAAGCTATATAGTTAATTTTAGTATAAATATATTATAATTAATGCTTTAAATAAACTTTAATTAATTAGCTGGTTATAAAGTTTATATAAGCTAATAAAAAGCTTAATTATTTTTATAAAGTTTTAAAGGGTTATTATTAAAACTTTTTAAGCTTTTTTTTTTTTTTTTTTTAATTATTATTATTAATATATGTTTAAGAAAGCAAAGCTTTTTAATAAAAGTCGAGGATATTTAAACAATTTAAATATTTACAAAGAATTTAGCAGATGTTTTAAAAACCTTAGCCCTTGTTAATAACTTTTTAATTCAAAGATCTCTAGTATTGCATAAACATATAACCGTCTACTATATATGTGTAAGTTTATATAGATAAAAAGAAAGTTAGTTGTTGTAGAAAAACCTGTTGCTTTATATAAAATCTTCTACCACAGGTAGAATCTTCTATTGCTGCCTACTCCTAGAAAAAAAAGCCCCCTCTTACATATAAGAAGTTTGTGCTTTATTGAGCAGATAGTTAGTTCTATCCTCATGTCACTAGTTCTGTCCACCCTAGACATCTTGGGAACGTCTTTGATTTACAATCAAGAATTGCGTGCTACGCTGCCTTAATCCTATCTCAACCCTATCTCATGATTCAGCGTGTTTGGTTTTTTTGTTGTGTCGACAGGGTCTTGACTAGGAAAATGAATATGTATAAAAACAAACTCGGCGGTTTGTTGGACGGCTCACACACCAAAGCGAGACTAGAGTAATCTATACAAACATTCACGGGCAACGTTGTACCACGCCTGCCACACGTTATAAGTTGGTTCCGGCTGATGTGTTGCCCTTGGCCCAGCCCTTGAAATAAGAGTTCTCGGGTAGCCCGGCCAGAAACCGCGTCTCTAAGGTAGCTATGACCGAGGACTTGGCAACAACATGGCATCCTACCAATATAGAGGAGCGCGGCATTCCCACGAAAGAGTTGATTGAGTTATATCGAAGGTACCTAGTCCTCGTCTGACCCCATGTGCTTTAGAAACCTGGCTACTCGTAGAGGTGGAAACAGTTAAGAGGCTCTTGCTGGTGTGATATCTTAGATGGGGTGAAAATGAATGGGGTGTCATCACTACGGGAAACATCAATATTGAGCAGCTCATTCGGCTGAACTCGCTGCTGATGGTGACAAGTTGGAGGTGCATGGTCATGCCGAGTTAACAACGTCCGAGACTTCGTCACATCCGTCTAGGACCAGGACTCTAGGTAGTGTTGCTTATTGAGAGTCGTGAAGGTGATAGGTACTAACCTAACCAAGTTAGTAGTTTGATCTATCCCTTTGGGGACCCCTTCGGCACCAACATCCTTGAGTACACCGATGACTAGGGTTCTGGGCCAATAAAATCATCTATTTTAGAGATGCCTAGATTTACATCTAATTCAGCCCGTGCAAAATGTATGTCACTGCAATAACTATTGTTACAGAGCGCCACATGACTTTATCTAGTGCAATAATGTTACTCCTGTTAGTAGGGGTAGTGTGGAGACCCATCGGGTCTTAAAAAGGGTTGGTGCTGAAGGGGCCCCTAAACTTCAGGTCGGATTTGCGGCTATAAAGAATTGATTTTCAACTCGGAAACTAGCCCGTTCTAGACAGCACCCTATTAAACTTTTAGCTGTTTTAATTTATACTTAATTTATATATAAATTAAAGCAAACTTTAGTTATACTTTATAATAAGATTTATATATATAGTTTTTTTATAATATTTATTATAAAAGTTTAATATAAAATTAATTAATAAATTAATTATTAAATTATAATATTAATTAATTAACTTATTATAATTAAAAACTTTAATATATTTTTAACATTTTATTTTTTAAGCGTTAAATTTATTAATTTATAATAATTATTATAAATATTAATATTATTAATATTATTAAAAAGTTATTAATTTTATTATAATAAAATGTTTAATTAAAAAAATAATATTATTAATATTATATTTAATTTATTTAATTTATATATTATTTTAACGTTAAGTTTATTAGTTAATTTTATATTAAACTTTTATAAAAGTTATATTATATTTATATATTAATAAAAATAAAGCTTTAATAATATATATTATATTATATAAAAATATATAAATAAAAAGAAAAAAAAAGCAAGAAATTTAGCTATAAAATATTTACATTAAATAAATTATATATATAAAGTGTAAAATATAAGGTGTAAAGCAGCTAGTAAGCAGCTAGCAATAACTAATAATAAATATATTAAATATAATAGCTAATATAAAATAAAGTTATTAATTAACCCGTTATAAACCATTAAGCTATAACTAGCTATAAATTTAATTAAACTAATTATAATTAATTAAACTAATTATATTTAATTAAATTAAATTTATTTATTAATACTTTTATTTTAATAATAATAATTATAGCTAGCAGCTTTAATAGTAAATAGTTAGCTTATATATATAAATATAATATATATAGTTAAGTTATAGCTAGTGTTATAGCTTATTTATATATATATTTAAATATAAATTACTTAAATAGCTTATTATTAAAAATTAAAACCTTTAAAGCTACTTTTTTTCTCTAGCTTATAATTAATATATAAATTTAAAATTTATTATATAAAACTATAAATATACTTTTATAATAATTATAAACTTTTTTAAATATTATTAATAATTAACTTATTATATTTTTTTTTATTAAACAACTTTTATTAATATAATAAAATATTTAAAGTTAATTTATTTATATATTTTTATATAAAATAATTAATTATAATTTTTAAAAGTTTATAAATAACTTTATAAAAGTTTATATAATAGCTATTTTTTATAACTATTTTTATTTTTTATTTTAAAACTTTTATAACTTTTTATTTATAATTAACCTTTTAATTAATTAATTTATTTTCTTTTTATAAATATTTTATAATATATTTTTTATATAAATTATATATATTTTAAACTTATAAATATTTTTTTTTAAATCTTATAAATAGTTTAGCTAACTTTTTGCTCGAACTTATTTTTATAACTTTTTATTCGCTTTTATATTATATTTAATGTTTTTTATAAAAATAAAGCTTTTAGTTAGGGTTTTATTTATATATTAATTAAAGAATAAAAAAAGAAAGAAATATTTATAGTAAAAATTATATGGGTAAATATTCTTATATGTATAAGTAGTTAATTATATAACTAAAAGTAAGCCCTGCAAAAGTTACTTATTAAAGTTAGCTAGCTAGCTTATAACTTTTTAACTTTAACTTTTCCTTTATATTTATTTTCGCAACTTTTTATTCGCTTTTAACTTTAACCCGTTATTTCCCGCTTTATACTTAAAAATATAAAACGTTTAATTTTATATTAAAAATTACTTTATTTTAATTTATAATTATATTTTTTAAATAACTTAATTATAAACTAAGCTTATTATTTAATATATTTAAAACTTTATTTAAACAGTTATTTAAAACGTTAAAAACAATTTTTTAAATTAATTCGCAGCTAAAATTACTTTATTCCGTTAAAACTATATAAATAAAATTATTTAGCTTTAAACTACTTTAAATAGTTATATTATTATTATTTTTATATAAAAACCTTGTTTTATTTTATTTAAATTTTCTTTTTTTAGTTTAATTAAATTTAATATATTATTATTTTTATATAAAAATAATTATATATTAATAATAATATAATTAATTTAAATAAAGCTAAGTTTATTTATATATATAAAAAGCTTAAATAAAAAGTTTAATAAATTATTAAACTTGTTTTTATATATATAAAACTTAATAAAAGTTACAGCTAGCAGCTTTAATAGTAAATAGTTGGCCCGTATATATAAGTGTAGTGTGTGTGGCTAAATTATAGCTAGTGCTGTAGCTTACCCACATATATACTTATTTATAAATTACTTAAATAGCTTACTGCTAAAAATTAAAGCCCCCGAGGCTACTTTTTTTCTCTAGCTTATAATTAATATATAAATTTAAAATCTACTATATAAAACTATAAATATACCTTTATAATAATTATAAGCTTTTTTAAACGTTATTAATAATTAACCTATTATATTTTTTTTTATCGGATAATTTTTACTAATAAAATAAAATACCTAAAGCTAATTTACTTATATATTTTTATATAAAACAACTAATTATAATTTTTAAAAGCTTATAAACGTTTTTATAAAAGTTTATATAATAGCTACTTTTTATAGCTACTTTTATTTTTTATTTTAAAACCTTTATAGCCCTTTATTTATATTTAACTTTTCGATCGGTTTAAATTTTTTTTTTTTAAAGTACTTTATAATATACTTTTTATACAAATTATATATATTTTAAACTTATAAATATATCCTTTTAAATCTTATAAGTAGTTTAACTAACCCTTTATTTAAATACTTTTTTACGGCCCTTTACCTGCTCTTAATTCTAACTTATTATTTCCGCCTTTATACTTTAAAATATAAAACGTTTAATTTTATATTAAAAATTATTTTATTTTAACTTATAGTTATATTTTTTTTAATAGTTTAACTATAAGCTAAGTTTATTACTTAATATATTTAAAACTTTATTTAAACAGCTATTTAAAATATTAAAAATAACCTTTTAAACTAATTAATAGCTAAGATTATTTCAATCCATTAAAACTATATAAATAAAATTACCTAGCTTTAAGCTATTTTAAATAGCTATATTACTGTTGTTTTTATATAAAAACCTTGTTTTATTTTATTTAAAAATTTTTTTTTTTTTAGCTTAGCTAAATTTAACGTATAGCTATTTTTATTTAAAAATAAATTATATATTAATAATAATATAATTAGCTTAAATAAAGCTAAGTTTATTTATATATACGGAAAATTTAAATAAAAAGTTTAATAAATTATAAAATTTATTTTTATATATATAAAACCCGATAAATAAAATTTTATTATAATTACGTTAGTATTTAATTAAATTTATAATAATTTTAACAAGGTTATAAAAGTATTACGTAAACTTAAATTAATAAAAATAAAAAACAATAATATAATACGTATATGTTTTATAATTTAAAAGAAAAATAGCTAAAATATAGGTATTTTTATATAATTTAATATTTTTTATATTTAAAATTTACGCGCGGTTATTTTTAACAAGTTATAAGCTAAAATTAACGATTATAAAACGTTTTTTAATAAATATAATACTTTTATTAATTTTTTGCTTTATTTTAAAAGTAGTTTTAAATAAAAGTACAAGCTAAATAGTTAAAATTACAGCTAAACTAGTTATTTTAAAAATACTACGCTTATAAACCTAAACAAGATTAAAATTAGTAGTATTATACCTATTAAATTAGTTTTAAAAAAGTTTATAAACGTTAACCTAGCTAATTTTTTTAATATTATATTTATTTAAATATTAAAAAGCTAAATAATATTTAATTTTATACGTAAAAAAAAATAAAAGCGTTAAAATAACTATTATTATAAAAAATATAGCTTTACTACGTATAAGGTAAAAGCTTGTAGTTTATTGCTTTATAAAAATTATATACGTTTTAAAAATAAAAGTTATAATAATTAAGCTCTTTATATAATAATAGTTTATTAGCGTTTTATATTAAATTTTTTATAATAAAAAAAGCTAGAAGGGTAGTTATAGCTAGCAGCTTTAATAGTAAATAGTTGGCCCGTATATATAAGTATAGTATATATAGCTAAATTATAGCTAGTGCTATGGCTTACTTATATACATATTTATTTATAAATTACTTAAATAGCTTACTGCTAGAAATTAAAGCCCTTAAAGCTACTTTTTTTTTCTAGCTTATAATTAATATATAAATTTAGAATTTATTGTATAAAACCGTAAATATATTTTTATAATAATAAATAAAACTTTATTATAATTATATTAATATTTAATTAAATTTATAATAATTTTAATAAAGTTATAAAAATATCGCGTAAACTTAAAATAAAAAAAAAAAAATAATAATATAATATATATATTTTTTATAATTTAAAAAGAAAATAACTAAAATATAAATATTTTAATATAATTTAATATTTTCTATATTTAAAATTTATATATAGCTATTTAAATAAAAAAAACAACTAAAATATAAATACTTTAATATAATTTAATATTTTCTATATTTAAAATTTATATATAGCTATTTTTAATAAGTTATAAGCTAAAATTAATAATTATAAAATATTTTTTAATAAATATAATATTTTTATAAACTTTTTATTTTATTTTAAAAATAGTTTTAAATAAAAATATAAACTAAATAACTAAAATTATAACTAAACTAATTATTTTAAAAATATTACGTTTATAAACTTAAATAATATTATATTAATTAAATTAGCTTTAAAAAAGTTTATAAATATTAACTTAGCCGATTTTTTTAATATTATATTTATTTAAATATTAAAAAGCTAAATAATATTTAATTTTATATATATAAAAAACTAAAAACGTTAAAACAACTATTATTATAAAAAATATAGCTTTATTATATATAAAATAAAAACTTATAGTTTATTACTTTATAAAGATTATATACGATTTAAAAACAAAAGCTATAATAATTAAGCTTTTTATATAATAATAGTTTATTAATATTTTACACTTAATTTTTTATAATAAAAAAAACTAAAAAAATAGTTATAGCTAACGTGGTTTATAAGCGAGTCGGCCATACAAGCAAGTCGGCCACTTTAAAAAGGGTACCCCCCTATATAAAATTATAAAGGAGGTATATAAAGGATAAAAAATAACTCCACTAATAAAATAGCTAAAGAAAAAAAAAAAAAATAAGATTTAAATAGCTTTTTTTATAAAGTATTTAAAAATAATTTTTTTAAATTTATTAGATTTTTCTAAGTGGGGCAAATATAGCTTTAAAGCTAAAGATTAAAATTCCCTTATAACTACCCCTGTCTTTTTATATAATTAATTACCACAATACGCGCTACGGAGTAAAAAAATCGAAAAAAATAATTTTAAACCTTTTAATTAAATCTATTCTAAAGAATTAAAAAAGTAAATTTTTCCGATTTTTATTTAATTATTTAATAAGGGGTAAAAATATAAAGGTATAAAAATATAACTTATATAATTTACCCCCTAGCTATTTAATTAAATAAATATTAAAAAAATAGTTGGTTGCTTTAAATTTAATTATAAATAATTAAAATTTTTAAATAAAATTTTTAAAAATTTTATATATTTATTTTTAATATAAAATTTTTTATAATAAAATATTTATAAGGGTATTTTTAACTTTAAATTATAAAGCTATATTTGCCCCATTTAAAAAAATCGGGCAAAATTAAGATAATTATCTTTGGATTCCTTATAAAAAAAGCTATTTAAATCCTATTTTTTTATATTTTTAGCTATTTTATTAGTGGAGTTATTTTTTATCTTTTATATACCTCCCTTATAATTTTATATAGGGGGGGTACCCCCTTTAAAGTGGCTAACTCGCTTATATAGCCGACTCGTTTATAAATCACGTTAACAGCTTTAATAATAAATAATTAGCTTATATATATAAATATAATATATATAGCTAAGTTATAGTTAATATTATAGCTTATTTATATATATATTTAAATATAAATTATTTAAATAGCTTATTATTAAAAATTAAAGCTTTTAAAGCTATTTTTTTTCTTTAGCTTATAATTAATATATAAATTTAAAATTTATTATATAAAAC
>MU619735.1:0-153586 GCA_025201785.1 Xylaria longipes
TTAGTGTAATGAAGTCACTCCTGTTAGTAGGGGTAGTGTGGAGACCCATCGGGTCTCAAAAAAGGTTGGTGCCGAGGTGGCCCCCAAAGGGATACGGACGCTACAACAGGAGGACAAATCCTTTGACGGTGACTTGGTCGAATTTTGGCATTGTTGAAGATGCAAAGCTCCAATGGGAAGCGAACTTTGACGGTCAATATCAGTGGCCCGAAAAGTCCGCGCCTGGGATATCCCTGCTTGCCAAGACAAAGCCGTGCAGTCTAATGTCCCTACCCTGACCGAGCTAATGTCCAACGGCCCCAATCAAAGACGCCTCCAGGTCAAGCTAGCTCCTGCCGGCTCCTCCTGCTCCCTGTCTTCAGGGCAATCGGCACGCGGTGCAGCGCAGCAGCCCGCTTCAAATTCTTTTCAAGTGCCATCTCCACCGCAGTATATACTACGTGCGCCCACTTAACTACCTATCGACTTCCCTACCGACTGCAGTTGATCGTGTACACCGCGAAGCAACTTCCTCCAGCGTACGAGCCACCAGGTGAAGGCAGCCAGGGGGATCTTGCCTGAGCATAGCGAGTAAAGTCCCATCCCATCCCATCCCATCCCATAGCGTACACCGTCGAAGCGCCAATTTGTGTGCCAGGGTGCGTCGTGAAACCCGATTCCGCTCGCTGTCCATCCAACCGACTCGATCCCACCCTCTGCACCTGAAGGAGTTGGGGAGCATCCGCAGATTTGGACCCTTGAACCACGCCCGCCACCCCCAGTCAGACGCTTATCTCCCTTTTTTTCCTCCTTTCCCCTTCCAGCGTCTACCAGTCAGTCCGAAAGCTCGTTTTATCGTCGTTGTTGCTGTTGCTGCTGTCAGCCGGTTCTCTCCATACTGGTGAAGCTTCAATTGCACTTCAATTCATCAGATGAAGTAGATACGCTCACCCTAGACTCACCTTCATGACACAACTTCGGAGATTCGCTGCCTCTTGGCATCCCCTTAGCAGCGTCACATACTCGGCCCTTTTCCTCCTGCTGCTCTGGACAACAGTCCAGAGGTTCATAACCGGTACGGTTCGGGTTCTCCTTCCTCCTCGCCTTGTATTTCGTTCTGTCTTCCTATACTGACGCTGCAGCAGGTCAAGGAGACCCGAACAGATGTCGCGCATTATTAACCGATGGCACGTGGGCACCTGCAGTTAACAATCGGCACGATGCGCAGAAATGGGAACCAAATGGTTGCCGGATGGTTGAATACTCGACCGACGCCATACACGACTGTTTAACTGGTCGCAAATTCGTCCTCGCCGGAGATTCCACGATCCGACAGATTTTCTGGGCCGCAGCCAAAAAACTTGATCCCAAGCTAGCTGCAGCCGAGCTAAAAGAGATTGTTGCCGCGGATGAGAAACACAGAGACCTTTCTTTTAACGCTGAAGGCGTAAGGTTGGAATTTATTTGGGATCCATGGTTAAACTCGACCGAATTGAGGGACACATTAGAGGCGTTTCACACGCTACCTAGCTCGTCGAGGGAAGTAACCTTGGTGAAGAAACAGGAAGAATCTCCGGCACTTATTGTGCTAGGCTCTCCTGGCCTATGGGCGGCTCGCTATGGCGGAGATGACTACATGACTCTATTTAAGGACGGAATCGAAACGGTCTCAACGTATTTATCACTAGCCTCGGAGGGGAGCGCTACAAGGAGCAGCTCATTGTCCGCATTACCGAATTGGAACCAAGGATACAGCTCGACACCCAACCACATATTGCTAACTCCGGTCCAAGTCCCGGCTTATGATGCGCTGTCGAATAAACGCACCGAAACGATTACGCCCGAACGCATCGACGAAATGAACGATTACCTTTCTCACCTGCCCTCGAATCAAACCTCCCATGTGGTTTGGGCCTTCAATCGGATGACGGAAGAGGAGTCGAGCAAATCTTTCGAGAGAGACGGTTTACACGTGGAGGACAACATAGCTGACCGCAAGATTGATATCGTGCTGAACTCGCACTGCAATAATCCGGCCGTATTGAATGATCGTTCTTTCAAAGGGACGTGCTGCGTTGATGAATCATCGAATTACTTGTTCAACCTTGCTTTAATTTTCTTGTGCGCCGTCTTATTATATACCCGAGCTCAATCTATGCCAAAGTTCGTTCGACCTGACCTTCTCACGGCAACTCGAGACATACTCGTCACACTGGCTTGGTGTTGGATATGCGATGGGACACTCCAGTTTAGCAAGGTGGAGCGTCATTATCACCAAGGCGCATTCGTTGTGATCTGCTTATTTTGGCTAGTTGGCAGCTCTTCGGTGTTGCATAAGGTGGTTGGATCAGTAAGCGAGGCATGGTCTATCAAGGATTCGAAGAAAGAGGTTTCAACGAATAGTGATGAGGAGCACAAGTTCCTCTCGAGAGATCAGACCGATGAAATCAAGGGTCTTATGCAGGGAATCATCCTTCTATATCACTTCAACTACGCCTCCCAAGCACTATGGGTGTACAAGATTGTCAGGGTACTCATATCGATGTACTTCTTTCTATCTGCGTATGGCCACACGCTGTACCTCCTGAGAACGGGCGATTACTCTTTCAAGCGTGTCGCTGTGATTCTCTTCCGCGTCAACGCCTTGAGCGCCCTACTGCCCTTCATGATGGGCACAAGCTACAGCTCATACTATTTTGCACCTGCAGTCACATTCTATTACCTGGTTATATATATAATGCTTCGAACATTGAAGGAAAACAACGACGATCCCTGGCCGCTCGCTATGAAGGTGCTGGTAACGGCTAGCTTTACTAGTATGTTTATCACAACCCCTGGCTGTCTCGAAATGGCGACCGACGTTCTCCTCGGAGTCTTCCGTATGTCTTTCGATGTCCAGGAACTACGCTTCCGGCTCGCATTAGATCGATACATTGTCTTCGTGGGTGTCATGGTGGCCAGTCTTGTCCATACGGCAACATCGACCGACGCACGAGAGGTTTTCACAACCAAGGGATCTCCTCGCTTGTTCGACTCAGGTCGTCCCCGGTTTTGGGTAATTTGTTCAGCAGGTTTGGCGCTCTTCCTCTTTGTCACGCAGTCGAATCTCTCTTCAAAGCAATCATACAATGCCGCCCATCCGTATATATCGTGGATCCCCGTTCTAGCTGTCATCACCCTACGTAATTTACATACGCCAGCGCAAAAGATGTTCCTTGCCATACCAGCGGCGCTTGGCCGCATCTCTCTGGAGACGTACATCTTGCAATATCACATTTGGCTCGGCGGTGATGCAACCGCTAGATTAACGTTGGGTGGCTTCGAGAACGCGTCATTTCCCTTGTTTCTCATTGAGAAAGCCTTAATCACCACACTATTCATTGGAATGGCAGCGCTTACGCATCGTGCCACGCGCACGTTCGCGAGTACGCTCTCTGAGCGTGGGTTCCTGGTGTTCCTGGCTGCATTGTGGGTCAGCAATCTCATTTACACGTAAGCATAGCATAGCGTGCTTGAGGGTTTATGCATAGAGATAATGGAGACTTTGATTTTCGATTTTGCGCTTTTTCAAACGACAAACGGACGGCATGGGGTAAATCGACTGTGGGAATTCCAGTCGGTTTCAACACGGTTTTTTCTCACGAAAGAGATATAGAACGAAGCAACCTGCATAGGCACCGCGTTGCGTGTATAGGCGTCCTACTTGAAAGACTCATCGCAGAGACGGCATGAGCATATTCTAATGATAAAGACATCTCGATAACCACCTGGAGAGGATGGAGGGGCTTTTATTGCTAGTTACCTAGCGTACGGCAAGAAACGAGCAGCAAGCGACAGCGGCGGAGGCATGGTGAGACGAAGTGAAAGGGTTATCCGACTGACCTCCACGTCTGTCTGCCTACCCACTTAATGGATGGAGTTGTATGTGTTATGCTTAGCATATCGGGGCTAGTTACTACTACTATCTATCTACTATAGACCTATAGCCGACCTTTTGATGATGGAAAGGTCGCCGGCCGTTCCTGGGGCCTCATTGTATGGGGTTGGTTGGCCACGTCTTGGTAGGATATAATGTTAATGGATTAGAGACGATATCAAGATTCAACAAACCAATCAATTGAAACCTATTGTATACTGTATATTTGGACTCCTAGTTCCCCTTTTGCATGGTTTGTCTCGTTTTCATTGTGGATATGAGACGTGTTCCGTCAATACCTTTATACTAAGTGCTCTACAAGTGAATGAAGTGATATACTGCTTACGGAAGATATTTTTAGGTTGATAGAAACATCCACGACTTACTCGTCAGCTTCTTATGCAAAGGTCTTGGTATTTGATGTTTATAATAAAATCTCGTTCAGCTATAATAGAAGTAACAAGCAAGCAAGTAAAATCTGCTTCTAGGAATCCTAGAGATTACCTATTCTCGTTTGCAGAAAACACCATTGGTCCACGATGATTAACTGTATTCGCCTCTTCCTTCCATCTCTGCTCTCATGTTCCAATCCTTTACATTTTCATTGTTGCCGCTTCCCGTAATTATGAAACTTTTCAGACCTATTTATAATTTGCCTTGCTTTGTCCCGTCCTGTTCCGTTTCCTGTACGCCAGTGTACCTGCCTAACTCCAGATGCCCATGCGGAAGAAATAAGCAATGAAACGAGGAGGAAAGAGATCTTGATCCTAAAGCCAGTTATTCCGTGTCTTCGTTCGCATGGCGTAATGTCGTCATCGTGCTCGTCATCTTGATACACACTCTCCACCAAAGACACCAGCGCATGCGGACGCGAGACCGCCAAATGCGGCGAGACCCCAGGCCAGAGATGCAGACTCCCAGTCCAGGGTCTGCGGAGGGATCTCGTCACCTTCGCCTGCCGACGCGGCGACAGCGGGCGTCGGCACGTACGCCTTGTCCGCGTCTGTCTCTCTGGTTCCTGAGTCATGCTTGGGTGATGGCTCTTCGCTTATGTCGTCGGTGGCGACAAGCTTCAATTTCCTGGGACGTCCGCGTCCTCGTTTCGAAGGCGTGCTGAGAGCCTCGCTTCCATCACTTGCTGAACTGGCGATGCTGGCGCCGCGCGGCTGGTGCGTGGTTTTGCCCCGGCGGCGGAGCGTCATGCCGTGTTCGTTTTCACGCTCGTGACCCGACTCCTCCGCCTCATCCGGTCCTAGGAAGTTGAGGGCTTCGTCTCGGAGATCTCCCTTTGCTGAACTTATCCGCTTGAAGGCGGATAGGCCGGCGTTGTAGGACGGGATGGACGAGTTTAGCATGTCTCGCGCGTTGATAGCGCGGGCGGCGGCCCATAGACCTAGACTTAGAGTACATAGGAGGACATCCCAACCTACTGCCGCCACGGCGGGGTGGTCGGATGTCGATCCGAGGACTTTCCCGAGAGCAGTGGCTGTGAGGAATTAATGGTTAGAAATTACAGCTTCTAGCATCTGACGATCCGATTATATATGGGAGAAAACTTCACTATATGTTGAGACAAAAAGTTTAGGAATACGTACTGCTGCGTTCCCAGCGCGATCGCTCCTCGATGTCCCAGGGGAGAAGAGCGCTATGTCGGTGGTAGTGTGAATTGGGCACGTTCGAGAGCAATGCTACAATGCTCGTTTTCGCATGCAAGGCAACCGCGGCGGCTGACAGAAACTTAAACAGCTTCGTCAGTGATTCATAAGCGCCGTGTGGGCCCCGCTGAACACTTCCCCAGTGAACCGGTATGATCTCAGGTAGAATTACTGGTAGGAAAGTCGAAGCGCGAGTTAAAAGTGCTACCTTCGTGAAAGCGGGTGTTCCAGCCGCATATGGCAGGACTAATGCCAACCCGAAGTTCAATGTTATAGCCGCATAGAAGAACTTAGCATTGGGGATCCAACCCTTTGGTTTCGGTAGCACGAACCCGTCCCGAAGCCGAGCCCATGTCGACCTAGGTAGTGGTGGAATTGGTAGCTCGAGATGGTCGTTTTCCGAGGGTAATGGGGAAGGGGTGAGTAGGAGGGCGAGGAAGAAGAGATTCTGAGCAAAGGATAGATTAACCAGGTGAGCCAGGGCGAGAAAGGCTGTCAGTAGAGGAATCTTGCGGCGACGGCCCTCGCCAGCTAACATCAAGCTGAATGCCGTCGTGCTCAGATCGATCTGTTGTCCCCACCAGAAACGACGGGCTCGCTCAGCAACAATCTCGAGAGCATCGCTGTAGATGAGAGTGTCACTCAACCAGTTTGCGACGTGTATCTCGGTGGAGTTTTTGGTATCGGTGATATAATTCCCGTCCTCACCTAAGAGCCTGTAGCAATGTTAGAATGCAGTTGCTTCTAGATATTCATTCCAGTCTGGTTTGTTGTACCGTTGTGTTAAGTCAAGGCCGTGCTCATAAGCCCAGGTCTTGTATGACAAAGTTGCAGACTTGACAGAGTAATACGTCGCTACCAAAAGTGCCGCGGCTGCGAGACTAAGAAATACTGGCACGAATCTCTTGCGTTGGTGTATACGAGATCGTGTGCTCGAGACAGGACCCAACGACTTATACGACGTGTATAAGCTGTCGCCAACAGCATATGTCAAGTATGGGATAGAAACGATATACCCTATAGCTAGCACCAAGGGAGGGTACCTTTTGCGAAGATCAGTCAACATGCACTTGCTCTCTTTATGGAGATCCTTGATCACATTACCTGACTGGATGTATAGACGGCACGGGCGCCATTTTGAGAGATTGGGGTGCTCAAGTCGGGCTGGTGGTGTAGGCAGCAGTAGGAGTCTGTCTCGGCAGTGACCACTTATACTCGTGCTCTTGGAAATGAGTACGATTAAGGCAGAATTTATGAATGTTACGGAATTAATTAGCAACCCCGAATCATAAGGTCGGGCGGGAGACCGGGTTGAGAAGAAAAGAAGTGATTCGTATATAGATGTAGTGGTTAATCCCTTGGAGAAAGAGCTGGAGGTTGTGGTATGACGACATGTCCAGTAAGTACCTAGGTACTTAGGTATCAGCTCAAGCCGCTAGCGGCTAAGACAGGTACCGTGAACACCCCGATGGGACGCCCCGTTCAGACGCCCCCGTTGAGACGCCCCGGTTCATGCAGGCTACTGTGCAGGCCTTCTACACTTACAGGTAATTAGACAGCCCCTCTGACATCCGGTCAGCATCTGGACCACATTTCCAGTCGTTAATCGGTGCCAATCAATGAATGTGTTTGGTATCATTGGAACCAATTTCGATACCCGATCGACCTGGCCGAGACTCACCATTAGCGCAGAGAGAGACAGCGAGCGGGTATTTATTCAATCTCGTTTTCGGTTATCGATCATGTATCATTTAGCAAAGGGTCTATACCGGCTTGCGACCAGCAAAGAGGGTCAGTTGCGCCGTCGCATCTCACCGCGCACACTCATGTTGTCGTTATTTTCTAACCTGGGGTCGCGACAGAATACTCGGTGATCCTGCTCGGACTAGACAATGCCGGCAAGACAACCTTCCATGAACAAACAAAGGCGCTCTTCTTGCCCGAACGCCCAGATCCCAAGCTGAAGACCGTGCCCACCGTCGGCCAGAATGTCTCGACCCTCACGCTCCCCGACATGTACCTCAAGATCTGGGACGTCGGCGGCCAGATGAGCCTGCGTAAGCTGTGGCAGAGCTACTACGCCAGCTGTCACGCCATCGTCTTTATCATCGACAGCACCGACATCGGCGACGGCAACATCGAGCACGACAACTCGGGCCGGCTCGAGGAATGTCGCTTAGTCCTTGAGGACGTCCTACAGAACTCCGAGACCGAGGGCGTGCCGCTACTTGTGCTCGCCAACAAACAGGACCGCGAGGATTGCGTCGAGGTGGTCAGGATAAAAGAGGGGCTTGTCAAGAAGGTCTTTGAGGGCGAAAAGGCTTCTAGTATTCGCGATTCGAGAGTGCTGCCTGTCAGCGCGCTGACGGGGACGGGTGTCAGGGAAGCTATCGATTGGGTCAGGTCTCGAGTCAAATGGAATAAGGAGTCAAGGCCGCCTGTCATGAGGTAGAGAGCCTATCACGTGCTGCTAACTTTCCAATCGAATTCGGAAGCGTTTTTGGGCTTGCATACAGCGGCATCGGGGCAGGCGTTTAGGAATGTTACGAAGAAGCGTCCATGGTATTTAGCTTCTACATCTTGGGTATCTTTGTTGGTATTGACAAATCAGATCAGGAGGGCCACAAATGCTATCTCTCATTTTCGGCAGACAATTCCGCCAACAGTCCTCCCTTGTCTCTCCTCTTGAAGTCATCGGCTAGTTTCTGGTCCACGAGTGTCGAGAATTCCTTCACCTTAGTGACGGCAGCGCTCGCACATTGTATCAAGGATATAGCTTCCACCGCCGTACCACCCAGCTTTGCGACCTGACAGATTTCTCCATGCTTGTTGAGACTGATAGTACAGCTGCTCACCCGTAGCTGCTCCTCCAACAGGCTGGCATCCGCCAACATGATTTCCCCATTCTCGCCATAGAAACTAAAAGTGACGCAGAAGGGCGAGTGCAGCCAGCTAAGCGGGACCGGCTCTCGCTCGGCGGGCGTGTAGATAGTCACGTTGTCTCCTTCTATGCTTGTGTCTGGCTTTTTGAAATGCCGTAGTGCTGCTACGACGGCCAAGCACGATGCGTCGATCAAGTTGCCGTCGTGCGAGAGAACGTGTAGATCCACGCGTACAGACCAGCACTTCCGTCCCGCGACAAGACACAAAGACTCAAGGTCGAGGGCATTGGATCGGCGGACCGTCTTCTCGATTAATCTGGACAACAGGACTTCGGTTTCTGTGGGCCTGTTTACTTCGAAGGCAGGCGAGGCCATGGGGCTGAGTTCGGTCGTGATGGTGAAGATGCCGTCGAACGGTCGATCGGTATAGGGCGTAGTCACCTCAGCGGACACTTTCGCGAGGACTCTATACGGACGCTGTTAGCCGATGGAGCCACAGCGCACATTCTGGGGATCTCACCTTGTCTTCCCCAAGGTCACGTCAGCCACGCCATACTGTTCGCCAAACTGCAAGTCGAGTTTTCGGAACTGGTCGAAGGCGCGGCCGTCGAGGCGCTGCCCTTCTTGGAGGGCCTGTGTCACGAAAGTCCGCTCATTGAGGGAGGGTTCGACCTCTCGCGGCATGTTCAATCGTTAGGGAAATAGCGAGTGTTGTCGTTTATTATTATCTTCATCTCGTAGCCGAGGAAAGAGATAGTTGAAGTTGTCAGTCCACCTCTACCTACACCTAGCGTTCGTTGATGGCGGGATGGTGGGGCTATGCTATCCCAGCTCGATGGGCTGCTAAAGTCAGCTAGCAGGTGCAGTATCAAAAAAAAATTCCCCATCTGCCAGGCGGTGAAAAGGAACCCCCCTACAAGATCGGAACCTTAGCCATGTAAACGCCGACTCTACAGGCTACCCGCAGTGGGTACTGCACTATCTAAACGCACTAGGTTAGACTAGGTGGTTCTACATTCTAGGCGTATACAGCCCTCCCAGCCTCACCAGCCGTTGTTCAGCGAACGACTAGATTCATCACTAAGTCACCAAACGACCTTCGAGACTCATCTTTAAATCCTTCAGCAACCGATTGATCGCGCACAGAATGACTACCGCACACAGGCCAACATTTGATCCCGTTCGTATATTATCATTCCGAAGCCTACGCTGCTCTACTAATATTCTTCGAGGCACGTGGAAAGGATGCCCTTCGGGGGCCAGCATACCACCAAAGACTCCTTCCCGCTCACACTCAGCTCAAGTTCCGGTATGCTGCAATACTCCCCATCAAACGCACGGTTACTCACAAAGTCACAGGCAGCCGGGACAAGGAGGAGATGCCGATGGGGTTCGCGATCTACGAGCTGAGCTCCTGGAAGCCGAAGCTGCCCACTTCGCCAAGAAGAACGGCGGTGCTCTCCCCGACGTGAACGAAGCCGAGACATCCTCCATCACAAACAATGCGAAGCGGCTGCTAGAACTGACGTCGCAAGCCGACGGGGAAGAGGACCCAGATGCGAAGCGGCGGCGCATATTAGAGGAGTCGCGAGATATCGATGCAGATTCCGAGGACGACTCCGAAAACGATAGCGAAGACGATAGTGATGAAGACTCGGAAGACGACGAGGATGCAGAACTACAGCGCGAATTAGAGAAGATCAAGCGAGAACGAGCCGAGAAGCGGGAGCGCGAGGAACGCGAGAGAGCTGCAGCCGAGGAAGAAGACCGCGAGCGCGACATTGCGCTTGGAAACCCCCTGCTTAATCCCAAACAAGATTTCAATATCAAGCGGAGGTAATACTTACTCTACTGGTCAGTATTAGCTGTTGAAAATGTTAATGACGCCGCGTAATAGGTGGGACGATGATGTCGTCTTCAAGAATCAAGCGAGGGGTACCGAAGACAAAAGCAAGAAGAAGGAATTCATTAACGTAAGTCATATTATAGTTGATGAGGGTGTTCTGGATGATACTCACATAACATAGGACCTTTTGAGATCTGACTTCCATAAACGTTTCATGGGCAAATATGTGCGATAAGTTTTCGCTCAGAGCTTGAGCACAACTTATAGGATTAAGAGGATGTCCGGGTTGGCGAAGACCATCGAGACGCCAGGGTGGCAAAATTAGCCACTATACATAAGGATGCTCATTGCTTTGTCGCAATCATTTCAATGCCATGTCAATGGGCTTCCTTAGGTTAGGACACATATTAGGACAGAGAGGTATAGGGTATTCGACCCAACAATCGTCCCCATTGCCGAGGCACGTGGCCTCCGATGCAGCCATCCCAAGTGCGAAGGTCAAGTACCTAAGGGAAACCCGCCTCCGCCATCAGATTAGATGAGTTCGGCGCTGCTTATGCTTCCACAGACTAGAGGGCGATTTGACATGATACCACGACAAGCAGTATGAATGAGAATAAAGTATTGTTACCAACTTACCTAAAAATATGGACCCCTCGCCTACTATCATGTGCTGCAGTTCCATGGCACTCTGAAAGTACCCCGTATCCAAGAGAAAGTGTCAACAACTATGGTGTAGGTCTCATATTAAACACTATAATTAAGTATATAGAGTATATCTAGTATATTCTTAACACGTGATACTTAGCAACATCGTCTCATGCCCCACGACAAGTCTACGCTCATCTCGTCTTTTTCGGCTCGAGAACGATATCGCTGTTTGTACGAAGGCGATGCGAGCTCAGCGTCGCGTCCGCCTTATCGAGGGCTCTCATGGCGCGGGTGACGGCTTTGGCACTATCAAGCAGAAGGAAGGCTGGCACGATCGCCCACGGCAAGTTGAATCCGACGTAGTATACCCAGAAGTAGATGAATTCAGGCCGGCTGTGCGACCGCCCCGTGAAGTAGAACTCGCACTGGCTCGTCGCGTAATACAGCGCCACGCCGTAGAGGTGCGCGACGCATGCGATGATTCGCAGTGCGTGCCGTGAAGGGCTGTTCCGTGCCGTGGCGATCGCGTTGGCGAGGCAGAGAGGGCCCCAGAAGAACTGTATTACAGATAGACGTTCATCAGCTAGGTGTCGTGGGGGTAGGGCGTGTAAGTCGGTAGGTAATTAGGTAGGTAGATGTATAGGAGGGGCGCAACTCACTACCGTGATACTCTCCACGCTTAGCATGAAGAAGTCAGACGTGAGGTATCGCGAGTCGGAGAGCGCGTATTCCTTCCACAGCTGTGCGAGGAGCGACTGTGATGATGCCACAGTCTCGTGGTTTAGGACAAAGTAGCCTACTCGCAAAAACAATAATATTAGTCTCTTATGTGCCGAGAATTATGAGATTTCATTCAGCCTAGCCGAGGGAGGTCGAGCCTGATTTGTTGAATATCCACGTCGTATACCTCACCTTCGAAAACGCAATGCAGACACGCATCTGTCGCGCTTATGTCAGCTTATAAGTCCCCAAGCACGGTGAATGGTCAGAAAGGAGGCCAGAAACACCGAAATATCTAGGAGCCCTCACTCATCACAAACCAGCAGAACACGGCGAGTCCCGAGGCACTAAGCCCCGGGTTATACTTGCGCGCGACGAGCGCCGCGCTCAGCACCGCGAACCCCAGCGTCCCACCGAGCGCGGCCAGCAGCACGGGGACGGGGGCTACGTTCGCCTCATATGCCGGGATGCTCACGCCGAGGGGGTGGTATGGATGGGTGGGCTCCGGAGGCAGCGTCGGTGTTGCGATCTCCTCTATCCCGTCTGTGCTGGCCAGGGGCCACCACCGCCGCCAGCCGCTCATCGTGGGCTATCGTTGTCAGACCAAAGTGGTAGGCAATGGTTGGAGCTAGTCCAGTGGTCTGTAGGGTGATATCCGTTTATTGTAGCTAAAAACAAAGTCTAATATCTAAGTCCTGTCTGGCGTTGAAGGCTTATCGTAAATAATAATAGCCTTGAAAGTGGTACAGCCAGGGTACAGATTGCAGATCATCTTCCCTGTAACCTATCTAATAGTTATCTAGGAGCTAGCTGTCCGTACAAGTGCCGTATCGGCTCCGATAACCCGTGGTGAGACTGAATTTACTAACTGTTAGATAAAAGATGAGGTATGAACAAATCTTCTCTCCTATGCCAACTTTGTCATTGTTCCTAGTTCTCACCCATTTTCGTATAGTAAACATAATTTTCCTCACGATACCAGGTTTCTCTTGTCTCCAAGCAATCACAGCTCAGCCCCGGCACACAGCGAAGACACGTAGTTACACGATTCCCACCCGCCAACTAGGCATTTCAAAAATCTAAGATCGCTTATATAATAAATTAAACATAGAGAAATGGCTGCGACAGCAAGAGCCGTCCTCGAGGTGACGCTTTCTTGGTTGTTCGCAAACGCAAAGGGGCGCGATGCCAAGAGCTTTTTCACACGTCCGGCACTCGCCAGCTTCCCTGAGCAGTCTATCACGGTGACGTCTCCAGACTGTGGTGTGTCGGGTTCGAGATTTAAGGTCGATTACACGCATGATGGCAGCGGTAAGTTCCCAGCGTTGCAGTGGTCGGCACCGCCCGAAATTGCGTCCCAGGTCAAGGAGTGGTTGCTTGTATCTGAAGACCCGGATGCGCCATTGCCGACTCCCATTATTCACGGGTAAGTCTGTTCCTAGATAGATCACGAGGACACGATTCTACTGTTATTCAAAAGGCTTGTTGTGGTCTAGTTAACCTAGATGTCGTCAATAGTATTTACACCGCAATCCCCGCTTCGAAGACGAGCGTCGACGCAGACGATTTCACCGTCGTGGACCAAGAGAAGGCGTTGATGAAGGGCGGTTTCCACTACGGCAGATCGAGGAACGGGATGCCCTATATCCCACCTAGGCCGCTCATGAACCACGGCCCGCATCGATATTTCTTCATGGTGGTCGCTCTGAGCGAAGAGCTCGGGTCGGAGCTGTTGACGGCCGAGACAACGAGGGAGCAGATCGTAGAGGCCATTGAGGGTAAAGTGCTGGGCTGGGGCATGTGGGTTGGTGTTGCAGAACGAAAGTGGGAATAAAATACTGTACAGTCACCGTGAATGCTGACGTCGGGTAACTCTGGTTGGTTCTAGCGGGTTTCTACGGGCGTACCGGTTTTAACGGATCCTCCTCCGTCTTGTATAGTACAGTACAAGTCGATAATCCAGAAATCTTTTGTGAGCCGTGAGAAACATTTTACTTTCATTTTTTATTTTTTATCTTCACCATATTTGTTCAAACATCTTGCTTAATCGCTTTGCGCTTTGTGGCAACAAATGGACAACGTAGGTGGCTTGTTTAGACCGACAGCCCCAGCCCCAGCCCCAGCCCCAGCCCCAACCAGCACCGGTGCCGAGATCGGGCATGTTAGTATGTCGCAACTTTCCACTTCTCCTCCACGCCTGACGCTTTTCAGTCTACTCACCCAAATAAGCCGAAGCGGGTATCGTTTTGGCCGCTCGCGAGCCGCCGTGTTGTCGGTCCGCCTAGTTCCTGCTGCGCAGAACGCTATACAGCTTCCCACTCGGCAAAAGTAAACCAGTCTGGCGCGCATGAAACGCCGTCCCTTACCTTTAATGGCAGACGCTCGTCAAGAGACGCCGCCAGCGCTCCAGCCGAGCCGAATCAAGAGAAACACGGCCTGCACGTCATGTCGCGATGCCAAGGTATAGACAGCCTCTTATGTAAACAACAAAAGGGAGCTGCTGACAAAGCCGTATTCTAGGTCCGCTGCAACCCTAGTTCGAATGCGGATCAGCCCTGCCAGCGCTGTGCGAAGCTACATCTGACATGTGTTGTCGACAAGACCCATAAGAGGATATCACGGCGAAGGTATGCTTCAAATTATTTATTCTTTTTGGGCACGGGCCGAAACCGCACTGGTTACGAAACATGTGCTTTTGACGTCCAACCTCTGGCAAATGTGTGGCTTGTCTGTTCCTACTAGGGCGGAGAATAAATACATTACGCCACTTTGTAGAATCTAGAGAATGATTCTAGGGTGATTTGTCAAAGCATCGTTGCTGATTTTCAACTTTAGTAAGCTGGACGAGCTTGTACAAGAGATCCAATCTATCAAGGAGACTGTTGGGTCGTCCACAAATCTTCCCCAACAAAACACTGTGATCACCCGGTCCAGGGAACCAGCAGCCGAATCGTTAGGTATAGTCTCACCGAGTGGTGCCTCTGCCGGATCAAGACAACATGCCTCCAGCTCTGTGAGCACCGGACCCCTTGAGCTACAGGCGACTTTAAACACCCCGGTGACGACACTCCTGCACGATGCAAGTCGTGAGCCAAGTCTCCCCAGGACTCTTGGTTCATACCCCTTTTCCGGCGACGACATCGATTATTACTTCCAGAAATATTTCGAATTCTATCACCCATACATGCCCGTGGTCCGCCATAGGGATCCCAACAAGTGCTTTGAGACTTGTCCTTTACTGTTTTGGACAATTATCTACGTAGCATCTCGACGCTACGCAAAAAGCACATCGTTAGTTCCGTTCCTATCAGAGGAGATTCGAGGTCAAGTCTTCGCGGCCTTGGGTGACATTCCCCTTTCACTACATACTATCAATGCCATCATATTAACATGCTCCTGGGTCTTCCCCGGAGTCCGCCTTCTTACGGATCCCTCCGGTGTCCTCTCCAACGCCACTTTCAATGCCGCATTGCTGCTAGGAATTCACACGGGGAAGGGTGGTCACCCAGAATACAGCCACGGAGCTTTTCAGAACAATTACACGGATGAGCAGGCAACCTATACATGGGCAGGGCTCAATATTGTGTCGCAGAGGTACTATCAGCTACTCGTAACTCGCAAATTCGACTAACTGGAATATAGGGTGTCTTCATACATGGGCCTGCCACCTGTCACCTCATCATTTAACCAGACGATTCAAAATACAAGTGAGTAATACTTATGGGCTATTGCCATCCCGATGGCTTTTCCGGTGCGGGATTATCCGACCTTTTCATTGCGACTCCCACGGCCACGTCAAATACGGCAACTACTTGGTTGTTTAATCAGAGGGAAATGGTTGCTGATTTGCGTTGTTGCAGTCGACGGGCGAATGTCCTTCCACGTTCCATCTAGCTTCCGTGTCCTTCTAGAATGCCAGAAATTCTCAAAACGCGTCAATAAGATAATACTCGCCAATCTCGAAGAGTCCAGTGGAGTGTCAACGAACGTAGTTCAAGTGCTTGAAGATGAGTGGAACATCATGCAGGGGATGATCTGTTCTGAACGAGCAGGTACGCAGAGCCCGCCCCCAAAACCACGCTTCAATACCTAGCTCACAAAACTAGATAACTTAGATAAGTTCAACGCCTTGCTCGTACGGCTTGAGATCCAGCTCTTCTACATGATGCCCGCACCGGGCCACGACCCAGAGCCTTTGAAGCAGCATATTCTACGTACATATCTTACTGCTACTTCAGTTCTTCGAAATTCTCAACAGCTAGATCAGACTATCGGGTTTTTAGGTCACATTACACATCCGCAGATGCGCTCGTTGGCGACGGCAGGTTGTGTCATCTACAAAATCCTCCGTTCATCATATATGCAATTCCTAGACCGCAAGGCCATCGAGGCCACGGCATCAGATACAGTCTCGATTTGCCAGCGCATGAGTATCGTAGATAACGATCTACCTATGCGTCTATCGTCGTTATTCAAAACGTTTCTCGAAATCTACCACTCTTCGGCCTGGGGCACTACCTGGCAGAGCGAAGAACCTACCGCCACGAGCTTTCCGCATCGTCTTGGCGCTGGTGTGACGTTTGATTGCTTGATACGTTGGAAGACCGACGGCAAGATGAAGCGCAGTTTGGGGGGAAAAACGCCCAATCCGCTTACCAATGGCACTGGAGAGGAGACGAATACTCTCTTTCCTAATACTGTACCAGATTCATTAGATATCGATTGGACTTTCATGGACGACTTCGAGTGGAATTGGACTCCTCCTGGTCTGGCTCCCCCAGTGAACTTGTGGGGTGGTATGGCTCGGTAATCCCATATCCTGTCCGCAGGCTCTCAGCTGCTGTACGTCTACTGCTGATTTGCAAGAGATCATATACTGCCACCTCTCAGACCCTTTCGCGAGAAGCCAGAACTTCAAAGTCAAAATTATCAGAATCGAAAGCGCCTGTATAGGACTTCCTAAGAGAGCTGTTAACTGTGATACTAGCATGGATCTCGCCCCTGCGCCACGGATTCGTTCAGACGCTGATATGAAGGCTCTCGGTAGCCAAAATGGAGTCGCCCCTTTACCGGCTGACAACACCACTGCCCTTTTATAATACGCATGGTCAAGAGGAAAGCATAAGAAACAGATGGTGTCACTGAACGGCGGGATATCTGTTAACTCATTATCTCAGGTGTTGCGGGGTCCTCCGAATATCTAGACTCGCTACTATATGGTGGTACTCAGAGCATTAGTGCTTGGTGCACGACGATGGAATTATTCGAAGTAGTTGGATTTGGTTCATTCATAATGACATTCACGTGCGATACGATACCTATTTACATGCAGACGAATTTTCATAGCATTTACAGACAATTTACAGAGGGGATTGCACGACGACGATGGAGGTCTAGCTAGTCTATTAAAAGCTATATTTTGCTTGATTTACCGACTCAATGCCTCATTAGGTGTGAAAAGTTGGTAATTATTCATATCAAGCCAGCAAGCCTCAGATTGTCTCTTCAGGTAGAAAAAAGTCCGCCAACCTCAGGTCTCCCAGTCAGTCCATAGCAACCTAACTCCCGATTACTCCCAACTAACTCTTCGTACTTTTCAAGGCTACGGCGCCAAGATGACGATTCTGATTGTCTGCCAAATACCAATGTACCAGTACTTTGTGCACAACCTTCGTGCTAGACTGCTACAACGGAATTGACTACCTAGACTCTTCGGTTGGTCCCTATGCTACGGATGAGACCTTGCCATGGAATCAGGTCTTCTATCTCAAACCGGGCATTGCTACAGCCTTGAGCTGGGCCACTGTCAAACGAAGCTGCGGAACGAATCGCATTTCTTTCACGGTCGCACTGTACCTCACGTCGACATATGCGATTGGGTCCTCAAGGAACGCGGACTGCTTAACCTCGGGTCGGGAGTTCGGACGGCGCCAACATGTAGAGGGGACACCGGTCTAGAGCCCAGCGGGACGACCACCTTGTCCCCTAACCGTCCGTGTGAATGGACTGGCCGGGGCCTATGTGTATTTTTCAGAATATTCGAACGAATGTGGCTATGCCAGCCTGGTCAACTCCTCTGCCATCGCATTCCGGGCGCGCAGATACACCTGATACATGTCCGGTCATGACGCCGCGAAAGCATACGAGCTGGTGGTTTTAACCCAATTGGTGGCTACGTTCTCGGACGATGTCGTTTTTGGTCTCGGTTGCAAGTGGTTGTTGATGTTGGGATGAAACGTACTCGCCGTACCTAGATTTGGTGTTATCCCCAGCGCCGTGCCTACCTAGCCGTGGGCCAGGCCATATAACCTCGGTTCAATAATTCGACGTACTTCAAATATATGACCTGTTCGGCAAGAGGCTGTGCGTCTCGTGTTGAAACATATGAGGCAGGCCATTGACACGTCGTGAACTCATAGACGAGATGACCTTGGTCGACGACTTTCCTTGCGTAGAAGAGGCCTCTTAGTTCCCGCTTAGACGATGAATAACGGTTACCGATAAGCTCCTCCAAATTGTATGATCGACGCGAAGATCATCGCCCTTTGATGCCACTTGATTCTAGAGGTTCTATCCTCTGTATCCTGTATCCTTACCTAATTGTAGAATTTTCTTCCACTTTTGTGCCTAGTACTGTAGGATAGTACTTCGGGAATTTCTCGAGAACCTAAAACCAGAGCGCGCGGTGACCTAAAGCAAACACGAGTGGCGGATGACTCTGCGCTCGCCCTCGTAGAGTCGCTTAAGTTTCGTCCTCTCTCACTCCGGGACACGGCAGCCTTCTGAGGGTGAGTCACATCTATTATGTGCAAGCGAACACTAATAATAGACACCCAACAGCTCGCGATGCAGCCTGAAAACAATGAGACTCTGCACCTATTCACATTTTCCCTTCCCGGCGCTACGTGACGTGGAGGCCGGCTAGGAATGCCTTTCAAGAACGTCGCACCGGAGCTCTCTGCTCCCGCCGGGTGGAAAGTCGGGATATGGGCGCGTGTCAATACCCCAGATCTATGCCGGAGACGAAACTTGGGGTTTCTTTCATACCAGGCATCGGTCGGAAGCATCACGATCTCTTCCCGAATAGGGGAATTTCCACGTGTGCATGGAGCAGCTGACACCCAACGTAATGCCTGACATATGCCTCACGATATGGCAAACCTTGTATAACTGTTACCATTTCGGCGGTGGTGCAGGTACTCTGGAGGTAGAGGATAGGTAGATGGATGGATGATATGTACTCGTCGCTACGTCCTGGGTCACGCTGGCGTGGCTCCCGTCTCTTGGCTTACCCCAAGATCCGATCTTCACTTGAAACACCTATCCCTAAGCATGGTAACCCGTTTGATGTGTCATTTTCATGCGAATTACGTTACTGAGCTAATGGGATAATATGCTTGGCGCGAATAAGTAAAGATTTAACGAACAGCGGTAGCCTCTGGCACGAGACCTAATTAAACAATAAGTATCACCGATATAGGTAGCTAGTTTGTTATGCGTTTTTAAAGGAATCTAATCACGGACCCGAGTCCCAGAACCATGGCTTCTGAAATCCCCAAGGATTACCTAAATCGCGATGGGCTTACGTACGCCCCAACACAAGACAGGGCCCGGGTGGCTGCGTGAAGGAGTGAGAGGCGAAGGGTAGCGCTTATCTGATTAACATGGTTTAGGTAGGATAGGAGGGAGGGGAGGGAGGGGGGATTATAGCACATCCGGCTTATGAGCAAGGGATCAACAGACCATAGACGGATAGATGCTACGTTTTGTCGTCATCATCAGATCACGACACATGCAGTAGCAGATAATCGAACCTCATGGGCGTAATACAATACCGATAAAGGCAAAGCGAATGTGACGGCAGAGTCTCCGCCAAAAGCAAGAAAACACCTTCCCCTCTTATTGATCTTCCCGCCGCGGCGCCCACTCCGCGCCCCCGGCACCGTAGCATCGTTTGTTCGCTCATCGTCAATAACTGCTGCGTCTTACGGCGCCGGCATGGATGTCTGTGTAGCTGGGAACTAGCCGTTAGGGCGGATATTACCCAAACGAGTAGGCGGGAGTATGCGTCCGTCAATCAGGGGCCGGGCCAAGCGAGCTAGTCAGCTATAGCCAAGAGATGGTATAGCTATATAACAGCCTACGATCATCAGTTATTATCGTGGAGTATTAACAGGAGGCAAGGTAGTGTCGACTGTTTGGGTTTGGGGTGATCGATTATCCGGGTTTCCCTTCTATCTGGGTCTACAGCATATCATTCCCACCCTCCTTCTATCACGTAATATTGACCGGGGGCCTGTCTATAGCGGCATGCCACGCGTCTGCACGCGTCTGCCAGGAATGCAGTAGCCAAAAAAAAAGGGTCCTGTTCCGGACGTTGTCGCTGGACGGGTCGCGGGCGTTCTAGACTTGGAATTTTCCCCTTTTGATTCTCTTAGATGTCTTGGGCAACCGACGACGTCGCTTGACATGCAGGACGTGTCCAAGCGGTATAATTTAAATGCACGAATAGAAAGAGATTAAGTGTATAGGAAACTTTACACGTGCATATACCTACATCACGGTCCCGGCGGACCGAGATGAGAAATCTCGACGTCTCCTGCATTGAAACAGTTATTCATCTACCACCTGCACCATCCCTTGTCCGTCTGTCCGCCCGTCTGCCGTATATGTCTGGTTGGCTTGGTCCGGCAGGCTATACAGCCTTGCTCGCGGCGAAAGCCGTTGCACAGCCACGTGCACGACTGAGGCTTTTTAAACTTTGGCAATGAGAGATTGGCGATATCGGTGCCTTGACCTGAGCCACCGTCAGATAACATAATCGGATGTGTGCAAGCATAATCTTGATGGGCCGGCGGCCATCGATAGGTAATACGCGTACTTTCGTATAAGGAGTGTAAAACAAACAAAAAACCAGCAGGGGTTCTTTGCCGTCATACGTGTGCCTTCCCCTTGTTTTCGCTTATTAAGGTGTTGCTGGGGCTAGAAATGGAAAGGCCCGAGCCTGCTAATAAAAAGAATAGAGTAATAACAGGCCTGCCTGGCGGCCCTGTAAGGAAAAATCATGGTTATTTGCGCAAGACTAGGGTTCCCCGGTCCCGTCATCGGTGCTGGGCACTGTCGAGATCAGCCTCGTGAAAGCGCGATACAACGGCCGAAGTGGCATTGACCACCAAGGGCCTTGGGGTTCTTGGCCTGGGTTAATAAAGGGAACATGGATGATGCTTGAAGATTTCCACCTCTCCCCTTTCGTTTAGGCTCGTACAGCATTTCGCATAGGCATCGTACTTGGAATTGTTAGCTACCTAGCATACTTATCGGTCGTGCTCTAGGTATTCTCTGCTCCGCTCTGCTCTGCTCTGGTTGCATTTGAGGTCGTAATCTCAAGCAGCTCACTCATTGTGTCATATTCCATTAGACGCCGTCGGGACCGATTCATCTTACTGAAACCAAGACCTAAGTCCAAGGATATTAAGGGGACAGGCATCATCTTAAGAAGAGTAGTACGTTCGCTCCCTGAGCTCCCTGAGGTACTTATGGGCCGCATCCCATAAGAAGTCTACGGGTTCCTAGAGGCCAGATAGGGTTGTGTTGAGAGGCCTCATAAGATAATCGCTGGTTCTGAGGAACAGGCTCATGAGCTGATGCCCTCTTCCCCCGCTCATTGTAGCTAATTAGTCTTTTCCAACGTCTCTGCTTTTGGTGGACCGGCCGACCCTTGCATCCGCTATACCTCCCTCCGGGGTCCCCTACTAATAATCATCGCGAATACCAACCCAAGACCTGGACCTATAAGTGGGCTTATAGTGGTAGGGTAGAAGAGATGCTGAATAAGACTCTTTCCAATCAGCAGTCAATGATTTCGTAGATAGTATCTGATCGTGAATAAGCAAAGTCGATGTTATGACGGTAATCATGAATTTTAGGATGACAGCGTGCATTTTCTAATCCTTCGATCCTTCCAGAGTCTACAGACGTCAGTGGTGTCATATGCATGCTGAGAAGACTGCAGCAGACTTGCTATCTCCTAAGCCCCTGCCTTTCCTGAAAGCATTGAGAGCGAGTTGCCAACTCCCGAGAGCGGCGTCCAAATCTTACACAATAGGTCTATCTGCCCTTGTCCTCGGGGCACCATCAGGCTAGGACCAGTTGAGTTCCCTCATGAAACATTGCTATAGTGCATCGGACGGGTTAGCGACGTCATATATGAATATTCCGTAGACTGACTCGTTGAAGATGGTGTGGTTATACAGGCCCTCTGGACCCTTTAACGAAATACCTCTATACCAGTTAGCGGCGGGTTAAAGCATAGGAAAACGAGAAATTCGATGAAGACCAAGTTTTACAGCCGTCCTTGACTTGACGTCAACATACTTCCTTCCCATTGCTTTGAATAAGCTGAAAAACGTAAATATCGGCTACTAGGTCCTGAATTCAGGATGGTATGTGGCGACGGGAATAGAGATGGAGTCGAGTGTGAAAGCCGAAAAACAAACGAAGATACACTACATCAAATATTTCGTAGGGGTAAAAGCCCGTGACTGAGAAACCAAGCAGGGGATAGCCTTGGCTCTCAATGCTACCGATTACCAAAAAGCGATCGTATGCGGGGTTTTCCGCAGATGGGTTCGGAGACGTTCGCCGGCATTAACCTCTATTCTTGTTCAGATCTTGCGGCTGTGCGAGATCTGATATGCAGTTTGCCCGTTGGGGGCCGCCTTCTTGGGACGGGGCGGCGGATATCAATCATCGTTGGCCGATATGATCACACGAGTGCTCGTCCAAAAGGGGTAAAAGGGTTCTTTGTCAAGTGGTATGTATTGCAAGACATGCAGCTGCGCTCTTCCGACGTGGTGGAATTAGATCGTAAGGCTACACATTCGACGAAAAGCGACCTGTCGAATCATCTGCAGCTGACAGGCGGAGACGGTATTACTAGGTAACCAAGTGACCAGAGGATCGTCAGTTCTCTGTTTCAAGGTAATGAATGTGCCGGAGGGCTTCCAATAGTAGAAAAATGGTTACTGGTTACGAATACCGAACTATTCGAGCTGCAGAGTAAATGCCCCAGACAGTGATGATGCTGGCAACTGTTGACGATAGTTTGCCATCGAAACTACAGATTTGCCACGCCTCATGCAGCATTACTAACAGGCGGTTTAATACACCAAACGAAATCGCTCGGCCTGTTGCCTTGCATAGCCTCGCAAGAGTTGCCGAAGCTTGATCGAGATCATGGAGAAATCATGATCTCACGGAACACAGCCTATACAACTCATACTAGGGCCGACCACCAGAATGATTTCATCCAAACAGCCTAGCAAGCCCTGGGTCCAAACATCAGTCTGTAGGAATACGGACTGTCGGGCAGACGCTTCCTAAGGAACGAGGAATCATGCTATACGATGCAAAGGGCCGTTTGTGCCGCGTGGAATGGCGGTAAAGATATTGTCCAGCTAGAAGGAAGCCCAGCACATTGATGCCATGCCATCATATAGTCGATCAAGCGTCACACACAGGAGCACAAATCCCGAGCAGTTCACTCCGGTACGATAATGTGATATGCCAGGGTCGCTTTATCCGGTCAGCCGCAGCGCTTCTCTCTTTCTTGGGATGAAAGTACATAAGCATGCCCGTGGCCGTCTGCAAGATTAGCGACGTTGTGTCAAGACAAGGCGCTCTGCGATGTTCTGTGCGTTATTTGGTCGAATTGGACAAGGCACCCAGTAGACCCCGTAAACGCCTCTTAGATGCCAGCAGCGGGTGACACGGATCTGGGTAGCGGCTAAGATGACTGTCTCACGAGCATCCTGAGCCCAGATTCTCAAGTGTCCAAGCGGGGTGTTTTGATGGCCGTTACGTTACGCCATTACCGGTCGAACAAGCTTAACCCTAACCGTCTTCTTGCCAGGGTGATGGACATGGGAAAAGCAAAGGTATTCCAGACCGTTATTCATGATCTGATATTTGCATCAACAGTCGGTCCGAGTACTCAGAATGCATACCTCCCAAGCCACGACACTGGTAACGTCGAAGCTGTGGCGAGACGGACAACCTGCGAATCCCAATCGACTGCTGTTGGTATCTATTGAGCAATAAGAGAATAATATTAAAAAATGCAGAAGTTGGTGCCTCGCATTGACGAGCGAGGCGTGAATTTGGGCGTACATAGTAGTTTGCCATATTACGTACAAACATACACGGTGACATGGTTTCAAAAATTGTGGCTAATTAGTCTACTATGCATTCCGTTTAGGCTCCGAGGATAGGTGCTACGTAGGCTAGTACAGACTTCCTTCTTTATTACTACTTAGTACTTGGTAAGTAAGTAGGTATCATGCCAGTGTCTTTCGAGTGCTTACATTCCGTCTTACCTCGGCGGTGACTATAGTATGCTAGCTATACCATCATAGCATAGCGTACGTTCTTCATATTATATACCTCACCTTTAGAAAACACCTAACCGGTACCTAGGTACGTACACAGATGATGACCGGGCTGCTATAACTCACGCCTTGCTACTTGGGAGTTAACTTAGTACAAGCCTCCCCTATTCTCGCTACGCTAGTGTGCTGTACGCTACTGTACACTAATGTACGTAGTCAAGAACAGTACTGTGCCATTCCCGATTAGCTTATGATCGACAATGACATATTCAACCATAGTACAGTAGCAACCCGGGAACCTGGCGCTGTCGAGAATGTTAGGCACGGAGCAGAGCTAATGGTATATGGTCTTGACCAATTTGGGGAATTGTCGCGAGCGACCGGCGAATGGCATCTCAACGTGATCCACCTTCTCGTTCTTGACACAGGGCAGGCCAGGGGGCTTCCGATGACAGCGGGTCGGAAGTCGACTTGACAGGGGCGTGGTCAGATCAAGGGTTCGTTTGACAGGAGCACGGTTCTCAATTGTATCCGAGACAGAATCCGCCCAACTTGATGGTGTAGGTGGTGTTGTGTAAGTGGGTGTGTAAGCGGTGGCGGCGGCTGCAAGTGAGAAAGCAGACCATACACACACACAACGTTGGGGCTGATGCTCGACGACGATAGAGATTGTCGCCCCTTGCCGTTTGATGACTGCTGCCCACCCAAAACCCAAGGGCGAAGCAAAACATCAGCACCTACAGCAGTAGTCTAATCATATTGTCATGCGCATTTGTGCAACCACAACACCTCCTGGCTCCATGCGTATGCATGCATCTCTTGTGCATTTGACGATGCCCGTCAGCTGGAAACGCTACCATTGGTCCTTTGCTGATGGAGAGTGGCATGAGAGGAGCGCCGGGGCTTCTAGTGGGATGATTCAGACATGATGGATGATTCTCCACAGGTAGATGTAGGCTAGCCCGGGCGGTGCTGAGTGCGAGGCGTATGCACAACAAACAGCAAGTGAGGCTATCATACACACGAAGACGACGCCTACATTCATTCATTGGCAGGGATATTACTGTACCATAGTTGATTGCAAGGCTGCCTATTATCGGTATGAGACACGGCGCCTTTGCGTTGTGCTTCCGCGATCTGCTTGGTGTGATATAGGTAGGTTATAACTTGAAGAAGTCTTGGGCAATGTGGCGCGAGTCCCAGGATAGCTTTCCGCCCGTTGACTCTGGCCTAAATAGCATCGAAATCGCCTTAGATAGTATAGCACTGTATGGAATCTAAGCCTCTCGGGACCGAGGAACATAGACGATCTTGTACTCCACGAGTTTGACATACCGAGAATTTTAGTCTCTGCTGGCAGACTCCTTTGCCCTTGGAATGGATACAGCGACTAACTAATTCCCCGGCCGCCCGTCCCGTCCCTTCTCTTGAGATTCACGAACTGGGGAAGCCGTGTCTCTCTAGTACTAGGCATTCTCTGGTTCGCTTTTCTCTCCCGCCACGCACCCTTCTGTGTCACTGGCGCCAACACGTCACCACGTACGTAGAAGAGTTTCGCAGAATTCGCCGCCTCCTGCGCCGCCGTGGCGCGCGGGACATGTCAGCCCCGATGCCAGCTACCCGGAACACCACTCGACTGAAGGATTCCCACCTACCAATGTTCTGCCTGCCGTGAGCCGGTGCCTCTGGGAAGAAACGTGATACGAATTCGCACCAACCCTGTGGGTGTGCGTTCAGCGACCAGGTACTGGGTACTGGGTACTGTACTGCGGTTTGAGCCGTCAGTGTTCACCAGCCAGAGCGATCCTCATTTTGCCCAGATGTTTTTCATCCTACCAGCTGGCTATCCATTTATAGTAGTTGTACTGAAGATCTACCGTTGGAATGATGTGCGTGCGGCGCCGATCCGCACGAGGCATTGGCCAACTGTCTATGGTGGAGCTGTTAGACTAGCAGACGCAATCGTGTGATTATAAGGATAGTCAACAAGCGTCGGGCTAGAATCAAGTTAGCAAAGGAACTAACGGATTTGACGTGCTCTGGCAGATCCTATCTTCAAGTCTCGTGTGCGGAGGACTCAATGAAAATCTCGGGAAGTCATAGGATGCTAGGAGTCAGACAACCCCAGCCGTTACCAGATATCTAGTGTAACAGTGGTTGGGTGTGGAATCTGAGATCTAGCGCCATCGACAAGGCTGAAGATTGATGATGTGACTAGTTACTTGAGGCAAATATATTAACATATTATTTATGATTACTGATCGCGTCGTACTTAAATCGCATGACAGCAGTAGGGACGTGTACCGGCAGCTTGTGGCTTGCGGTCGACACTGAAGCTACCTAGGTAAGTACAATACTAGTAGGCCCTACAGCCTGTATGGAACTTCAGTAGCGTCATCTTAGCTTGGGCCTATCAGTACTAGTAGACTAACTAGCATAGCTTCGCCCCTCTCCCCTCAATCACATCAGGCCATCTGAGGGCTAAATTCCTTGCTGGCTGATAACCTACTCGAGTGAAGGGGAAGAACTACAGTTAATTACGCGGCGTAATCCGTCGAAAGAGGGGCGATGGATACCAATACTCTCGAGATCGCGTGACAGGTGTACTGTAGTAAATTTCCTGTACTAAATGTGCTCTGTTAACGGGTGAGTTGGAAATAAATCCGCTGACCTGGTCAGAAATACGGGGGTTTTACTGCCATATAGCCACCAAACCCTACATATACACGCTACATAGACATATACCATGACATTGAGTCGCTACAGAAGCAACATCTGTTCTGAATTATATCATCGGGACTCATGGTTGAGTCCTTGATGAAAGGACTTACTGAGACCTAGTCCATATCACACTAGTTATTCCCGAGGGAACGCTATACAATAAGTTCTCTCTAACAATTAAACACCCGCACATCACTAACACCGGTTGGGTGAATATGCTTTCGGTAAGCGGTAATTCGAAGCGAATCTGGAGCGGGGATAATATGTAATACACCTAATTACTGTACAGGTATGGTGCCGGGTTCAGGGTACTATGTAGGTGCTGTCCACGACAAATTTGCCCAGCAACAATATGGCAGCTTCGTCGCCGTGCCGTCGCAGACCAGGTGGCTGTTGCAGTTGGGTGCCGAGTTCCTCGGGGGAACAACGAGCTCCCTGCCGTGATTGCGACTGTTATTCAAGGCCGTCCTTGTCAGGCTGGCAGCGGTACAGGGGCCTGAACATGTACCTCGGCGGCCGGAGATACACTATCTAGTACAGCGGACCGAGGAGACTCGTAATTCATCGTGGAAAACTTGCGACGAAGGACGAAAAGCATGCGTATTTGGCGGTCTGTACTGCATCAGCAGTTGTACTACCAGCTAAAGCAGACTTAACTACCTGTGCAAGTAGAAGACGGCCTACAGCCCCCCCGGACTCCCCGGCGATGGGTCGGGACTGAGAGACTCCATTGACTCGAAGGCGCAGTACCGGCGCTCTTCCTCGGTAGAGCACATCCCTCCACTACCTTATGTGCCAGACGAGAGATTGTCCCTCTTATTTTGTCATTTTGCCAGGTACCAGTACTATTATTAGGCAGTTGACAAGCTTGACAAGTGCACGCAACTCAGCATGTCGGGGAGAGCTAATACTGGCGTATGGGGATCATCTCAACGGTTGTGGGTTAAACTGGGTGCAAATCTCCGTCCGCACGGCCACGCCTCGGAATATTCCATCCCAGCCCACTAACTTAGTCAGTACAGTGCACCGTCATAGTGTAGCCTGTAGGCTGCACTATAGGCTACCTAGGTACGATAAATTCCGTAGCGGGAATCTCTAGCTGTCAGGCGTACTGCGTACTGCGTACTACTGTATGTAAGTCTGAAGTGTCTTGAGGGGATTGTTCATGTAGGTAGTTCGAGTTTCCTGTAAGCACTGTGCACCGTCCAGAAGGTGTGCAATGCGTGTCAAGTTGTCTTGCGCAAGGCTCTACTGTAAACTGCTGTTAAACATCGCATCCTATCGTCGAATCCCTGGTTACTCACTTTTATACTCACTTTTTTCCCCCCTAATATTGCCCTAAGTGTCTACCTGCCCAGCGTCGTCATGGTATACAGCTGAAGCAGATGCTGATTGACGCGCGGTGACCTAGGTGGCGTAACTCCGCAAACTGTATTTGTCTGTACTATTCTAGATCATAGTAAAAATATACTATCGTATTATCGTAATGAACCCTTTTTTTCTCTCTCTCTTCGCTGCGTCAGGGTCTCAGTATATGCTTTCAGCCTTTCCGTCTACCCGCAGCTCTCGGGCCGCAAGCTAGACTGTTAATATCTTAATACTGTACTCACGAGCACGACGTCTTGTCTGAGTAGAGTCCGTCCATGTTCGAAGTCAAGAGATAGAAAGACGCTTGGGACTACTGGAAGTATGGTTAAAATTAGTTAGTCTGAGGGTGTGTTCTGGCTATGTTATCAAGTAGTTCAATCACCACAAGCAATGCTTATCGCATCGAATCACATCGCATATACTATATACTGTAGACAACGTGGGATTAAACCCACGCCCCGCGCACCGTTCCGAGAGTGCCAACTCCTTGGGCGCCTCTACGGGCTTTTATTTGGTCTCCTCCGACTGATCCTGCTGCTCCGTGCCGACGCAGATGCACGGAAACCTTCTCTGGGTCGGTGGCCTGCATTTGGGGCATACTCGGCATTGCCAAGAAATTATCAACGTTACATTGGGAGCTCCCATCAATGAAAAGGTCCCGCAAGGTAGGTATTCTACGTGCAGCAGTCCTAAGTAGGTCTCGATTCTAGCTACGGAGCCTGTCAGAGTCGGTGCGCCTCATCCGTACATAATGGGTGTGTGTGTGTGAGATATAGCTTGCTGCTTGTCAAAAACTTTGACATTGACTCACTTTGAAAGACAGGTGAATCAAGTGAGTGCCGGATGTACGGCACTCTGACGATAGTTGCTCATTCCTGTCTTCTTCTGTATTAACTTCCGCATTTACTTTTAGTCCCAGCGAAGGTTTCGTCAACACCACTCACGACAGTCGATGCTTCCAGCAATTTGAAACTACACATTCTAACTACCACCGTGCTTTATGTACCTGGGTAATGTGGAGAGAAGAGGCCTTATTTTGTAAAAGTGCAAAGTGTGTCCGCAGCATGCAATGGTACCTACACTGTACTACTCGTGCAAGGTCGACCCCTGAAGCCATCGGGCAATTTTATCTGGCACTAGAAACGACAACCGCGGCGGACCGGGGCCCACGAACCACCCCCCTGCTGGCAGGGTACAGGGGCTCATGTCGTGGGAAACGTACACTAGAATCACTTGCCTAGCTTGTCAGGTTGGTCAACCGCCTCGATGTTGCCTTACCCCTGGATGTACCTAGTACCTACATGGTGTGCCATATCCAACGACGAGAGAGGCAAAGTCTGTTCAAGTCAGTGCTGAACCAAGTTTACGGTCCTCCGGTCAAGCAGACCCTTAAGCCATGTGGCCCGCTCGGTAGCCCAGTTCCACCCAAGGACCTGGCAGTCGAAAGACATTTGAGAGTCATGGTGCGCTAGTCCAGTGTAGGGGCAACGCACCGGGTCGGTCTCGTCTGTATCATTTATCTAGCACAGTATAACATCCCCGACTGACTTTTCCCTCGATATACATTGTAATGCTTGTAAGTCGTCATCCCGTATCCCCTCTTGGGGTTTAGTCTAAACTATCTTTCCAGCGGCAGTGGTAAACCTCAACATTAAAAGTCGTGCCTATCTCCTTTATTTATCAACCTTATGATTTCCCGGCTTCGGTTTTTTAGCGTTGCTGTCTGAGGATGGCATGTCTTTTTGTTTTCTAACTGTCAAATACCTTTCTCGACCTGGGTTGAATCCCTCACTCGCCTCTTGAAATTTCATATTTATGAAATGACCTTCTCGCTCTTCCGGCTATAGCACTACAACATGCACAGTCGGTGCCATTACTTTCGCTAAATATTCTGATTCAACGAAGGCTATATATCCCCCGCCGAGTTTACGAGCGAGAAGGAGCATTACTAGCTCTTCCCCTTATCCTTCTTATTATCTCGTTGCAGCTCCCCGAGAGCCTAGGTGTTTCTGTTGACCCGACAGCAACTTCTTGTTTTCGGCACCCTCGCAAAACCTTCATTCGCTTTTCACATCACACTGCCTTCTGGAAGTGGATAGAACTATTCCAGGTCCAAACATCACTCAGAATAGTCTCATTCCTTTCGAATCTCTAATTCTTCTGAGCAAAACTTCTCAGTGTAAGGCTCTTTAAGTCCAAGCAAATGACCAATTGGAGCATACAACACAAAGAGCTGCCGCTGACAACATGGCTAGACTTGACCGCTGAGCGGGAAACTATACGGATTCTCTCATTCGATTCATCGTGGTATAGCATACTGCCTTACGAGCAAGAGTGAAATCAGTTTTAAGTAGTCTTCAGTATGACTGTAGGCAGAATGACGCCACAGCAAATAGGCATCTACCCAAGGCTTCCATGGGGAGATGCTAAAAAAGTCACCCTGCCGTCAATTCAACAGGTAATATATAGTTCCTATGGTTCGTGGTTGGCTCTAATATGCTGGCAGGCCTTTCCAGATCTCGAGCCGCTGGAATCCTTAAGAAAAGGCCCTATGCCATATTGCGAACGAAACAGGCTGCCGAGAACACCACCACCGGCTAGATCACCCACTGGCGCTCCGTTTCCTGGACCTATAACGCCGCCGGAATATGTTTTCACTCCAAATCAGTGCAAGCGAAGGCGTGTGTCTTCGGAAAGAGAGCAGGGAGTCATTAATAGGGGCTGTCAGGTGCCACGACCATATGCACCCGCTGAGAAGGGCGTGTCCGATCCGCAGTCACCATCTTTCGGGATTCAACATTTTAGGCCATGGGCAGATTCGAGCCCCCCGAGCCCTTACTACGCAAACTATAGTGCTTTACCCCTAAGATCGCCTGATGGTATCAACCCACACGAACGAACGGAGAGACGCCCAGTACTGCCTTCTCTTCCCGGATTTGAGTCAGGCGTTGCAGTGGACTATCGTTGTTTAGATCGCGGTACGAAAATTCGCGATAGTGACGAGTGCATGAAGGAATCGCTCAGACGGTCTAGCCTTGCGCCTAACAACGGCTATCCTGTGGATGCCGGAGGACACGCGTATCGGTCACCAATTTATCCTGACAATTACCGCCCCCCTATCGGGCCAGCCCATCTCGATCGGACATCACTTTCTCCAGTGTATGGACAATATTACCAAGATGCGTATCATATGCGTACGGGTGAATTTAGTATGGGGACGAACGGGGATGGAAAGCCACGAAAGCGTCGTGGTAATTTGCCCAAAGAGGTTACTGAGAGACTTCGTACTTGGTTTCTGGCTCACTTGGGGCATCCGTATCCGAGTGAGGAAGAGAAACAACTGCTCATGAGGGAGACTGGCCTACAGATGAGTAAGTTAAGCCGTGATACGACTCTTTGCCTTGCTAACCTGGGGGCCTTTCCAACTACAGATCAGATTTCCAACTGGTTTATCAACGCCAGAAGACGGCAACTGCCGTCCATGATTAACAATGCCCTTGCCGAGAAAGAGGCCATGAACGGCCGATCGGCAGATGGCAAAACTTTGACTTCCGACGAGTGTAAAGACAACGATCAAAATCAGCTTCTTATCGACGACCAGCCGGCAGATCAAGATCACGATCACGAAGGCGCCGAAGGGGGTGTCTACGGGGACCCTGAAAATAGATCCGGTGGACACCAAACACCAAGCTTGAAGCGCGGCAGCATCTAATGGTGTGAGGTCCGAAACATACACGTTACCCATACCGTTCGGGCTTGTCCTATTTCTGTTGTGGATTCTTTCACTCATTATTGATACCTCCTTGAAGACCCATATCCGTATATCAGGCGCAACGCAGTTCTTTTCCAATCGAACAAATAGCAAAGAGGTTCGGTTCGCGATGAGTATTAGGAGTTGACCTTGCTTTCATGCATTTGGTGTTTAGTGCGAAGTGCGCTTTGGTCGTTTCGCAAGAAGAGGCAAGTCGCACCGAATAAATTCATATCACAAGACAAAGACGAGCAAAATCGTCGTAGAGTATTACATCAAGGCGTCAATAAAAATAACATGAGTATCGTTTACAACTAGAGCGCAAAAAAGACAGTTGCAGCAACAAACATCACGTCCAGCCGAGCTCTGCGAACATCCGACAGCGCCCTGCGTGACCGTTCCCGACCGATATATTGAATACAGACCTGCCCGAAGCAACAGGGCCGTGACATTGTATTGCGCGACCGCCAGGTATGACAGTAATAGAGATCTTTTGGGACATTTGCATATGCTCGGACCTAAGTACGACGGCCTCAAAGTTGACACCCCACACGAGGACCGGTCGGACGTGAAGTATCATGTGAAGATTAGCAGCCCCTTTAGTTCAACCGAGTTCTGCGTCGGATTCACATTGTACAGCCCCGAAACTCGAACGTTGACAGTCAGGAACTACTTTCCAGGGAAGTCTGACAAGCTATACTACTATACCCACATTAGCGGTACCGGCGTAAGTCAGGTTAGGGGTCGTAATTATAGCTCACGACTAGTGTTGGGAACGGGATATCTGAAGGATCGCGGGATTGGACAGGGATAAGCACTTAATCCGGACCAGACGGGCTAAGGAGATAACCGTCCTATCTAGAAACTACTGGGGACTGACTTGTAAGCCTGCGTATTTCTCGTTGACTGATGACGACGGCTATCGACGTAAGGAGTATTTTTTCGGGAGGACTGCACACCACAACCTTGGACAAGGCCAAAGTTTGGTTTCTATAGAAATTGACTTTGTCTAAAAGGCACATGTTTTCAGCTCGCGTGGCGTGGCCGTCCCGTCCCACGTTCGCAAAACCTAAATTAAATCCCGGGGCCATGTGCTCAGGAATTGTTTACTTTTGGCTTGACTCAGATGCGTATTCTTGGAAACGTCATATCAGCTATCTGAGTAGACGACGTGCCATCTTGTCATTTGACCGAAACCTAAAGGAAGCTGAGGCTTTCACCGTAGCACCATGCCGTGGTCCTGGCAAGTAGTCGTAATCTTCGTCGATCCGTTCATTTATTGAGGCTCGAATAGTTGAAATTTTGGGCCTAATTAAGTAGTATCTACCTAGGTACACTACAGTACGTACTTCATTTTGCCCAAACATGTGAAAGGCAGGGTGGCTAGGACTATGGCTGTTCCCCAAACTAGCCACATCCCCGCAGCGCAGTACCCCACTTCCGGCTGGTCCACACTATGCCGTACCTGGGTAGTGCGGGCATAGTACTGTAGGTACGTACATAGTAGGTACTATGTAGATTCCAGGAATTGAATCAGGTACAACCTTGCAACAATTTCAATAATACTGCATGGTTTCGATTCCCTCCTGTAGGTTTAACTGCGCCGTTCTCTCCTAAACAAGGTCAAACGTACCGAGGGGACTACAGCACCGAGTACATTGGTTACACGATATCGCAGCGGTACGGTTAGATCGGGCATTGACTGATTCATGCTGGCATGGTGCAGTACTCGCTAGTGGTAAGCAAATTAGGGGCGGTTATCTGTCTTTCTTTTCTTTTCTCACATGTTTGCAGGGTTCCGAAAATCCGCCAAGGGGTTTCCGTACCCTTGATCAGATGTCGAAACAAATGCTGCTGGGGTTCTTCATGTCATATCAGATCGCGAAGCCTGGATCCCTGAGGCTAACTGGGGTTTACCCGTTTAACGTGATGACATGACATAATACGGCATTGATTAATTTGCAACCTTAGAAAGAGTTGAAATCTTGACGTGCGGAGGGTGTTATTACCATCCGAAAGTCCTATAATTTCCATGGTAGAATGTGCGTTGCCTTGTATAAATTCGAACTGTGTTGTCTGTGATGACAAGGCTAACACTTATAGAGCGCAAGTGGCCAACGACTCCGCCTATACTAACGCAGAGAATGCCCAACCAGGTAATTGACATTTCGATTTTCAGCAGAACCCCGACCGCCAAGGCATTATTGGGGGTCATTGGGGGCCAAGCCAGGGTACGCTACTCGTGGTCCTTCCTTCTTATTCCTTCAACAACTACCTTAGGTAGTGCACTGTAGTCTGTAGTAGTAGTATCGTGTAACTACAATAGTACTATGCTAGTTACCTAGTACGGTCTATTCGACAATCCTTGGCTACTAGGTTGATGACAACCTGGGCATAGAATGAGATATACGTGTCCGACCCATGCGAATTCAGATCTTGATCCTCTTGTTACGAGACTAATATGACCTACACCATCTCTTTCTTAGGCTCGTACGAGCCCCCCTCACCACATAGTACGCAGTAATATACCCCGACTCAGTCTTGGTTGCGACTCTACTTCCAAGTCTACTTGTACGGCTCTTAGCTGACGCTCGTTTACCCACACCCTTATACGAAACAATACGATTCATACGACGTATTGTACTTTTGTCAAAAGCTGGTGTTCCGCTGTCAGCCCAACAAGTAGCGTTAATTAGTCATTCCATTATTATCAATTGATGTAACTTATATACTTAGACCACCTCATTACATTACCATATATCATCCATGCTTAGTCACACCCTTTTATTATTCATAATATGCAAGATGCAAAGCTTGTTTGTTGAGTTGACAGGAGCTTCTGCTTGCAGCGTGTGAACCGACTCCATCTCCTTGCATTCTTTGAGACAGACGGCTTTGCTCCCCATCTTGGCAAAAAAACATGGACTTACCGTACTTCTCTACTGCCTATGTATGTGCTTAGTTAGCAACGCATAACGCACTGTACGTATAGTATAAGTGCTAAGTGGCCATGTACCACTCCGCCGGGTACGACTTGGGGTTCAAGCTAAATTAGTTGCAAGGTACTAGCTGTTCTCCGTTGTTGACGTGTTTAGTGGCCAAGGTTATACAAATAGCTCAGGTTAGCCACTGATGCTACATTAAGCAACCAAAGGCTGGCAAGAAGATGCGAACTTCGACAGAAACGAATATATGTGGAACTCGTGTTGTTACACCGGAGCCATTGTTCGTCAAAATTGTTGAGAATTTGAAATGTGTAAGTGAAAGTGTGCCCCTCTTTGGTGGGTAATGGCGCAATAGAGGTGCCTAACGTTGCCTGACAACTGGGCGCCGCTAAGCTGAAGGCCATGTAACGGTTCCGTACTAGCAAAGCGCCATTTCTCGCTAGATCTTGCTACCGAGTGTCTACACTACTGCGTACCAGTATGCCTAGCATTTACAGTAGATCGTCGGCGATGACGCGCTTCTCTTCTGGCAGCTTTCATTTTCCGCCATGACGCCACAAGCGCGCTCGCTGATGGCGCGGGCTATTGAAACATAAGCGAGAAACGCCCCCATCAACGCAATTTCAACCATGGCTGGTCTCTGATGCGCTTGACTCGGTATTACTAAGATTTGCCGGAAATCAAAAGCAACCGAGAATGATTAGTCGGTAATCTGCCTAGGATTCGGCAGCCATTACCTAAGAGTCCCGTCCAGCGAGTTGTGGTCTCGAAGATGCCTGCCTACGAAGTCCGAGCCGCCTGACTACATAGTACATATGCGGCAACGACACCAACATACATAAATACCCCTGCAACTGACGATCCATGTCATTATACTAGAGTAAACTAGATCATGTCAGAGGAAACAAAGAGGCACAGCTAGTATACAAGTACGTACAGTACTTAGAGGGTAAGACTAAGTAGTGCGGCGGGTCTTGACTAGAAACAGAATAATTATGGTGGGTGAGTTCAACAACTGCCAGGAGTCAGAAACCAGGTTAATTAGTCCAGCCCAGCTGGCAACGCGCTAGATCAAGAGCGGCCGTTTTGCTCATGAGTAGTTAACACGGTACTGCAATCTGCACATCAACTAACTAGCGTACGGTAGTGTTGTGTCGTCTAAACAAGACGTTTAACTAGCGACATATCGGGCAGGCCACTCCTGCAGCAGCGCATGTCAAACCCAGCTAAACTGACTTGACAAGCTGTCAACCACCACTATCGAAGTCCTGGGGATGATCTAGAACGGCCCTGGACCTGGGCGTCTGCGGAACTACTGTGGTGGATGCATCTCTGTGGACCCAGCAACCCGTCGCGAGTACTGCTGTCTGATGGCAGCGGGCAGCTGGATTAGACGGATTGCCGGCCGAACAGGGGCGATCCCGGGTCACCATGATGGTCCCTTTTCTCCTTTAATAATAGACTGGACTGCATCGCCAGCTGTTTTGCACTGGACTGGACTGGACTGGACTCCACACTTGACAACTTGACTCGGGATATGCGACAGGCGTGAGGGAGTGGAATAACACAGCATAGCGCTGGACATCATGTAAAATGTCTCCAGGGTCCCAGGGTCCAGACGCCCGAACCTGCATCAACTCATCAACTCGCAGGAACGACAGGAGCACACGATGGCTGTGTCTGACGTCCAGGCCCGGGCTGTGAAATGCAGAGTCAAGACCATTTGGCTAGAACGAGCTTATCTTGGTGTAACCCCCGTTGTATACCGAGAGGCATTGCCTCCTCATTTGTTTCCGCTTGTTCGTGCCTGATTCAAGGGACTATCAGAACTAGCTTTTCAAACTTGTTGCTTGAGGCTTACTGTATGGTTATCCCCTTACTGGACATATGGTCACGGCCATGGTCATGTTGGGTGATATCCTCATCGAACACAGTCGCGGCTCAATGTCGTCTACATTAGGTACCTAGGTAGGTAGGTACTTACCTAGGTAGGTAGGTATCGGTGGGAACGGAGCCATGAGCCACCGTGCCGTGTGGCTAAATCGATAGCCCACCAGCCTCCGCGGCTCCTAAGCCTCACCAGAGGTACCTACAGGCAAGGTAGATAACACACGGCCGCAAAACACCACCACCGAGCGATACCAAAAACTCTTGAGGCTGTACCGAAAGAGACTAAACGCGTAAACCTTATTGAATTTATCATTTCCTCTCGGCCCCATCCTGCTGGTGATTATGCCTGAAGATGCGGCCGCCGAAACGTTGGGCGGCCCGACCGGAGAATCTTTGGTAATTCCACTGTTACCTTGAGATCCATGGGGACAAATGGGGTTTCTAACCCATATTCATAGTCTTGCGTTACGTGTAGGAGCCGAAAGCTCCGGTGTGACAAAGTAAAGCCTATCTGCACACGTTGCGCCAAGGTGAATGGTGATTGTGTCTATCCCGAGTCGCGAAGGAAGCCGGCCTTCAAGCGGAGAAACGTAAAAGAGCTCGAGGAGCGCTTAGGTAATTCGCCCATGATTCTTAGACCGGGCCCTTAGAATCGCAGCTGAACGAGTGCAGCACAAGTCGAAGGCCTTCTGAGACAAGCTGGGGAGGGAAGACACGCCGCTGCCGATGCTGGTGTCGCTCTTGATGCCGAAGAGCTCACCACCGAGGTTGTCAATATTGACGCCTTTGAGACGCCCGTGAACGAAGATGTCTTGTTCGAGGGCATTGACTATGGCACGCCGAATAACTCATTCGATAATGCTGCATTTGATTTCAATGATGCGAATACGTCAGCATTCACGGGAAACACCTCCGCGCAGCCCCTGGGTGACTTCAATGATAATACGTTCAACGGCGAGCTGATAGACCTTGGGGGTGTATTCGAAACGTTGCCCCCATTCGAGGTAATGGAAGATCTGTGAGTAGTCCCGATGAGCCGGTCTATTTCAGTGTCACTAAATACGGATAGCAATCGACTCTTCTTTGAACGGCAACACCAGTTTGCCCCTATTGTCCACCCTAGCCGCTATCTCCAGGCTTTCTACTCCCCGCCGCATATGAAGCCACCTATGTGTCTTCAATATGCAATGTGGGCGCTCACTGCCAATAATGACTCAAAGTACCATGCCTATCACGATAGTGAGTAATGTTGAGCGCTGTTTTCTCTGTTCGGCCGACATTGGACGAGTGCTCTCCCTGTTTTCGCCAGCCCCTTATTTCGCAGGCTCCGTATATTCCTCTAGCTTTTTAGATTTTTAATGCCAAGAAATTTGCTAACTCATGCTGTTGAAGTTTTCTACAAGCGCGCTCGACAGTATGCCGATATAGATGAGATGAAGGTACGTATAATAGTTTCCCATGCCATCCGTATAGCGGGGCAATCATGAAGTCTGAGTTATTGCTGACCGCAAAAGGGCTACGGTGAACATTTCATCACCATAGCACATGCCCAAGCTCATGTAAGATCTAATACTTCTACCCCTAGATGTGATGATATTGTTCAAGATACAACCAACCTAATTGGAAATAGTGCATCATTGCCACAGACGAAGCTAAATCAAGTAAGTTGCTTTAGGGGCTTTCGATTTTTCTTATTATGAAGACTTCGCTGCTTTTCGAAGGATGTGTAGGATACTCGAGTACCCTTTTCTGCTATCAGGCTCTACGGGTGCCTTTTCCGGCCGCTCCAAATATTCCATACGACAGTTGTGACTAATATACCATTTCTCTCTATAGTGATGTTCACACGGGCTGCAATGAGCTGCGCCAGAGCCGTACGTCTTGTTGCGATGATGGGTCTTCATCATCTGGATTCTCCTCCTGATGAATCGAGTCCTACCCTAGCTCCTCCTCGGGATTGGGCGGAACTCGAAGAACGGCGTCGCGTCTTTTGGGGAATTTTCTGCATTGACAGTCATTGCTCAATCTCGACAGGGTGGCCACATCTAATCGACGTAACGGAGGTAAGGCATATGAAATTGAGATTTTGATATAGTGGTTAATTGACGCCAGGTTACAACTCATCTCCCCGCTGTAAGTATCCTTCCAAAGTTCATTAAAGGCTTACTTTCGATATGTTTTGCAAAAGGCACGACGATGATTTGATATACTTCATGCCTGTAAACTGATTCTTTGCTTGTAGAATGAATTTGCATTCCACAGCGGAGAACCCATGGACACATGCTCTATTCATGATGTCTTCAAAGGAGACCACTCTTACTCGTCATTTGCTGGGGGTATAGTAGTGTGTCATCTGTTCAACCTTATTTTGAAACATGCTCATCGGCCGAAAGAACACGACAACCCCGAAAACTACGAGTATGGCGAATACTGGAAGCGCCACCGCGACATCGATAACACTCTCTCGAGCGCATTCATGTTTCTACCGGAGTCGTTCAGACTGCCCGAGAACTACCGTGAGCTTACGGCTGTCAATACTAATTTGAATTTCCACGCGTCGATAATCTGTCTACATCATGCAGCCCTTGAGAGAATTGATGCCCACAACCTAGGTGAATCTGCGAAGCGCATCAGCCAAGATCGCCTAAGCGCTGCTGCACAAGAGATTGTCAATATCATAAAACTTACGAGCCATTTGAGTTCAAGCCCAGTAAGTTAATCCTCGATCCCAAAATTCGCAATAGTTTACTGACGGTTCTTATCATAGAGGACACCACTGGCTGCGCTGTCGTTGTTCTGTGCCGCCTCCGTCTACATATACTTCTGTAAAGAAAATACTACGCCAACAAATGTTGACAACCTCGACTTCATACTTTCCGCCATGGAAGCTGTTGGTCGCACTCATTCTATCACTCGCTCTTTTTTACGACAAGCACTCCTTGACATCGAATTCAACGGCATTCAAGATATCGTGCGGCTGCCTCGGGTCACGCGACTTAGCCAGCATTTAAATAACGGAGTATCTCACAACGTCCCCCTGCTAGCTAGGACTAGGATGTCTCGGCATTCAGAAGCGCAACCTCCGATGCCTGGTCTGCCAGCCGGCAGGACGGTGCCGCGCAGTGTGCCTCCTCCATCAACATCATGGGCTCAGGCAGTTCCAACCCCGGGGTCATTGTCCGTTGGCAGTAACAGTGGCAGTGGTTCTGACGGTCACGCTCACAAAAGACAACGGACCGCGACCCCTTCATCAAACTCATCTCTCTCCGCTAACCCGACCGCGACCGGTCGGCCCCCTGTACCATTCTATTATATCCCTATTCGCTCCGAGCCCTCTCCAATTCCTAACCACCACAGCGCCGAAACCTCTGATCCTAATATGAACCAAAGCACAGACCCTTCAAAGTCCAAGCAGAACACCCCAAATCACGACCATAATCGTATTGGCGTCACCATTGCATCTGGACTCCTAGGCATAAGTGGTCCGAAACCGTTCGCGACTGCGGGCCGCGAAACATCGCAGACGAAGGTATCGAAAGGAGGAATGGGCAGTTGGGAGCTCGGCGGCTTGTGCCTCAGTGCCATGGCTGGGGAAGGGGCTAGCGCTGGTCCGGAAGGCGACGAAATCCCAGCCCAGTTCGTGTATCCAGGTAGTATGGGTATTGATTGGAACATGCAGCAGACGGACTGCGCCGACTGGGATACACCCGAGGAATCAAAACTTAGATAGCGGAGAAGGAGTACCTGATATCGGGTAGACTATGTGCTAACGGGTTAATCAATGAAAAGGATGCACCCAAACAAATATGTACATACATCGAAGGCTGTCAATACCGACTATACCCACCGCCGGAGTCGTGATATACCCTACCCTCCTCTAAGCTGAGAAAGGGTAGATTATTTGATAGGCCCCTCATCTAAAGAAACCAGGGGGAAGGGGCATTTGCCTGCTGGTGCATCAAGTTCTTTAACAACTCCTCGCCGAAACATAGTGGTCACGTCAACATGATGATTCCCAGACAAAAATAAAAATAAAAATAAAAATAAAAATAAAAATAAAAGGCTAGGGTGAACAGTAAATCTAGAGCATGCCTGCCACCTGCTCGTTCGTTTGAACTTGATGTTTCGTAAGCTGATAACGCCCAACAGCAAACATCATTAGGATATCTATGGTAGCGTCTACTGATTCACTAGACAAGTACCTACACAGGTATATACCGGGCGGCCCCATCCATTGAATATAGATCGACTCGACTAGTCGACTTCCCACATTGTTACAACCTAGTATTCATCGATTCCATCACGTTGCTATCTTAAAATGAGCTGTCTCTGAATTGAGCAAGCAAGAAGGCGGGGGGAAAGGGAAGGGGGGGAAAAAAGAAAGGAAGACGTACAACACTAGGGATTCGCCGGTCGTCACCGACCCGACTACTAATCTAGCGCTCTCCAGCTTATCTAGGGCAGAGCGGACGGGATGCCGAGTTCTCTGGAGGCTGTGGTCGTACGTGACGGCTTTGGTGTCTATCGTGAACTACATATAATAGCTATACCCGGTACCTAGTTACTCTAAGGATTCTTGGTAAGTGTCGCATTGGTTAACAAACCCGGATGGATGGTGCTGTAGCCCCTAAGTCGAGCCATAACTACAGCTAATAAGCGAGAGATGACCCAATCAATCTTGGAGAGAGTTGGTTGGTTATGAGGCAAGAAGAATCGTAGGCAAACACGCGAGCAGAGATTATTCAACTACTACCTTGGAAGCTGATGACGGGTTATGTATGGAGACTTATCTAGCCATGTGATTCGGCCATGCGGTATATCACTAAGCTACCGACCCCCAATTCTGAGGACGCTTCGTGGAATAGACTTGTTATTAATATGGCTGAGTCCATGTTGCTAAAACAGTCTTGCAGTACATAAACAGGATGGCTTAAAAAGCCAGCGTGACTGTTAGTCTTAGGTAATCTCGGCTTTCACGCATTTATTCGGCCGTGTGTTAATCATTCATTCGTTTCCTAATCATTCGTCGGTAGCCTCATCTATATGGTCTAAGAATCTTCGCTATGATTTTGGTTCCCTTTCGAGCCTTGATTTTCCATGTCCCCATCCCTGTTGAAGAATAGGATGCGGGTTGGCCAGTGTGCCCAGCTAACGTGATGTTCGTGAATTCCGTATCGTAATGCATAAAATATATTTCCTTTTGTTTCCTTTCTGTCGTCTTGTATGGTGTTGTATTGGTAGTGGGTAGGGGGATACTCCCCCACCGGGGAAAGTGGGAGGTTCTGATTGCTGGGTGAGGCTCTCCTCATTCCAATCCACTCTCTCACCCGGGTCCTCTATCGGAGGACGAGGCATTGGTACATGGAACATGATCCTGCCCTCGGAATGTAATATCTCGAACGTGCTGGCTGAATATTCGCATACGTGTGTTGCTTAGACATAGCCACCATCCGTCTTTACTCCTGAATTTCTCAAAGACGGTAGAATGGACGGGGTTTAATACCATCCAAGCTTACCGGGATGGTGGTGCATCCGGCCGTCCACTCCGTATAATTCGTGTAAATAGATTCTTGCCCCCACCAGAAGACGAACGGCCCCTTCTATCGTGAGGTGTCGAGCCCGTACCTAAAGCTGTAGCCGTCCCCATACTTACGGAAGCCGGAGCCGTAGCGACAGTATTTAAATTTCCAGAATTCGGTTCGTCGGATGACTTGCCCCTCAATGTAGATGATGAGGGGGACTTGTTCAAGGTAGTTCCTGTACCCTGCCAGGCATTGAGGTGTTGCTGATGGTAGTAGTGGCCATAATCGTCCTTCGCTTCTTTCCCAGCGTCTTTGGCCTCGTCGGGGTACCGCGTGTACTGTGGCAGGCCGCTGGCGGGACCCCAGGCATCATTACTCCCATAATTTCTGTTCGCACTGCCACTTCCACTGCTACTTCCAATGCCGTGCACCCCTTCAACGGACGCAGCCCCCTGTTGCATTTTGGCGATGCCGCGCTCGAGATGTGCTACCATGGGCGCTTTGACGGACCAGTTGTCGTCAGGTTGGCGGTTCTGGGCCTGTCGGTACAAGTTCGGAAACGCCCGCCTGAATTCGTCCTCCATCGCCTGTTGGTGCCGTTCTGTCGCCTGTAACCGCTCCGACTTCACGGCCGATGGTACCTCTGCTGTGTAGGCTCTGTCCTCGTCGTCAAGGAGCTTAAGCCAGTCGTCATAGCGCTGATTTTCATCTTTCTAGAATGGAGTTAGTATCACTAGTCTCGAATATGGGAAAGTTATCGTCTTTCTTCGCAATTCTGAGACATAACAGAGAAAACGGTCGAGTTAAAAACTTACGCTTTTCTCCCAAGACACATCCTGCAAGCTGGCCAAGTATTTGGTGGCTCTGTCTGTGGTATTGGATCCCACGATGTACTTGTCAAACGACTGTGAAAATTCGCGGTAATGACCTTTGAGAACGAAGCACTGGCCCGGCCAGTGCTTGCTTTTGAACTTCTGGCAGAACGCCTCGGCTACTGGGGCTTCCCAAGGGTATTCGACAACTTTATCGTAGAAGACGACGCATTTGCTCGTATACCACTTGTCGAAGGAGCTGCGGCTAGCCTCGTCGGTCAGGGCCTTCTCAATCATCTCCATAGACGCCCGCGAGACGAAGGACGCGGGGGCCCTGAAGTTGATCGCGCCGTGGATATGGGAGCGCTGATAGTCAATGTTTGGGCGTAGATCAATCACCACAATCTGGCCTGTAGGGAATATCTCGAGTAATTTATTTAGATGCCCTGGTAGGACCATTCGGGTGCCGTCTTTTGGAGGAGAGTTATTGTTCTGGTCGCCTATCCGCAAGCTCTGGAGTTTGTCGGATACTTCCTGCTGCTCACGGCGGTGGCGGAACCAACTCTAGATCATATTATGAGTACCTGAAGTGCTGCATGAAGCGAAAGAGCACTTACATCTATATCAGCAGTCTTTAGACCTAGACTCGACGCTAGAAATTCCTTTACCGCAACTGTTGGGTTTGGGTTATTATTGATAAAATACTCTTCCAGTCTGTTCTCGGCATGAGCAGGAAGAACAGGTCGGCTTGCGGCCTGGTCGCTCGTTTCGAAGACTGGCTGGGGCGTCTGTGCTCGGTTAGGTTGTTGATTGATGGAAACAGTTGACACTCTCTTTAGCCCGCTAGAGAGAGAACTTAGGTTCTCTTTTATAGATGATATGGGCGCAGAATTGGGCCAACCTTGGGCATTACTCTCCCAGGGGGGGCGCGTTGCTGGCACGACATCTGCTTGGATTCCTGGCCACCTATTTTTAGGCGTGGACTTGTCTTCGTAGATGGGGTCAATCTTCGGCCAGTTCATATTTCCAGATGGGTCTTGGCGGTCCATCGTAACCGCAGTGGTTCCTGAGCAAATAGAACTCTGATCAGATTCTAATTCGGTACCTAATGGTGTATGGACCGAGGCAATATTCCATTGTCCTTGCCCTTGCTTCTGTGTAACGAGATTATTCGATCGGATGAAAGCTATAAAGTTGCAAGCAGGATGGTCTGGCAGCAAATCCCAGACCATGACCGGTAACGAAACCAAAAGAAGTGTTGAATGACTCTTGAAAACTCCTTGGACCTGAACATATTTGGCTAAGGCGGGGATGGTTGCAAGCCAGCGCTCCCAATCATCAATGTTTAGGTTTTGGTCGTCTTCAAGCGCAAGAGAGATCATTACGTGAGGAACGCTCTCGTTTGGTTCAGAACCAATGATGTCTTCGGCGCTGGCGCGGCCTTCAAGAAAAGAATTACGTCCCAAGATAGACGCTGCTGAAGGAAGCGAAGGTGGCAATATGTCGCTGGATATCCTACACAGCTCGATACTCGGTGCTTTGTGATTCGCGGTCATCATGAAGTGTACGGGGGTGGTTCTGGCTTCAAAGCGATTTCCGTTGCGCCTCTCGGGTCGGGGGTGCTTCAGACGCGCCAGGATTTCAGCATGTAGCATAGCTACCGAAAACGTCTTTCTCTTCCATTCTTGGAGAACTTCAAGTAGCGTGGACGTAAATGAATACCTTCCCGGGTTTGGTGCGATAGCGTCCCAGGACGAGGCTGAGATTGTCTCCGTTATGCTATTGCCAGTAGGAAATGCGGCACTCGCGGCACCGGCACAACAGTCTAACAATATTAGGGCATCGGAGAGTGACCTTTCAAGCAATGTTTGAATTGCAGACCATCTTGTTCACGTCATTAGTCTATGTCAAAAGACAAAGCAGGAGCCCTCATGAGTATGCAGTGGACTGTATGAAGTATATCAATGGTATGACTTACTGTAGCCATGGTGAATCCGGATTCCGAGACGCGCACCATGTGCTCTGTCTTGCATCGTCGATTCTTGCATGACCACCGTAATACACAATCAACAGGGTGTCGGTAGACTCGTGATCCTTTATCATGGCCCCAATCTTCAACATCAAATCGAGGTGCGCATTGCTTGAAGGGATAGTGAACCTTTCAGTCTCGAAATTATAATCTTGCTGAAGGCACGCCTCCAAATCTTCGAGCTCAGGGAGCACGAATAAGTCATCTGAGTCCCAATGAAGTAACAGAACATATACTTTCCTATAACGCTGCGAGCTACCACGATTAGGAAACGCCCTAGCAGCCGACTAGGAACACTTAGTTAATCATCTAGTCTCGTGTAAGACGACTCATCATAGGGCAAGAAAACTAAGAGAGCATACGTCTTCTAAAGCCTTTGCGAAGTCAGGCAAGCGCTTCACATGGTAGTTGACACGGCTAATATCGTGAGTAGCGGAGGGAGGCTTGGAGTCTCCCAAACTCGAGCCATACTAAAGAGGGAAGGACGTTAGATGCCAATATCATCATCAATTAAAGCAAGTTTTGTTAGGTCAGATCTTACCGCGGAATCTCCGCTACTAAACCCATTTTCGTCTGATGGTTGTCTTGAGCTAATGGTCACAAAAGGTACGTTATTGAAGTCAGCCATGCTTCCATGGCTGGCCAGGTAAGTCCTGTGATGGATTATTCGACGTATTAATCGCAGTCGTTGTGGAGAAAGAGAGGTGTTGAAAGAAGGGCAGATTAACCAGATACGGATAATTAACGGTTCCCTAATATCATGTCGTATGTGCCTGACCCGTTTTGGGAACAATCATACAGAAGTTTGTAATTCGCGATGGACGCTGACGAGGGCAGGCGGGTTCAGGGAGGATTCTGTGCCCGCATCGGACGGGGGACACTGCTGTTCGTTTGTCTGTGTTCATGGGTTATGTGGCCCCTCAGCTACAACATGAATAGCGAATAGGGAACTGACTTCAACGCCCTCGGTAGCGAGATCCGGTTTAGCGCTTGCGCCCCGACGGGATCAACGGGGGCGCTGAATCCTTCCTTCAGCCTGCGTGTCAGCCTGCGTGTCACATATGCCTCTAATATGTGCCTACCGTATTACAGCCCCGTTCCCAAAGAGACAATTGCAACTTCAAGTGACCGAGGGTGTAAAAATCATACGCAATCATACAAACAACTGGAATGAGGCTCAGGCAGATTGCTAACTTAGTCCAATAGTTAAACATGACTATGCACGAGGCGTCAATATCTTCCCTACTGCGTAGCCACATGCAGGGGCGTATGGGGCATCCTCGCTTGGCGGCAACCGTCGGTCTCCTCGCTGCTGTATTGGATAGTGGCCGACATACTCGGTATGCGTAGAGCATTGAAATGCCAGGGAGTCCATATATGTCGTTCATGATATGGCGTCTACAGTAAGTAGATCTCTCCTCCGCCGAGAAAGTTCACGGGGAATAGTTTGTGAAAATACTCCTAAAGACTCAATGCATTTATTTTCTGATTAATAAGCCAATGCTCCTATTGTTGCCCAAAAAACCGAAATGCGGGAGCACCGATAAGTCTAAGTAGCCATCCGGTCACATCGTATCCCGGAATGTGGGCTGTTGCCATAATCCTTAATTATCGATTTCATCAATGCAGGTTCTTTCATAACAATTGCGCCTAGTCCGCAAGCCCTGACAGTAAAGACAATATTCCGACCGCCCGAATGCGCCAATATTGCAAAGTGTACAGGGATGCAAAGCAACAGAAAAAGGATGAGACGGCTCCAAGAGCAGCCTGATCATAGAGCAAAAACAGAGCTGACTGTCCATGTCGGAGCGTAAAAGCTACTGAGCGTGGTCGGCTGCATTTGATACTTGCTTGTGCGCGTTGTCCGCAACGCGATGCCTGTTCAGGCTCCTTGGAGTACCAGGAGAATAGTACGGGGCTTGGCGGAAACTTTCTGACGGATCAACGCCACTTCGACCGTCGACACTACCCACGAATGAAAACACATCGCCCATCTCCTCCGCCTTCTTGTATAGCTCCTCATCACGGATTACTCCTATTATGAAAGGCTTCCCCTTGTACGAGCCGGCGGATGCGCTCATCCGTTGGGAAATCGATGATGCCGATCCGGCCTGAAGGCTTGCAGGCTTGGCAATCGGAATGGCGGGCGACGTGGAGTAAAGGCTAACAAGCGGTTCTTCAGCCGAGTTATCCGCAAGAGGTGTGGTCTGTTCTTCAACTTCCTCCTCTTCCTCCTCGATATATTTGGAATTTTTCATAGCTGCTTGAGGTTCCAAGCCCGACCCCTCATCATCAAATATAAACATATTCTCCTCCTCGCGATTCTGGACCTTGTGGGGTTGTGAAACGTGAGCTGGGTCAGGTGGTTTTGTTTTATCAGATGGCGATCGCTGCAGATTCTCCTCTGGTGTCACCTGCGGTACGATTTCTTGAGCTTCATGGGGAGGCGAGAACCTCTTTTTATCTCTGAATGAAGTGAGTGGAGTCAATTCGAGTAAATCATCCACCATTTCGCCAGTAATTCGGTCATTATAGGTTTCTATTGTAAGATCATTTGACGATTCAACTTGTGTATGGTGAGAACTCGTACCGTTCCCCCAAGCTGGGACGGGAGCTTTTGATTGCTTTTTCGAATTAAGCATAACAAGCCCTTCCTCCTCTTCGTCGTCGTCGTGGATATTACCAACGATAGTCCATTTAGAGGTATCCTCTGTTGAGCTTCTGGCCAAGGCTTTCAGTCGTTCAGTTGACGATATCTTCTTCGGTCGTGGAGGAGAATTGCCTAATATAGAGGCTTCCTCCTCGAAAACCACTTGGCTTAGAGAGTCGTGGGCCGGCGTGACTTGTTCTTCGGGTGGAGGTGATGTAAGGAGATCATAAACTCGGGGCGATGTTGGAGGGGAGACTGTGGGTAGGACTTCTTCGCCTTCGACATCGAAACGAACTCGTCGCGGACTCTGAGTGTCTTTCATGGAAGCGCTTGACGACCGTCGTAACGCGCTTCTACGTGTACGCGACACACTATCGTCCGAATTTACCGAGGACGTGGTCTCTTCGGTGTAGTGACGGGTGGGGTCCGGCCGCCGTGGGGTAGTGTCTGGGAGGGCCGATGGCGCTTGGATATTCTTAGAGCCATTGTCTCGAGGCGTGGCAGGTGGCAAGACAACAGGTAGTGTGGATGTGGTTTGGTTCGGCTGCATGACCTCAAGCAGAGGAAGATAACTTGGCGTGAAAAGACCGTGGAACTCACGGTCGCGGCCACGGTCAGGAGGTGAACCGGAGACAACGTCATTTGGGGGGACGCCTGAGGTATGAGGGAGGATGGGGGGCGGCGAGGACCCCGTTCTCCCACGCCGATCCCATTGATCAATGGCGGAGCGACCGAGATCTGCAAAGGTAGCATCCAGCGCGAACCCAGGGCTCAATGCTGGATAGTTGTGGAGCTCAGCTGCAAGCACCTCTTCGACACGAGTCGAGACATGCTCAGGCGCATCGTGCAATAAGCGGTGCTGGTACCGTTGGAATTCTTGTACCATATCCTGGCGATAATCGCAGACCTTTTGATTAAGCTCTGCGAGCTTATCCAGGAGCTCTGAAGCGAGCGTTGTAGTATCATCCATTGTTCTGGGTGCGCCACAACGGGTCAAGCACAGTGGCAGCGACAACAAGACGCGAACAAGGACGGGTGTTTAATCGGAAACAGCCAATGGACAAAAATTAGGCATTGTAGATGTGGGATCGTAAATATGCCTCCGTAGCTTGATGTCTTTGTTAATTGGGGGGGTTAAGGCCTCAGGCACGAGCCAAGAATAGAAAAGCAAGATTATGGTTCGTCGTTAGGTTGACAAGATACGAGGAAGTTCGGACTCTAGGTTGACTGGTGGCCGTCCGGAGAGACCTAACCGAGATGCTACGTAAGGGAGGCGAGGTTGCAGCCCCGGCGTGCTTCCTCGGGCTGTCGAGGTCGGATTTAGTCCTTGGTGTCGGTATTGTGACGTAGAAAACGCCGAAGTGGAACGCACAATAAAAATGAGGCTGCAGGTTGCAAAATGGTGCGGCGCAGGGGGAGCGGCGGCAGAGCGACGGGTTGCGGTGGTGGTGGTGGTGGTAACAGATAGGTAGGGTAGGCAATGATGATGGTGTGTGAAGGTGCCCACGGGCAGTCGAGTGACTGCTGAGGCGGCCTGGGGGCCAGCGTAACAGCTGTACGTGTACAAGTCTTACAACGTCTTGAAGGCGGGGCCGGCTGATCGGCGGTTGTTGGAAATGTTCTCGAATTGTGAAAAGCAGGCGATAGAAGACTTAGATGTGGGGAAATAGGCATTCTAGACCTCAGGCCCGGGGATATAGGTCCAGGGTTGTGTGTGTGTAGCAGCCAGGGCAAAAGTGAGATCCCGACCACCTGGGCTGACCGTGCCACACCCGACTGGACATCCCCAATCGCACTTCGATATTGGAATAAACTGGGAACATTGAATTAAATGCAGATAATGAGACTTTTTAACCTACCTAGGTACGTATAGGTAATATCCATGAAACAGAGGTGACTTTGGAACTTCCAAGGTTTGGAAGCAGGTTGAACGATTAACGATGCATCCAAGTTGCTATAAACTCCATCGAGAATCCTATATGATGTCATTGACCGATTCGCAAAGTTTTGTCTGTTGAGTCAATGTAACCTTCCGTCTTTGCCCTGCGTTGTATAATATGTATACGCAGGGACAATATTGATAACCTACGGTTTACTGCCAGGAAACCCGGAATATACAGGTCTAGAACCTCACGCACAACCTGTCTAGACATACATTTTCATTACTTTCAAATATTTGGCTCGCCGATTACTGTACATCAGATAAGCCCAAATCTTGCATTGCTAATCTTTCAGTTTCCATCCACGAGACCGTTTTCCGAAGTCAACCATTTCAGCTGATAACGCTCAATGGCGGATTGACCGGATTGGTTGAATTAGGCAAGTCGAGAAAGCACGCATCTCTGCTAGCTCTCCGGAGTACACGCTGTACAGCTATCTGCTGACCTAGTAGCAGCTCGTATAGGATGAACTGCTCTTACCGTCTCAGTAGCTCACAAATGTCGTGCTCTTCGTTGATTTAGCGCGCGCTCTGTGGCATCAGATCTTTCATGTCGCACATTAGCCTGCCGCGAAGGATATCGACTATCTAGGGCAGCCTGGGTTTTGACGGCGGGGGACAGCTTGTTAGCAATAGGTGAAGCTCATGACTCAACAATGGCAAACCCACTACCCGATGAATACTGGAATTCTGGTGGACGCCTGTGGCGTACGCGATGGACAGCAGGGTATACAGTTGAATTAAATGGATTTAGTTAGTCAAGCAGACCATGAACAGCCAGTTGAGAAAGGACGGGTAACAACCGCCCGTGGAGTTGACTTATTGTGCACATTGGAAAATCGAGACGTCATTCTGCTAGATTGGGCGACTCTAACCTGATGTATTTGCATGCATCACACAGTTTTATAAGATGGTAAAGAACGGCTCTAAAATCTAGCAGTCTACTTAGGTAACTATTTGCTTGAAGCTAACTACCTAGGTATACTGGGGTTCTCTGATATTACGTCCATTCATTTAGTTTCTATCTGGCTCAGTGCTGGTATCTATGTTACGTTTGTGATTAGCGGCGAAAGACGCTAGGCATGGAGAGGAGCTTTGAGGTGAAGAGCGTTGCGAAGCGTAAATATATGTTCCACAGTTGTTTGCAGCAGCCGAATGTAAATCAAGTTCTACGGCAAGATTCACTTGATGAGAATAGTAATGCCTTATATCTAGAACGTTTAGAACTCTAGACTATCTCCAGGAAGTAGAATACGTCCTATATACTCGCGTAACATACATATCATAATAGAAGTAGCCTTCGAGATAAGTTTCCGCGCCTTCGTAGTTGTTGAAAGCTACAACAGACTAGCTTTGCCCTTGAGATTCTATTAGTTTCCCTAGATAGGCTCTATAACATCTCGCCGAGATATTATATAAGCTCCTGTAGGGGCTGTAGAGAAAACGGCTGACGAGCGCTGCGTACCACGACCTGGACGGTAGGGTGTACGGTTCGACTGTAGGATGATTATCTATCGTCCGCTTATCGCGAATGACGATAGCCATGGCATGCACCATTAGACTACCATTAGACTAAGTGTTGGGCTAACAAGATGGCAGGCATATCCAATTAGAATGCGAAGACTTGGTCCTCCAACTTGCTTACTGGCCGAGCCTTCTGGAAGCCGAGGCTTTCAGTCGCCTTCTTTAACCCACTGATCATCGGAGGCGGGCCACAGAGCAAGATCTTGACATCCGGAGCAGCCTTAGGTAGCCATTTCTACGTATTCTGTCAGTTCTTGTTATGGAAAGCTATGCGATAATAAAACACTTACGGTGACCATATCGGCGGTAACATATCCAACGCCTCCGGTCCATCCCTCAGGAGGCTTATCGAGGACATAGTGAACTCTGAATCCTGAGTCTTCCTTGGCCAGCTGATCGAGGTCCTCCTTCAGGAGGATATCCTGGGGGGAGACGTTTGCGAAGATGAGGTCCACTTGTGTCTTGTCACCAGCGGCTCGACCACGAATTATAGCCCGAACGACCTGTAGCATGGGTGTAATGCCAGTGCCACCAGCAACCATGCCGAAATGGCGAACCATGTTGGGGGTATAAACGAAAGCACCCTTAGGGCCTCGGACCTTGATGGTTTGTCCAACCCCCAAGGAAGCCAGGTGTTTGGAGATATTGCCGGTGGGGTAGGACTTGACGAGGAGATCGAAATAGCCAGGTTGGTGGTCGCCGGAAATTGGGGTGTACGAGCGGACAATTTCCTTGGTTGTGCCATCAGCCTGCTTGATGTCGGCGCCAATAGAGATGTGCTGGCCAATCGGGAGTCCAAGAAGGGCACTTGGAGAGGGGAGCTTGAATCGGTAGCTGGTAGTAGTTAGCACAGCATACGTTGCAATGGATATTGTGGCTTGGTCGATGACTGACATGGCGACATTGTGAGAGATAATGGTCTTTTCCTTAAGTTCGAACTCTTGGAACGCATCAGGCTTCAGGACCTTCTTCGGTTCTGCATTGCCATCGAAGTCAGCATATTGATATTGGAGGGGAGCAACACTAGGACAGGACGTACGCGAGCTGGTGAACTTCCAGACACTCAACAGGACAGCAAGTAAGGCCGCATAGGGAGTCCATTCTTTCTTAACTATGAAGGTGCCGAATACTATAAGGCCCGCGGGGATGTAGATCCCGTCGACGTATTTCTTCGCGGTTAAAGGGGCGTCCGCCATGGTGAGACGGTGAGACACGGAATCGGGGAGTGATGCGAATCGGTGGAACTGGGGCGACACCAACTATGTTAGCACGCGATTGATGTGTGGTAGTATGTCTCGCTCGAGGGCTGACAAGTCCCGCAAGTCAATATTGACTATCTCAGGTTTTGGAAGCCCAGGGTAGTGTCGTGTAGAGCTGGGACGGGTGGGCGAAGCGTAGGCGGGTTTCAGAGGGCTTACTATCACTTTCAGGCTCGGTCAGTCCCCAACAAAAGAAGCCAGAACGACCCCGGCGCCCAGGATTCGAGCCAAGAGTAGTTAATACCGAAGAATGTTAAACAGTGGGCTGATTGATGGATCCATGGGGCCATCTTCATTCAGCGAGATATTAACTTAGCTTATGAATAGATTAGCATATATGCATTTAAGTGCATAGCGATAGCGGACTGGAAGTGGACCCTGCTTCCAAGGTTTGGGGCTGCAAAAATAACCATTGAACCCCTCAGCCCCTCAACATCCCCGGGCCATGATTGGACTTTAACTTCAAAATTTATTTCTTACACTGCTGCGAGGCCTACCTCGAGTCTCTATATTTTCCCCTCGCCCTTGGTGGTCTCAGCTGGAGGGAAAATGTCGAGAATACTAAAAATTGAAGAACGAGCTTAGAACGTTCTCGATTGACTCTTTTCGTGTACTGGTGTCCCAGCATTGCTGAATTGCTGTGTATGGCCCATATTGAAATTTGGATTCTCCTCAGCCACACAAATGAGTGCACGTAATAATCTGTTGTAATTCTATATTTACTAGCCATTATTGCATCTTTGTCACATGCCGAATTCCACCTGGGCACCTGATGTTTTATGTTGTGACTTTAACCATCCACTTTCTTATGATAGGCAGTAGGAGGTCACACCTCTCTTCATCTTTCGCTGGGGGTCGGCATTGTTTTGCCAAACCAACAAATATAGAATCCGAACTTGCTCCGAACCTTCTTTTGCCCTAAATCAAGCCAATCACTCAGATATACTAGTATGGGTGACCTACCAGTCAAAACGTTACCAGTGGAAGCGCCGTTTCCCTTGACAGAAGTGGACAGATTGGTCTTATCTCAAACCGATGAGGAATTTCAATACCATGATTGGGAAGACTTGACGAAAATCATTGGTAAGGCAGAACATATCTTCCGACCTTTGGATGTCATATTCGACGACTCACGCACAATCAAAAGGTGAAAACAATCTCTCGGTCCTCAAAAGGAAGCCTTCTGACCTTCGGCGGTACATGGCATGGACTACCGAAATAAAAGCCCAGTATGGATCTATGACTAACTATATTCTGGCACATCGCTTGCCTGAGACATGGGGATCTCCTCCTTTCACACCAGCTTCATCAGTCCCATTCGAGGACAAGTCAGACTACTCTATCCTCATCAATGACTGGCCGTACGGCCTCACTCCCGATATCACCCATATTGTGGTATGGTCAAGGACCATCATTGATACTGACTCGGAGACTGGTGACTTGACTCCGGAGAGCCGTGGAGTCGTCTCAAATTTCGTCAAAAGGGTATTCGTTGACAAGCTCGGTTCGGAAGGAGAAGCCAAGGTCTTATGGTTCAAGAATTGGGTTGCATTGCAAAGCGTCCGTACTCTTGAGCATATCCATGTTATGGTGAAAGGCGCGAGCAAAGAACTCTTGGAGGAATGGACACGAGAGCCAGATGTCCATAGGCTAGAGAACTGAGCCACGGTGGAGGGAGTTGGGGTTTGTGAGCAGACTCTACGAGCGCCCATCTCAGCAATAAGAATCCCGCAAATCTCAAGCGGCTCGTCTCTGCTTCCTATTTCCAGCCGCTTGAGCACCACCGGCTTGTTGCTGCTGTGCCTGCTGCATTCCTGCCATACCACGCGCTGCACCTAGCAGGCCGTAGCCCTTGAACGCGCCATATGCCGGTACAACGGACCATAGCAGCCAACCCCAGTTCCCGAAGAAGGTGACTAGGACCACGGATGCCCAGGTGACCCAAATGACATCAAACATATATTCCGTAAGACCTGGGGCAGATAGATCCTCCCCAGCCGTTTTCAGAGCGTTGGTTGATGATTCATATTTGGGACGACCTGTTGATTCTAGGACAAACTCGCAAATAAAGCTCGGGATTGAGAGGAGAACATAAAGTAAGAGGGACCTCCGTTTAAAAAGCAAGTTAAAGAGGACAAATAATGTGTTGACGATGAGTGTACCGATGTGGAGGTTTTTCAAGGTAGCCGTGTTCGCCTTTGCCCTGTCCTTGCGTGCCTTCTGGGCCATCTTAATGTGATTCTCTGGTTGTACTCTCGCTATTTGATGTGGCGGATGTCCTTTGTAAGGCCGATGGCACGGAGATTGAATAGAGGTGGTGTGCGTTTCCAGCCACCTTTCACCTTTTACCTTTCTCAAAGCAAGGCGGAAACTCGAATGGGACGAGCTGTTTATAAATGTGGCGGGTGCGGCTTTGTCTGGGGCGGGGCTGGGAATACAACCTTGGAACCTTCGCCGCCTAGGTAGGCACACTAGGTGGGCTTTTAGGCACCTAGTGGCTAGCGCTGCGTTGTTGCTCTGCCAGGCCAACCAGGCCAACCAGGCCAACTCCGGCCATACGTAGCCAATCAAGCGGTCCATACGCCCCCTGCCAGCGTCACTCCACCATAACATACCAAAATCGTGACCGTACCGTACCTGGCTGCAGCAATATTGGCAATTGCCTCCAGCGCCCTGTTGTTATTGTTGTTGTTGTCGTTGTCCATCCCGCCAGCCCACCCCCTTCATGGTACTATTCCGAGGGCACTGTCTGAGCCCGGGAGCTGGAATATCGTCGCGAAGAGCACCACGGCCCGTCCGGTCTTTGTAATGCATCCGTCAGAATAGCGTCCAGAGCTGTCGCTTTCCGCCATTCACGCCTCGCCCTTCCACAGCACTTTCTCACAGACATGCTCGTTCAGGACCGCCCAGACCTCTTCCACCGAACTTGCGTTTCTCTTGCCGCTCATCTCAGATTCCCGAGTCACCGCAATACTATCCCTCAAAACCAGTGCCGTGTCTAGTTAGCTTGCCTTAATCATAATAGTTATCCTTCCCTACCCTGACAAGTCGGCGTTCATCGAGGGTGTGGTGTTGGCGTGCAGAGCACTCTGCAGGTCGACAAGCACTTACTTCGGCGCAGGCACCGGCCATCAACCCTACGCCTCTGCATCCGCTACGCATAGAGCTGGCGGGCCCACGGGACGACCACATGGCTATTCGATAACTGTATCACCGCCCAGAATTCACCGATCCGACTTGCATTGCCATCATGCCACCTTCGAGCGCCGCCGTTACGGCTCAGCTAAGACAGATAGTTCATTACCACCTCGATCATCACTCGTATGATAACGCACATTTTTTCTCCGAGAGACTGGCTGCCCACGAACCTCGCGCAGGCGAATCCGCATACCTGCTCGCACTCTGTCATTTTCGATTGGGGGACACCAGATCAGCCTATGAGGTTAGTAAGGCCTCTGGCTACCGGGGCACTCATCTCAACTGCGCATATCTATTCGCCCAGACTTGCCTTGTACTTGAAAGGTACAAAGATGGCATCACCGCTCTTGAGAAGTCCAGGAGTCTCTGGTCTCATAAATCAAATTTCGGGAAACATGCAGCAACAACGAGAACCGCAACTCCGGATTCGGCCAGCGTTTTGTGCCTGCTTGGAAAGTTATACAGGGCATACGATGACAAAAAGAAGGCAATACTGAATTTTGAGGAGGCGCTGAAAGCGAACCCGTTCATGTGGGATGCGTTCGCAGCCCTGTGTGATATGGGTGTGAATGTTCGGACGCAGAATATCTTTAAGCTAAATGATGCCTTAATAGACGGTCTGGGGTTTGACCAGCCACCTGGAATATTGGTGGAACAGAGGGATAACGGCGCAATAAATCCTATGGAGCCGTTACCTAAGAAGTCTACTGTTCGAACTGCTATTTTTGACGCCATAGATCCATTCGACTCGCAGAGATCAGCGGCTTCGAACGAAATACTCCTTGGCAATAACTATTTAAGCTCGGGCTCTGGGGAGAATGACTTCATGTCCAAAATCCACGCTGCTCGCTCTAGGATGGCAGCCGCACCTGAACCTGTTCACGACCCTATGGAATCGCCGACCATAACGAACGGTGATACAAACTTTTCCAGAGTAGGCTTAGCCGTTGAGCCACCTCCGGCGCCTATCCGACGGACGAGAAATGCACAACCTGCGGAACCGGGATCGTTGGATGCGGCCCCTAAGGTGGGGTACCGGCTTGCTGCGAAAAGGAACCAGAAAGCACAAGACGAGCATTCTTCTGAATCAAACCCAACTATTCTTAGGGCCGCTGCGGCTGCCGGGTCGGGCATTGAACGGAAGAGAACAGTCTCTGGTCACCCGGTGCAACCCAGACAGCCATCTGAGGAGCCTGGCGCTCCACAACGAAGAAGTGCCAGGATAAACATGTTCCGAGGCGCAAATGCAAAAACGAACTCTGGGGCAGCTACTGTGGGTGCAGCAACGACGAGAGAATTAAGGAAGGCTAGGCCCCCGATTTCTCGGATCATGCGGCCCAATTCTAGCGGTGCTGGTATTGGCAGGACTGTTAGTGGCAACAGAAAACCGCTAGAGGAGAATGGCATGGATGTAGACCAAGCCGAAGCACCCAGGGTTAAGGAGATGCCCTCTCAACCCCAGGTGACTAAAGTCGTGGAACCTGATGTGGTTAAAACTGAGGAGGCATTGAGGAGCTTGATTGAATTACTGAAAAAGATTGGCTCTGGATACTTGGCCCTTTCTCAGTATCGATCCAAGGATGCTTTGACTGCTTACATGTCGCTACCACGTGCACAGCAAGATACCCCTTGGGTGATGTCCCAACTTGGTCGAGCATATTACGAGCAAGCGTCGTATGCCGAGGCAGAGAAATATTATAGGAGGTTACGGATACTTGCACCAACACGCCTTGAAGACATGGAAGTCTACTCTACGATCCTTTGGTTTCTCAAGAGAGAGACAGATTTATCCTTTCTTGCCCACGAATTGGTGGATCAATCTTGGCACTCGCCACAAGCATGGTGTGCTTTGGGCAATGCGTGGTCGCTTGCCCGGGATCATGAGCAGGCCCTAAGGTGCTTCAAGCGTGCTACTCAGTTAAACCCCAAGTTTGCGTATGCATTCACTTTACAAGGGCACGAGCATGTCTCCAACGAGGAGTACGAGAAAGCTCTCACGGCATATCGATTGGCAATATCAGCAGATCGTCGCCACTACAATGCCTACTATGGTATCGGTCGAGTCTATGAAAAGCTCGGCAGCTACGACAAAGCTTACACGCACTTTCATTCTGCGTCCATCATCAACCCCACCAACGCTGTCTTAATCTGCTGTATCGGCAATGTCCTTGAGAAGCAACGTCAAATTGTTCAGGCATTGCAATATTTTAGCAAGGCGACAGAACTTGCACCCCATGCTGCTCAAACTCGGTACAAGAAAGCTAGAGCCCTGCTCGCTTTGAACCAGCTTGACGCGGCCCAAAAGGAGCTCGAAATTCTCAAGACTCTGGCGCCAGACGAAGCTACAGTTCATTTCTTGCTTGGCAAGTTGTATAAAACCTTGAATGACAAGGGCTCTGCCGTCCGACACTTCACCATTGCGTTGAATCTGGATCCAAAGGTCAGTCAAGTCGCCAGCCATGCTCTTCCTAGGCTAATTTGAAATTTAGGCAAGTCAGCAGATCAAGGAGGCCATTGAAAGCCTCGAGGACGACGATAGTTTTGACGATTCTATGATAGCATGATGGGCTCGTGGGGGTCATAATTGTCTGGAAGACTATCTTAGATTCCATGGAGAGATGAGATGGTCTGTTATCGTGTTGGTTCAGGGAATGCGTGGCATGATGTTTGGACTGGAACACGTGGGTAAGGTTGAAGCGCTAGCGTCAGGCGTCTAGGCAGGTATCTGGTGCGGTTCAGTGAGGCATTGCATTGGAATGGGCGTTAAGGGCATGATACGTCATCCACGGAAGGCTATCAACCATCTGGAGTTGGGTGTTTTTGTGTATACAATCAGGGCATGCTCTGCGGAAAAGTGTACAGTACAGCCAGCCTCTTCGCGGTCATCTAAAGGTGGCATCGTACAACAAGTGAAAGTAATTATCTTGGACGCTTTGCTGCCAGTCTTTCACCTGGAGAAAACGAAAACAAAGCCATGTCAGGTTTGACAGTAAACACTGTTCTTCCCATGCTGTTGATGTCGAATCTTGTATTAATATGCTGCTGGTTGAAGTAAACGTGGGGCAAGTAGTTAATCTCAGGCTTTTATTTAGTTTTGGTCACCTGCCTACCGCGTGGATTATACTATCTAGTAATACCATTGGATGGCCGTGGCAATGAGTGAGTATATGTAGTGGAAACACTCACTGTCCTTGAGTTGACGGGTGGTGTGACATGTACCTATACGTACCTACATGAACCGACTTACGGTATCTTTAGACTTTGGAAGCTTGCACATGATTGGGTGGTCTCCTTGTGTGGACATACGTATAAGGCGGTATCACGTCAAGCACGGGCCATGCAGACTAGCAGGGGTTGCGCCTTAATGGAAATCAGTCTCAAAACCACAGTAAAATAGGGAAGGAAATAGCGTGCCGTTCGCAAGCGCAATCAGGCCTGTGTTGAATTCGAGAATCGGGAATTGAGCCGAATTTTCTGATTGGCTCAAACACTGTTTTCTAAGGCAACTGCCTACCTACTTGCACTTGCACTTGCACTTGCAATCAGCAACTACCCCCAAACCAGCTGTTTAAATCTGCCCTCCCCATCCCGCTTTGACAACGCCTTTTCTCTCTTTTCCCTTTCCCATTTCCTCCCAATCTCCATACACAACAAATCGCATCAACTTCAGCCATCAACAACACCACTTTCCATCAATAATAAACATCCACTACACTCCCCAACATCAATCAAAATGACTGGACGTAAGTGCATTTCTATTTTTATCATATTGCAGTCTTCACCTCGCTACCGCGTCCTCGACGGCCTGCCTCCGCGATGCATCACCGCTCCGAAGAGGAGTGGGGCCTCGCATTAGAACGCGTCGCGTATCCCATCTCAGCACTGCACTATTATCGTGATATATCTCCAGCATCATAGCATTGCATTTCATTTCATTGTTGGCATAGGTAACTAACGTGGTCCTCAACAGGCGGCAAAGGTGGCAAGGGTCTCGGAAAGGGTGGTGCCAAGCGTCACCGCAAGATTCTTCGTGACAACATCCAGGGTATCACTAAGCCCGCCATCCGTCGTCTCGCTCGTCGTGGCGGTGTCAAGCGTATTTCAGCTAGTAAGTTGCCTTGGTTTACTTCACTACCTGATAGTACTATTAAATGCTAACACTTGTCCAGTGATCTACGAAGAGACCCGTGGTGTCCTCAAATCCTTCCTCGAAGGTGTCATCCGAGATGCTGTTACGTACACTGAGCACGCCAAGCGCAAGACCGTCACTTCGCTCGATGTTGTCTATGCTCTGAAGCGACAGGGCCGCACTCTGTACGGTTTCGGTGGTTAAGCTACGCGACTGGCTCGGTCTAGATCGACTTTCGCTCCTTGCCTGTCTATATCAATCGACATGGGCGTGGATGGTTTGCTTGGAAGAGGCGTAGGATGTGTTCCCAGATGGTGGGACTTGTTGGTTTCGGTATTCTCTTCACACGGTCTGCATAATATACACCATAGTGTGATAATAGGCGTTGGTGGTTCTGTGGGTTTGCTCTGGTCTATGAAATGAATTGATTGGCCACGAAGGGAAGGCGTCTAGAAGATAGCCATAGTGCACAGCACGAATAAATCCACGGATGCTTTGCCGCACCGCAACATGAAGACAGCAAAGTACCAAATGTTCATGGTTTTGTGATCAAGTGTCTTACTGATGTAATCAAGTCTGGTATCATGTGTCTAGTATGATTTGCAAACTCCAAACGCCTCGTTGACCGCTAAGATACTCCACGCGTTGCCACATCATCCCAATCGTGCTGCTGTAACAAGAAACAGCCTGTCCCTTCATTTAACCGGCCTCAACCATAGATATATACACCACCATTTTTACACACAGCAAACCTGGCTATGAAGGGGAAGCATTACAGGTACTTGCGGCCGGCAGCGGCAACGCGTTGGCGGAAGACGGGGCTGCGAACTTCCATGTTGACACGGTAGAAGGGGCTCATGATGGTCTTGACCCAGTTCTCATAGACTTCGAGCATGAAGGAGCGCACGGCCTCCTCGGTCTGCGGACTCGTCGGGTTCGTGGCGATGGTGGAAGTCGAGGAGCGGGGGTTGGCGGTGCCGCCGGTGGAGGAGATGGCGGAAGAGGGCGGTTGGTGTAGGAGCATGAACTTGACGTTCCCGCCGGTCAGGAAACAGGATACGTAGCTGTTGAAGAATCGGTCGATGCACTTTAGATACCTGTATATGGGGTGGGCAAGATTAGCTCGAGGGCTTATGAGAAAGGGAAGAGGAAGGGGAAGCGAGAGGGAGGGCATGTAGGTAGATAGACAGGTAGATAGACAGGTAGGTAGGTACACATACATCTGTCCCGTCCCCCATTGGACCTCCTCTACGATATCCAGACTGCTGTGCACGATGAACTGGTTCATATGCCGCGCCTGCTCGGGGAACCGTGCCTGTCCGTCGCCGCCCGCCTTCGAGGTCCCGAACTCGTGCTCGAAGAGCGGGTTGTCCTGCGTCCCGACTATCACGAAGTAGTAGGACATGTTTGTTGGTCGCCGGGTATCCCGGTATCTTCGGTGTTGGATCTAGCTTCGTTCCGATATTGAGAGGCTTAATGACCGCCAGCTGTTCTAGTGGCTGGGAGTTGTGTTGTTCTTATCTGTCGATCATTTGTTCCTCGGATTCATCCATCGAGGCTGGTGACGATCGCGCTGCGCTGAGAGACGTTTGAACTGAGATGTTGCGACGGACAGGCGCCCAAGGCTAGGTAGGCCTGTAGTTTACAGTGGGCCCCTGACCCCAGAGCTGCAGCAGCGTATCTAGGTAGAGCTCAATAGGTACAGGTGGAGTCGGCCTGTCGCCGGCGCATTGGCTCGTTGCCCCAGCTTAAACCCCGAAACTTTTCCAACTTCAGGGCGTGTAGTCTAATTGGATCGAACGACTCTCCTCCCAAACGCCAACGCCAACGACACCCTCACGTCACAATGTTTGGCGCCTTCAGAGCGACGAACGCCTTGTCGGGCGGTCTTCTATGGTGCGTCAAGAACTTCTCTCGTCCGGCTGTCACCGTCAGCACAAGCACGGAGAATCTAGGAACGAGCCATCGCCAATGATAGTTGACGATTGATCGACCGTCCCTCTCCTAAACCGAACCACCGAAATCTACGACACTATCATTTCAATTTGCTAACTTGGGGACTCGCTGCTTGCAGGAAGACACCGTGGCGACTTTCGCGATTCCAGAAGGCGCGGCAACGGGAGCGTCTGCGGGCCGTCGACGCGGTCGTGGCGACGGTCGACCAGGCGCTCGCGAAGAAGGGCGAGACGCTGAAGGCCCTCGACGTGTGGAAGGAGACGATGCCCACCGAGGCCGAGATGCTGCCCAAGGACAAGTATACCATGTTCGACCGGAAAGAGAAGCGGTATAGGAAGGGAATACACAGTACGTTTTCTACCACTTGAGGGTGGGGGGGACCACGGACCGTGTTGAGGAACTTGAGTTTTGCAATGGACGGATGGACGGGGCCGATGCTGATTTTACGGTTACAGAACTACCGAAATGGACAAGAGTCTCACAACGACTAAACCCACCGGGTTACTAGAGCGATTGGATGCGTTGGATTGGGGTGTGCTAGCGAAACGGCTTCTACGCAGGTGGACCAAAGTGTTTCCTGGATGACTGCGATACAGGCCTACGGAGAAGACATAACCTAGCTGGTCCGCATAGTCGGCCATGTGTACAACAATACTGTACAAAATAGCGGGGAAAGCCGCCTAGACATGACGCGAGCTACATGGCTTGCACGTAACAAACGCGATAAAAGGGCAATCGTATTTATAGAGTAAACTCCTAAGTTTGCATCGTAATGCTGTGAGCAATAGCCACAGCCTCTCTCATTAGAAAGATGCGTGCATAGTGTACATGTACAGAATCCTACTTGGTAGAGGCACGGTTCTTCCGTTTTTACCGAAGTCGCCCATAGTCTTCTTCGGTATGACCATCTTTCTCACGATTTCGTTCAGAATCACGCATCCTCTCCGATTGGATAGCCCTACCCAGCCCGCCCCGGCCCTCGTCAAAGTCGTCACGGTACTCGTCTCGCACCTGTCCGCCCGACTTGCCACGACCGTACTGACGGCCCTCCTCGAATCCGGGGTCCAGGTCAGTGCGGATGACACGCTCGTCTAGCTTCGTTCCGCCTATGTACTTCATACAGTCGAGGGCGTCTTGGTGCGTGTAGTACTCCACGAAACAGAAGCCGCACGGCGTCTTCTGGAATCTGTCGAGCCCCATGACCAGACGTTTAATCTCACCGCATTTGGAGAAGAGCTCATACACCTGCTCTTCTGTTGTGTAGAATGATCTATATATATCGTTCAGTTAGCAACCTTCCATGTCCAGGGTGATATTGAGTCAGCGCGCAAACCGCTTCATCTTCAATGTAAAATTAGATAGACAGATGAGAGGCACACTGACAAGTTTCCAACGTAGAGTGTGGTGGCATTCTTTAGAGGATCCTCAGGTGGCTCCTCTGGTTTGGCGTCGGGCATGTCTGTGTCGCCGTCTTTACCATCTTTCCCATCTCGCCCATGGTCATTGCGTCTTTTCTTGTTGTTCTGCGACCTAGAGTTAGCTAATTTGAAGTCTTGGTGTGAGTTGGCGTGTGTATGAGTGAGGATAAGTGAAATCAGAGCTCACTCACTCGGCTGTGGTAGTAGGCGCTGGGTGCATCCAACCGGTCAACGGTGGATCGGACGCCAATACGCATATTGAATAAGACCGTTCTCGCCCACAACCAAATTCCTATATTTGTGGGTTTTCTTGCAGAGTGCCTGTGAGTTTCCGGTTGCGATGTAATGTAATATGTGTAGGAAAGGCTGAGATGGTGCTGCAGATGATCAATGAGAAGGCGATGTAGGTTCCACTTTACTTGCTGTACGTTGCGAAATACCAGAGCTCAAGTCGTAGAGTAGAGGTATCGCGCCGTGACGCGCTTGCTGTGAGGAAGAGCTCGCGCTAGCGCATGTGCTGGGCCCGCTTTTTTTATCCAAAATTCCAGCGCAGAGCTACAACAGGCCTTGTACACTGCCTAGGCTACAACCTAAGGCAGGCAACGGCACAACATCTTGGGGGGCTTCTACAAGCATTGTCCAGACCATTCTTGCTGGCACCGAACACTCTGCACTTTGGGAATTTCCCACAATCCGCCGCGACCACAACCAACCAGACATGCACTTCTGAATCCGACGCCCCTCTGTCCGCCTCATTTCTTTGTAGCCTATACGAAATGCCCAAGATAAAGGCCTACACCCCCGCCTGGCTTTCCAGTCCTTCGCCTGGCCACCAGCTCTTCGCCCCTAATCCGGACGGCACCCAGAACATATCTTCCTATGCCTCCAGAGCCGCCTCCGCTGCCGGTTCTCGCCGCACCATCGCCACGAGAGGGACCGAGGTCTTCATCGCCGTAGGGAAGGAGATCCGATGGGCCGATCTAGTCTATCTCAAGGAGCGATGGCAAGAGAAAGCTGCTCAGGGTCGAGGGGGGGTTCGCATAAAGCGCGAGGACTCGGCCGAAATCGATGACAGTGACATAGTCAAGGCCTCAGTTGAGGACGGGTGCGCCGAAGGCTTTAGGGTTAGCATCACCGTACCAGTTGTCACCAGTGTGTTGGCCTAGACTAACCCTTCGCAGACGATCAAGCCTCCTGCGATCGGGAGCGATATCCAACAGCTCATCATATCCCCCTATGCGAACTTCATGGCCGTTTTAACTGCCCACACCGTCCGCATCATTCTTATACCCGATCCATCTCACCTCACCGCCCCGAGCGTCGATGCGATCAAACCAAAGTCATGGTCCCTCGGTCCTACCACTCATGCCAATGATCGCTCGCCTATTGCCTCTGCCCTATGGCATCCCCTTGGGGTTAATGGGTCTACATTAGTAACAGTCACAAGGGATGCTGTAGTGAGAATGTGGGAACTATCGCAGAAAGATCGGTGGTCGTTCGACACACCTACTCTGACGATAGATCTTCAGAAACTTGCTGATGGCACGTCGCTAGATCAAAACTTCTCCGCTAATGACGGGGGAAAGAAAGGCTTCTCGCCCGACTGCTTCGAGATGAACGTAGCGGCAGCATCCTTCGCTGCAAGGGGATCCGGAGGCTGGTCTTCCATGACCCTATGGATCGCCATGACGGAAGGGGACGTATACGCCCTGTGTCCATTACTGCCAAGCCAATGGGCTCCTCCTCCGACCCTAATTCCATCACTCTCGATATCCATAGTCGGTAATTTGGCAGCAGTTGAAGACGACCCGAATGTATCTGAACAGGCAAAGTTGTTGGCACAGCAACAGTTCGACTGGATGTCTGATCTCGATAACCAAGAGCCTCGGATCATGGACGGCCCGCCTGGAGAACCACCTACCGAGATATATACAAGACCTTCACGGCCTGGTATGGTGCCGCGTCTGCAAGGACCATTTATTCTGGATCTAGGCCCTGAGAGTGACGACGAACTAGACCTTAACTTGACCGATATATATGTTATTGGTGAGAAACTAGACACTGATGAACTCATGTTTGGCGAAGATGAAGAATTAGAAATGGAAGATACAGAAGGGGAAGGCCTATCACTATCAGTCATTTGCCTGCTCTCGTCCAGCGGCCAGGTCCAAATCTGCTTAGATGTAAACAGCACACAAGCTCAGTGGCTGCCGCCCCGAAATAGGTCGAAGACGATGGGGCGCTTAGTTGGTTCACCGACTTTGTTAACGTTTTCGACCCTTGACACTCTAAGCGCGATGGAGGTGACGGAAGCGACTTGGCCAGTTTTCAGCCCCGATGTCACGTCTCGATATTCATTCTACATTACCCACCCTTCTAGCATAACGTATATTTCTTTGGCACCCTGGGTTTTCCGCCTCGAGAGCGAACTTCAAGGCGATTCGGAGGCAGGCTCTGAATTCAGGATTAATCTTCTCGTCAATGGCCAGGTTTCTACGCGAGAACGACTCTACAATAGTCCAACTCAGACCCATACGCAGTTACCCTTGAGTGCAGCAGTTGCCACCCGAGACCCTGACCTTGGTTATTTCCTGTTGTCTGCCACACCATTCGAGCCAATTGCTCTGATATTTGACAGCCCCGATGAAGACTTTGTGCCTATTCGATCTGCCTCGCCATCCTTTGGTCAAGATGCCGAAGTCCGACCTTTGGAGTTTTTTGAACCCCGCCCTGTTTACCAGCCATCTCACGCATTCGACGAAAGCTCAGCACTCCCTGGGTTCATTGAGAAACTCCGCACAAGTCGTTACAAGACGATCATGAACCAGGAAATCCGACTTTCACCACTTACTTTGCAGCTATTCACCGAGGCCCACCAAGTCCTTAGCGACGAGACACACAGGCTCGGGGTTGCCGCTTCGGAAGTGTTCCTGCGCTGCGTAAAACTCCAAGACGAACTGAAACAGCAAATCACGAAGGCGAACGAAGTTAAGGCAAGAGTCGAAGCTATCACATGTGAAGATCAGGTTGAGGAGGGCGAAGAACCAGAGTCAAGCAATGCTGCCATCGAGAGGCGGCTGCAAAACGCTAAGGAAAAGGGAGAGGCTCTTAGTCGGCGTTTAGAAAAAATGAGAAAAACGATCAACAAGGCTACGAATCGGGAGCTTAGCAAAAAAGAGCAGGACTGGGTCGCGGAGGTCAAGGCTCTGGGTGTCGGCATCAACGAATCGGCTCAAACGGCAGATGGGCAAAATCGGGCCAAGCAGTTGATAGACAGGTATCGGAGGATTACAGTGCTAAAAGACGAGCTTGTGGAGCAAGCTCAAGCACTGGAAGCACCGGCCAGTGAAGAGGAGGACAACTCAAGTGCTTCAAGGGATGATCTGCGCATTCCGTCAGAGCTCAGGCGCGCAAAGATCGGTCAAGTCAAGGGTCTTCTAGAGCGAGAAACAGCGTTAGTCGAGGCGGTCAAGTCAAGGCTAGAACGTTTAGCGGTGGTTGGGTAGACACACCAAAAACACTCAAGGTTGGTTTCATCCGTCCTCATCAAGCAATGTATAATTGTAAAACGACAATACTATTCGTGTCAGCACAAGTGCAGGATGATTGGTGGTCAAAACAGTGTAATGTTCAACAATTTTCGAAGGTGGTCAGCGTAGACACCACCGTGGTGCTTCCACATCGAATGCCTTGGCTGCATGGTAGTTCAATGTACGCCATTGTCCCTACAATTACGATCGTGTGGCGCCGTATCGCATGTTGGTGCTGTTGGTGCGGCCGATAGCGTCAGCCATCTTGCAGCCTCGCCTCATTGACCTATGACGTCTGAGTAACCCGTCGTCATTGGCTTTGTCTCAAACGCACATCCAGCAAGCCGTACACTTACAGCGTAGAGTGAAAGAAGTGCAACCAAGTCAAATTCGCCTTATTATATCGGCCGCCCAAGAGGGACATATCAATGTGCTATCCCTCCTGACGGGATGCCTTCGCTGCCAAAATCAATGTCGCCACCGGTGTGGAGAGAGATGAGCTGTTTGGGATTCCCAGGGTGGTGTTATCAAAAAGCCGGCGCCCCCAACTCTGCTCGCCTCACTTTCTAAACTTACTCCGAATGACATCCGTCCCCCGAGGAAGTAGCTACATGCGCGGCAGGTTCCTTTGCACCTACGTCTAGGTTTCTATTCTGTTGAATTCCATAGAACCGACACCTAAATTGCTTATTGTTTTCCCCCCTCGACGCGCGGCTCTACAGGAACCCTAGGCCCGGGGCACTTTTAGGTTACTATGAGGATGGGCGTTTGCAGTGAGATGTAGCTACTACATACCCGCCGACGTGCAAACGCACCTATCCGGTTCCATTTTGAAGTATGTCGGTTGTGTTACTATCTCACCTTTGAATCTGCCAATCTCTCTCTGTGGAGGGTCGTGCCACATTCTACACTGGTAGGTCTTACTTGAGATAGCATTGTCCAACGCTGCCAGGATCTAGACATGCCCGTATGCTGTGTAGTAATTTAGTCATTGGTTTTCTGACATCCTGTTCTCGGGGCTTGAGTTACGTTCCAAGAGCCTGGGCATAAGTATAGTGTATAGTGAAATGGTTACAGGACTTTCTGACCGGCAACGTCTCGTAAGGTGTCCTCCAGCCTCGCCAAGAACCAATGGGTGCCATCAAGCTTTGACACACAAAAGGAGCGTGGCTGCAGGAGGCCATTATCACCGCGCACCTAAATCACTATTTAAGGTTTGGTCTCCGGAGTCTCCGGTCATGATAATTGAAAGTATTTATTCCACACTTTTCTCCCCAATGCTCGTCTTCCTCCAATATCCCCCAAATTCAAGTCTCACACGTCTTCACTACCAATCGGATAACATAATGGCTCCTCGAGTATCACCCCCATCAACTCTTGTCCTTGAGAGTCGGGCACAAATCATGGGTCAGTAATCCACCTCTGACATAAGATCATGGCCAATTCTGATTGGACAATTCCAGATAACTGCGAGTTCCTCGTAAATAAAGACGACATGGTCCAAATGATTATCAGCAAAGATCCCTTGGACAAGTTCTTCAAAGCGTGGGCAATAAAATGCAACGAGGACACTCGTGAAGTCATGCTGGCGTCGGAACTTTGTGTGAATGCCCAAAAGGCAGTAGAATCTCTACACACGAAGTCATGCGAGGCAACCCACAACTACATCACGACAAATGGCTTCTCGGCTCCCCGCGATCTCAAGGCGGCATTGCTGGAGCCCAGCGGGGATGATGACGATACCGCCTCTGTCATCTCTAGTCATTCGGACACTTCAACTGCTGCCCTTTCTGAATGGGGCAGTTCTGGTGATGAGGCCATAATGCTACACGCCTCAAACCCCAACGAAACACCCAAAGTTAAACGCCCAGCTGGCCACCAAGAAAACCGCACCGCGACATCAGCCGGTAGTCCCCACGAGCCAGTGGGAGGGTCACGCTCAGAAGCAACAATGCGAAACCCCCGTGACACCGGAAGCCCAACACCCCCACGCCTCCGCGCCGTCCGCCCTGCGCGGCCTCATTCGCCCTCGTTTGTCTACTCACAGGGGCCACAGGCGCCACCCCCTTATTACTATTCACATTCCAGATCGAACGGGTCTTCCGCTCCGCCGCCTTTAACTCGAGGCATGCCCCCACTCCCGCATCACCCCCATCCCGCAAGAATGGGACCTGGCCCGCACCACCCCTCTCGTATGCCGAATGGTATAATGCCATCGATCCCCGGGGCACATCCCTTCACGTACCTTCATCTATCTGGAGACAGGGTTCCTTTCCCAGTGAGTCAGGGGGGCATCCGGCCACCTGTGCCACCCGGCCCTATTAACAACGCCATTAACTGTGGTGGCATCAAACGCGGCGAGCATTACATTTGGACTGTCGGTCTTACGGTACACTGGGTAGGCCACGGTCAACACCGGTTCATGACGTATGTTCAGCCAACCCTCCGGGCGCTGCAGGACAAGGCCATCGCGGCCGTGCGCCAGCACCCCGAAAACTTCACTGGCGAGGATCCCGGCGTGAAGGAGGCTTCAAGGCTCAGCAACAAGGATGGTGGCAGACCAACCCCGGCAGGCCCGACGGCACATGTGCGCAAGGGCATGGTTGCTGGCGTCGTGTATGACATTCAGGGGGTCGTCGCCTCCGATCTCTCGGCCCTGTTCGAAATGATGGCCAGAGATGGTTTGCCAACTTTCGAGGTCGTCGTCGACATGCCCTATTTCGAGGATGTGGACGAGAACGAGGACGAGAGCGAAGACGAGGCGAGCGTCCGGGGATCCACCGGCTCGAAAGAGAGCCTGCCGACTTGGTAATAACTAGCTGAATCCTAATATCGTCGCATAGCTAGTCTACTGCAGGACAAGGCGGTTGGAGAGATTCGAGGATTCAGGCTGACAGGCATGCTATGCGTATCGCTATGAATACAAGTCCCGGGATATTGGTTTTCTTGGTCGGGTATTTTGCCACTCGCCTATCTTGTTACTTGCCTAGCCCTGGTATCTGATATTATTGGATGATATACAGGCCGTGCGCATGTAGCCTTTGAGGTTGGTTTTCATTGAATTTTCATTCCCGGGTCCTCTTTTCAACATCTGGACCAACCTTTGTAGAATTTGAGATAGCCTACCACCATTCATTTACTTTCTTTCTACTATGTACTCAGTTACGCGGTAATGAAAAGGCTTCTTATATTGATCCCCTGGTCTTTCCCCACTGTCCACGTGCTGCGAGTAATGTCGTGAAATAGGCAATTCTTCGCCGCATGGTCAGTAAACTGGAACTATAGGTTTAATACACTAATGGATCAAATTATTTCCTCTTTTGCCCATTCTGCACTTCTGTGTACTACGAAGATAAGCGCTTGCTCCATCAAAAATTGCACTTCTGATATGGCTCAAACCACCTAACTAACATGGTAAGTTGCGCCGACGGCGTATTAAACGAACGCCTTGTTTCTCGAAATTCAAATCAATATCTAGTGTAGGTAGCATTCCCTGGTTTCACGTATTGTTATCTCTATACTGCGTTCTATGGCCTTGGTTTACATGTTCGCCCTACTTGTTAGTCACGAGTGAGTGATCGACAGAGCAATGCGATCCAACAGAGCCAATATTCTAAACCGGAAACCAGGGATCAGGGGTGTTTGGAGGTTTCTGGCTGTGTTCTCTAGACTATAATCTAACTAGATTGGTTCCCACCACATGGACCAGTTAGATCTCGCCCTCTTGCCTAGATTAGGTAGGTAGTCTCGCCAACCAGAGGGCACACACGGCTCCAAAATTTTTGGTCACATCGTGAGAAAAGCTGGCTTGCGTACCGGAAAATCCTATCTACCCCTTAGCCTCGCCCGGTTAGCTCAATCGGTAGAGCGTGAGACTCTTAATCTCAAGGTTGCGGGTGAGTAGCCAAAAATTCGGGCTTCTTAGAATATGAATCAAGAATACTAATATTGTGTACTTAGGTTCGACCCCCGCATCGGGCTCAATTCCTGATGCCTCTTAGATTCACTAGGAGTAGCAACTAAAGGTTTTTTTTTTTAAACTTCTAATTCTTTTTATCTCTCCTCTTTCAGTTCTTTTTAATGGTTTCTACTTAGGGTTATGGAACGGACCGGTATGTAAGGGCAATGATGATCATGACCTGATTAGGTCCAATGTAAAGCTTTGCCGAGGCTACAATGCGCCCAGGTCTTAGCTATGTATGTGTAGCCCTACTATCCCTACACATTGACGGTCAAGCAAGTACGTACGTAGGCAAGTAGTATGGGGAATACAATTGTGACATGATATGGCTATTCCACATGCGCAACATCCATGTTCCATGTTCGTGCCATGTAACTGCTACGTACTCTTCATGCTCCAGAACATGGCAGATATAGATGAAGAGGCACACTGCAGGATCACGACATACACTATATGTTGGATGGGGAGACGAAGGGCCTAAGCACCGGGTCTACCCCTATTAATTTCCATCCAGCCATTTTAACACAGGATATCAAATGCGAAGGTATGACGGTACGATCCCGTCAAAGCCTCGAATTCACTCACGGCCCTTGCCACGTCGGCCTCGTGTCACGTTAGTTTATAGGCCGGGATAGGTAGCTGTTCCTGCCACTAAATACAATAGGTCGTATAGGAGACCGACCGCCATTGTCAGCGTGAACAGTGTAGTACCAATGGGGGGTACTCACATTCCATGGGAATCCTGGGCGGTGGGACATAACAACCTAGACAATAAAGGAGAGCCAGTCATTCTTACGCTTTGCACTACTCCCTCTGTGGCCAATATTAGGTGCGTTATCAGGATTATCAAGGCGAGCGAACACAATGGCTCGCCTGAGCAAGCACCACAGATCGTGGGCAGGGAGATTGGCAGTTCCCGTGTGGAGTTGTTTTTGGCGGTAAATCGCTCGCGGACTCCTGCAGGAAGATTCGTCTCCTTGCTCCCGCACGACGGGGCGGTACAGAGATATAATATCGTATGATTACAGCGATGCTGAGGATCATATAATCCACGGGACTAGATATTTCGGGAGTCATAGCGCGCAGCATAGACAGGTAGCCATTACCAGTTATTTATGAGGCATAAACACGTACCATTGTATGATAGGGCGAGGACGGCATAGTAAAAACAGACCAACATATGCACGGATACAACATATTTACCGAGGAGGCGGATCCAAGTGGGTATCCGACCATGGGACAAACAAGATACCCAGCCAGTTGTTCTCCATTCATCCCTGGATCCCGGCGGCCGGTACTGACACATCACCGGAAAGACAGGCACTAACACCCGTTTTCCTGCATGGAATGGCGGGGCCAAGCTGCTCTTGTACTCGCTACTTTCAGTAATGTGCTCCCGAAAACTAACGATAGGAGAGAAAAACAAGATGGAGAAAAATATCCAGAGTTGTCGGGCGTTGGGCCGAAAACACGAGACTATTGCTCCAACACGCTGTTCGTGTCCCGATTCAGGGGGGCACGCAAGCACATGACGCTTTGGCCCCATCGATGATATTCTCACACCCCTCATGCGAATTACTTGGGCTGTTCATGAATCCCATGGCTGTTCATATTCCAAACTCGCAAAAAATACCGGGCGAACTTAGAACCGCGCAAATATCATGGAGCAGAACCGTAGTAGCATGCCAACACACCACTAGTAAGACTGGAACGTTGTCAAGTCGGGCGACTTGACTATCTACAGTTGCTTATAGGTGCTTACGGTTGGGGCCGTAACAAAACTCTTAGATAGGTAAGTAACATCCGAAAGTTCATACACACAAGGGAACTAACCCTCTTTCGCCCGAGAGGTAGCCAACGAACGACATTATCGGATACGCCGGGAATAACTTCACATACCACGCGTTGCCGCAATACGGTAGATTCAATGAGAAGTGTGGGCAAGCAAAGCATCGAGTATCTTCGTTTTCTACCTGGCCATACCAGGCAAAGGATTCTACGTCTTACTCTATCTACGGAGGGACAATCCGTGTCTTTCTCCTTCTCTCTGATTCCTTCTTGCAACTGTTTCCATAGATGTTTGCCATTGTTTTCATATCTCAATTCCTCCTCCTTCGTGTTCGCCATCAAAGACCCTTTCGCCAAAAGGTGGTTCAATTCCTGGGACGATCCCATTGGTTACTATATGGTACGGTACGACGTGCTATGGCATGTTCTTCTCTTTCTTCTCTTCGCCGAGCTTGGTATTGAGTAGTTCCAAGCGAGAATGGGCAATATGCATTCAAGACTACCTAGCCAACGCGATTTCGCACGGAATATCAAGTAGGAAATATGAAAAGAAATCTCGGTTCATCTTTCGTATAGAAGTTGGGAGTTGTTGATTCGGCAATATTCATCAAATTCAGTGCGTCCACACGCCCTAGAAGGTGTTAGTTAACCATCATACATTTCTTGTGGGAATGCTGGCGCACCTGCTCATCGCCCATCCGTTGCGGCTCGGAATTTCGAGTTGATCAGATACTATGCTGGCGTGTAACCGGAGATTGAAAAGAAACAAAGCATGAAGGAAAGAAAAAAGTCGGTATGATGAGATAGCCTTTGCTCATCTGTCTAAGGGAGATAGGGGCTGATGTAGCAGGCAGTAAGCCCTAAGGCGCAAATAGATGTCGATGAAAAAAAGCATAATTTTTTCTAGATTTTTGTTTTGTTTCTTGTAGCGCAGTTTATGAACTCGAGGAAAGTTTGACGGTAGTAGCTATCGTCTTGTTACTGTCGTTCATCTCCTCATGCTTCTTTAGAGTATTTTTATTTCCCTCTTCGTTCTCGTCGTCGACTAGCGACTGCGAGGTAGACGGAGGCCCGATTGCAATGACGTGTACAAATACATGTGAGAGTGCAAGTGCAACATAGTCTAGTGAGATCTCAAATGCTAGTAGTTCAGAGAATATTCGCCATAGTCGAAAGAGGCGAGGTTGAAGTTGGGCTGTTCGAAGAGCTCACTCAAGTATGAGCTGGGCTTTTCTCCCCCCGTTTGGGTGCCCATTATCTCAGCAGGTGCAGCGTCAGGAATGTACATTGGAGACGAAGGAGATGCAGGTGTCTCAAGGAAACTGCTGTAATCGAAGTTTCCATTCTCTTGTACTGCGTCGGGATACTGGCAACCCATGAAGGTCGGATTAGATAGGCTACTATGCACTGGCGATGTCAAAGATCCAGGAGCGTCGAGTTGTTGATCCATAGGGTAGATGTTTTGTTGCAGCTCAGAATGATACTGGTAAGCCGGTGAGGCCATGACTATGGGAGTCTCAGGCCTCGGGCCTGTTGGATGAATGCTTTGGCGCAGCTCGGGGTGGCCGAAACAAGTCGGAGAGCTCGGGGGATAGGACGTAGCTAAGAAGGCTGGGTCAAGGTGGCTATAGTAAGCGGGCCTTGTTGGGTGGTTGTTTACGTCGGCGCCTATACCCTCGGAGCTCGTAATGTCACATGACTTGGGTTGCTGTATGTTCATCTGCTCGTATTGGGTAGGCTGAGGCAACGAGGGCGCCGGAGGTGGGGGAGGAATGACTCCGCGCTGGTTCAGGCGACGATAAACCCGACGGCTTGGTTGTGCTGGAAGGATAGGGCATTGAGACGAGTGAGCCTCTGGAGACGAGCCTGAAGTGCTGTTGGTATTCGGGCCCTCGCGATTTCGTTGAGCGTATACGGAGTTTGATATCCAGCCCCTTTCGGCTGGGGCAGATGATCCCGCATCTGGAATCTTCTGGATACGAGAAGCGCCGAGAAGATAAGCGTCTGCTAAGTACCAAGTATTAGTCTGATGGCTCGGGAGGTTGGAAAGTATGAGACAAGGAGGGCACAGGTTATCAAGAATTGGGCGAGGACATTGATCTTGCGAGTTAGATATGGATTTACCTTGAATGGGGTTTGATAAGTAGCGATCGAACGAATCGAACCGGTATATCTCTTCGTCAGTTCTCAATTTGGTGTTTTGACGTCTCTCCCGGCGCATGACGGTCCACTTGTAGAGGGCATTGTTAAAATCGTTGCATAGACGCTGGAACGCGTACTTCTTTGAGCGTGTGATTCGGAATGGGGTTGGCTGTCTGCTGATGTATGCCATAAAAATCTGGTTCTTTGTCTCGATGAAGTCCATAAGTTCGCACACATCGGCAACTGGAATATCGTACCGATACTCGTCGACGCCGTGAAGAGCCTCATTCAACTTCGTGGCAAACTGGAGTGCCCAGTCTTCGTCCGAGTCTTTACCTTCCGTGTCCCCGCGGCGAAAGCGTCTTTTGGAGGTCTGACGGTGCTCGTGCTTGCAGATTAGGGCACACGCCGTATCGAGCTCGAACTGGGACCACTCTCGTACCCTAGAGCTTCGTACCTCGGGGACTCGCTCGGAACTGAGCGATGATGGAGGGCTCTCCTCGAAGGATGGGGATGACACCATGATCTCTGAAGAGTTCTCCATGGCAAGCACTAGTGTCGCCAAGGTGTGTTAAAGCGGTGGTGCGAGTGAAAATGTATGGGGTGGTTAGGAACGATAAAGTAACTTGGATATGGTTTCAATCTAGGAAGTAGCTTGTTGATATATGTGACTTTGCCTGGAAGGGTGCTACGAGGATGACGCGGAAGACACGAAGGATCGAAGTGGTGTAGGTGAAGGGGTAAAAAATGTATTGTACTAGTAAACTGAGACGATGAGCAGCGATGGGACGTACTTGTTTCTGCAACTTGCCTCCCTTCTGAATGAAATATTTTGGTGAGATCGTGAGACTGTTAAGAAGGTAGGTAGTAAGTATGATAAAGTTTATGAGGGCCTGGAAAATAGGAAGACGAGAGAGATGTGGCGGCTGGGGGGGATGAAATGAGATGCAATATACTTGCGAAGCTGAGGTGCTGCGCACCTTGCTTAGAGCCCCTGATACGCTGCAATAGAGAAATCGTAAGAACTGAGGTTGCTAGCCACTTCTGTGGAAGTGGAGAAACTCTGCGAGCTGACCTGTAGTGCGTGGATGAGAATGAAGTTGCGGTTCCGTAGGCACGTCTTGGGACAGGTGTGGTTGAGAGACGAGAGGCAGTTACAAGAACAATAGGGGCTGTACGATGGGAACGCCACAGGAGGAAAGCTACTATCACTTCAGGGAGAATCACGGGGAAATTAGAGAGCCACAGTAGTTATTCAGAAGAGTAAGGCATGTTTACTACCAACTTTGAAATAACAATCATCTCTGCTCAGGGTAGTTGGGCAGGTGGGAAGGACAAGAGAGTGGAAAGGCATGGCAGAATACTGAGAAAATGAAGGTAAAGAGGTAGGTTGGTTAGGTCTTGCTCTGGTTTTTGACCTCAAGAGTTGCGAGTTAGGTACTTAGGTATTTATGGAGCATGTGTTGATTATACGGCCAGATCTTGAGACGTAGCGAAAGCGAGTCGAAGAACCGACTTTGCGTGTTTGCACTCGCTCGCCATTACCAGAGCAACACCAGAGGATAAACAGACCTTAACCTCTCGGGTCACAGCGTGAACTATCTGACGAACTAAACGCATACGTAACGGATATATGGCCCATAATGGGACACATTCGGCTGGGAAAACGAGAATATTCTTGTACCTAGGTGATCTGGCCTCATCGAATCTGCAAATGGCAATTACGCCAATGAGGTAAGATATAATATACATTCCGAAGGCGACAGGAAGTTCGATGGGAGTAAGAACTGAAATAGATGCCGTAGGCTGAGCCGATTCTTAACCGGTGAAGTGAGGACTGATTGATGCTACACGACGGTTATCGAATGTCACTCTGCTCGATGTGAACTGACTTCTAGGGAAGCACGATGGATATCGGTGCAAATTATAAGACTAGCCATATTTACGGAGACCTACAAGTATATACTGCAATTGCGATCGAACCTACGGGAAAAGGCGACAAGGTTTGTTCAGTTGGTAGATGTATTTGATTGATATGAGTTGTTTATCTGACAAGTCTTCAATACTTGCTGAGCCACTAGTTCTCCCCCTATGGTATGTATGTATGGCATGTAGATTGGTATGTTCACAGAGAAGTTACTTTCCCACGATTCTATGCTGGCAGTGCGAATCCACCATGATCCAGTAAATCATTTGTCCTGGGTAGAGATTTATCCTAATCGTTAACTCTATCGCCTGCAACGCCGCCCAAATGCTGCAAAGTTGTCATTATCTCCTCCTTATGACCCCCATGTTATTGTTGATAGCCTAGTATATACCCTGGGTCCGATATTGGAAGGTGTCATAACTGAAAAATCGTTAGTGCGTTGGATTGATGGGAAGGCGAGTTAACTAACAGTCGTGTATAGTAGCTACCGAAAGATTTGGCAACCAAATCGGTCTCAACGAAGTTTTCGGCTTCGTCGGCGCTTAAGTGTAATTGAAAGCGTTGTCTTAAAGCGGCCGTCGTCTGCACAATACCAGCTGAATAGCATGGCATCTTCGAGTCCCTTCCCATCATGCTAACGAGATCAATTATGTTATCCGCAGATCGGCGAAGCGCTTTGTGAAATTAGCAACATCCTCATCATTAAGGCTACTCAGCAAAACTTACCTTGGAATGCTTGCTTGCATAGTGCCTTATAATCCTCAAAATCTGTAGAACCAACCCCACCTAATACATCGACATACTCCTGAGTAAGTTTGAAAGGGGCGGCTTCGAATCCAACTGATCCCGGCGAGTTCGAGAGCATAAATCCAAAATCGATGTGAATGATATGGCCTTCGTTATCGATGAGTACATTCCCGTTGTGACGGTCCTTCAATTGAAGGATATACTGTATTATGCTGTATGCGGCAAGCGAACGTTTAAATGCATCTACGGCGCTTTTATATGGCTCACTGTCGGGTGTGCCGAAGGTCTTCACCCAATGATCCTTGAGAGTTGCGAAGCGCCTCCGGTGGTTCACGCCAGAATCAATGGACGACAACGTCAAGCTGCGCTTCAGGGAATGCAAAGAGACACCATTAGTAATCGTCTCGATAAGCCCAGAGGACTCGCCGGTCACAAGAATTTGCATGAGTTTGACCCAGACAGGCACGCCGGCGTCCACCCAAATTTTGTGACACACTTGGATTAATTGGCATGCGAATGCTTCTTGTCTAAGATCAGACCCTGTCTTCACGATAACACTGACGAGGTCCCAATTCTTCATCCAGCCATATGGTGAGTTCCTGCGGATGCGCTCTTTCTTGACGTGCCACGCCTCGCCAAATACAGCGGCACTTGGATCATCACGGTCACCCTTCTTTTGAACACCGCCAGTCATCGCATCGTTTTCCATCCTGGCGGCTCCGGCCGTTGGATTGCTGCCGGCGGTGAATTCATCGTCAAGGTCACCCTCGGAAACTGAAGATGTCGCGCTTGCCTTAGCGATGATCATGTCGAAAGTAGGCCCTTGACCGTCATCTAGGTCGAAACTCTGTTCCTCAAGACTCTGCATACTGGCGATAATCTTTGATCGAATAGCTGCTACCTCTTGCTTGGGTCGCTTCCCACTGGTCGCATCTAATTGCGCTAGCATTTGCGAGGCTGTACGCATATGGGTTGCTAACGCTGAAAAATCTGGCTGCTCGTATGTATTGCTACGTTGCCCCGAGAACCCTATTTTCTGTAATGATCCAGGGCTACTAGATCTAGACATGGATGTGCCAGAATCGCGCGGTGCAGACTCTGATGTTATGTTTGTGAGGCCGTTCGGAATGGACCTGCGAGCAGCTAATTTCCCGGGTTGCCTGTCAAGAGAATCTTTATCAAAGGCTTTGAGCATAGGCGAGCTCCCTAGATCACCAGATGTTGGCTCGAAAACACTATCCACCTTGTCGCTTTCTAGCGAGACTGATCGTTCGCTAGTGGGCGTTCGGTGACTGTCTGATAGATCAAATAGTCGCTTGCGATTGCTCTGCTCCGAAATTAGAGTGCTTAGTAAGCGTTGATTGTCTACCGAATTGGGATCGAAGGTGAAGTCATCTCGGAGAATCTCAATCATGAGTAGAAATGGCACTTTCTCTGCACTGTTTAGCACAGTGGCTTCAGCGGGATTAACCCTAACTATGCGATGATGCCGGCTTCTCGAGGGAGATCCATCAACGAGCGTCGGGGGACAGAGAACCGGTATATCTAGTTCAGCAGGCAAGTCCCTGCCAATAAGTGCAAGTTCGGCACGCAGAGCGCTGAGACGAGCTGGCTTGGGTACTATGACAAGCCTATTCGAGATATCCTCAAGTGCCGACAGAAACATTGTCTGTGTCCGGAAATAGTTTTGTCGAAGCAAGCTACTTTTCTGATCCGCACCCATCTCGGCGAGACTGAGAACGGGCTTGACATGATGAGAGTGTCTGCGGGATATAGCATCTGTTGGGCGTGGCAGCCTGGCAGAAAGCGGCGTCGTAGGGCGGGTAACTGTCCTGGGCGATCGCAATTCAGGCAGTGGAAGAGACGAAGAACTCAAACGCGCATCCAGCATTTTTGACTCGGTAAACCCAGGCTTCGTGCCCGCGGGAGGGGGAGTGACGTTGACTCCTGAATATGCTGCTGACGAAGTTGCAAGGCCCCGCGTCGAATTTTCAGTCGCGGCTACTTTGGCGTCCTGAGAACTTCCTCCTCTGGTTCCATCTCGTTGGCGTCGTGACTTTGTCGAGGACACAGTTACGGTTTGGCTTCTTGCTACTTTGGATTGCGTCTGATTTGAATCGGATATGGCGTCGCTGGTCGGCTGGGATTTCCGTGCTTGTGCGACGGCGAGTGGCCCGGCCCATTGCGACAGCTTGGGGAGACCAACGCTTGCTAAGACGAAGCTTGCTAGAACAGTAACGGGCAGAATGTTTTCTTTTATCTTTTCATGCCTCACGGTGTCGGGAAGCCCGAACACGAGGTGTTGTACCTTGTTGTAAACTCTCCGGCAGGTCTTGAATGCTGGTGCTTGGGGTGTCGAAGCGAGGTCGCGCAAATACGTCTGGAAGAGCCAGAATGTCTGAGATGTTGCTTAGCAATACACCGGCGATGGCAGCTGCACGGACGACGACTAACCAGAAGAGCGGCACTGACGGATTCCTCGCACAAGTCCAACAAGAACTCCTCCAGGGCCATAGACTCGTTATCAACGCTGATTATAAGGTGGCATAGCTGAGGCAGGAAGAACTCGATGTCCTCGTAGGGGAACTGGCGAAGCTTGGAGCATAGCACGTAGTGGATGCCAACGTGATCTGCATATCGGCTACAAATTTACACGGGTTAGGGCGCGGTGTCGAGGTATTGCGAGGCGCCATTGACTCACGATAGGTAGGAAACGGAGAGGAACGGGTTCTGGTTGAAGACATCACTCTCGATAAATCGCTGCAGCAGATCCCACGACATAGCGACCTGTGTGACGAGCTATCGCGCCTCTGCTGCTGCGGCTCTCGTTCTCTAAGGCGGAGGTGACAAGTACCGTGTCACCTGGATCGGGCTTGGAAGGGGAGCTCAGGAAGGGCGTCTACCATGGCTGCGGTCGTCGACAAGCTCAGCACAGCACGAGAGGGCGTGTCGGCTGTGTGCGCATCGCAGGCTAAGACAAGACAAGAGCGCGGGCGAGGAGAATGGCAGAGGGAACCGGAATTGGAATTGGAATTGGAATTGGCCTGTTTGGAGCAGGTGTCAAGATGGGAAGTACCGTCCCGAGCACGCATACCCGACACTCCCTGTATTGCACTAAGATGCTAGCTACCCAGCCGGGTTAGTCTGTGATAATGAAGGTAGGGAGCCCCTCAGCCCTCCCTCCGTATTGAGCATATTGTGGAGTGCATGGTTTAATTTGACGTTTTTGACTCGCCGTAAATTCCGTACTGCATGCTTAGACGGGTTAAAGGGTATCCTTGCTCACCGGAATCACCGGTGTCTAAATATTTACTCCTGTACTTTGACCATAATGTAGAGAGTTTGGCCTCATCTTCCTTGATTGATTTAAGAAATCGTCATCAAGATAACTGTATTGAGAGTTATAAGAAGGTTGTGGCCGCAAAAAGTGAGTTTGGGTTACCACCTGTCCGTTCCTTACTCCCGTCTCGTTTTTCTTTTCTTTCAGGGGTAAATCATCAGAGCGGGGCAGTGGCCCCTCCCTTGTAGTAGGTACTACAGTACTGAGTAGTACATATAATAATGGATACCTACCCTATGGACCCATTGATGCAGTGCGATTTGAGCATTTGGTGTCTCGTTGGAACTATACGTAGGTAAGTACTCAGGTAGGGTGATATAAACAAGCCAGCCCGTGCCCGGCATCTCATGACGAAGCGATGCTACCTATATACATATGTTTAAGCGATCAGATAAAATATTTTCGAGAGCCTTGGTCTACTCATCGTACTGCTGATCCTAGGATGTATAGAAATGTTAAAGATTTGGGTTTGCGAGAAAAGCGAATCAGTATCCCTTCTGCTAATCAATTATATGTACTGCAAATAGCAGAGAACGCCATGGTCCTCAAGCCACAGGTTTGCCCTGTAATGTTCCAGATATTTACAACCCCATCAGCTCCGCACTATAGGGTAGGCCCAAACCACCAACGCCGTTTACCTATGATGCTGACAACACTTTCGCTCATTACTGCTGAACGCCAAAAACATAAAACCAGCCGTCATAATGCCCGTGATATTTGGTAAGAAATAGAAGTGGTCCATTGGTCGGGAAATCTTAAGCGGCCTTCTTCTTGCGACCACCTCTTCCCTTCTTCTTGACTTCCCCGGCGTCGGCATCATCATCGCTTTCGCTCTCTGCCTTAGTTCGACTACTACCTTTAGCTCCTTCTTTCTCCTCGGCGACCTTAGCGACGATGTCTCTCAGGAAGTCCCATTCGTTAGTGGAGTCGATAGCCTGTTTCAACATGGGCGCCGTGATGCGTTTTGAGTTCTTCTCTTTGGCTACCTCGGCACTCCTATGTACGAGTTGTACCATAAAAAGCTCTAACGCCTTGCCGACCGCGATCGGTGTTTGTTGCGCAACCTTGCCGACCTCCTCGTCTGCCTGCATAATGCGCTTGATGCGTGCTGTAGGGAATTTCGTCCGGACAGGTGAGTCCATGATGTCGGGTTCCTTCGCCACTTGGGCAACAGCCTTGCCGCGCGGCATGGCGGCGTTATGGTAGTCGACTGTGGTTGGTTGTTCGAATACCAGAGGTGGTTGTTGTTGCTGCTGTTGTTGGTGCTGCGGAAGGCTTTGGTTTGCAGGGAGGTAGCTCGTCGATGTAGGTGAATCGGTGTAGGACGAGTAGTAGGATGCAGCTTGTGGATGGTAGCCTGGTCGATGCGACGGCGAATATTGCGGTTGCGGTTGCTGCTGCGGATGGTACTGCACACTACGCTGGTGAGGGTATGGGGATAATGCGTGTTGAGAGTTATTGTTGTTGTAGGCAGCAAACGGTGGGTGGTGTTGTTGTTGTTGTTGTTGTGGAGGTAGATGATAAGCGTTGTGGTTGGTGATGGTCGTGGTTGCAGTTGAACCGTTGCTAGTAGGACTACTATTATTATTATTATAGTGCCGAGTTTGGTAGTGGTAGTGGGGCTGTGGTTGGCTGAAATCGTGCGTTCCTGGCTCGAGTTGTTGTACTCGTGCTTGTACCTGTGCCCGTGCCTGTGTCTGGGTTGGAACCTGCAAGGGATAAGGGCCAGATGTAGGTGTAGGTGTGCCGGAGTTCGGGAATGCGTAGTGGTTGAGCCGGGCGGGCGTCGAATGCACGTCTGGGCCTGAGTATAAAGAGGACAAGTCGGGCGACTTGGGTGCATATGATGTGTTGTCTCCGGTCGCAGACATAATCCACCGCGTCTCTAACCTAATATAGGAAAAATGAATCGGGAATAAGAAAGACTTGGGACAAAGCACCACCGTTCTAGGAACTGTGGGGAAGCTTGATGCCTTGAGGCTTTTCCCCAGCTTGGACTGGTCCAATCTGTTTCTTTGCTTTCGCGGTACGGATGCAGGTATCTTGTATATGTGCACCGAAAAGAGACGCTTATTTCTCCCTTTCTTTCTGGGTGGCTGGTTTTAAATCAACACGCAGATGGAGGGAGACAAACCCCTGCCTTCACGGGAGCTAGCCACCGAATACTGGATGGCAGGAAGAACACACACTTGCTACGATTATACGAGTATGTGGGATGCAGCGACGCGATCCAAACATCCAAGATTGACGGCGTGGAGGAAAATGGCGGCCCAGACAATTTGAGGCTCTAGACACCTGGGCTGGCTGGCTGGCTGGCTGGCCGGATGGATGGATGGCTTATATGTCCAACCACCTGCACCTATACACATGCACACGGAAGGCTTAGTGCAGGAACACAGCCCTCTTTGACGCAGCGGGGTCAGCAGGATAGAAATCCCGGCTTCTTGGAACAAGACCAACCGAAATTCGCAAATGAACTTCTATTGGTAGATTGGGTCGTCCAAAGTAAGCAGCTTACGGATTCGAATGGACGGGCTTTGACTGCGTGCAGGAAAAAGCCGACGAGAGGGATAGATTACAAGGTGCATGAGGCGGTGCTCAATGTTTGAAATCTGAGGTGTAGACGGGTATTGGCTGGATTGGATATTGAATTGCCGGGCGGTGAAAGTGGGGTGATGCGATAAGATATGTATGTACACCACAGCAGGAAGGGGCGAGGTGAAAAAATATGTGGCTTAAGCTTAGACCGTGGTGACGTGCGCTTTTATGCTATTTTCTGAGCCAAGGGTGCGGGTGCGACACCCCTTTTGAATCGCCGCACGGGCGGCGAGTGCCCACTGTTTTATACCCGACTACAGATCAGATACAGATGTACAGAGTAGCCACTGTAGGTACTGTAGGCACACCGAAACGAATCAGGGGTCCTCGTCCCACAGCTCCAACAGGTCCCAAGCAGCCCTACTGTAACAACCAAGCTGCTATCCAATCCCATTGATCCATTGATCGTGAAACTGGTACCTACCTAGGTAGGTAAGTACCTAGTAATTCCCACACCATCTATGCGTGCCTAGGTAGGTACCTAGGTAGGTAGTTGCAGGTTTATGTACTAGTCCGAGTAGTAGCTTGAATACCAAAGGTACTTGTGCAGCCTAATCTGGCACCTACTTGAGGTATTTGAGCCTACGATCAGCAAGGGAAAAAAACCTTGAGGCCACATGCACTCAGCCCAAAACTTAGCATATCCGAAAGTATTAAGTCAAGTCTCTCATCATCAAGTTCTCCACACACATTGCATCTTCTTTTCCAAACACCCCGATGCAGAACCCACTACACCACAAACTCGCCGTAAGGTGGAATCAGATTCACCGTCAGACTATTCGTCACCCGCTGTGTCAAAGTATCTTGGTTACATTATTCGCCGACTGCATGCAAACGGCGAAGCCATAATGCAATCGAGGTGTCACCCGACGGCCTACCTGCAGCTTGTACCGAAATGTTTTGCCCGGCAGGCTTCCGCAGATTCCTAGGCTGCAATACCCAGTACCTACGTAGGTAGACGGCAGATTGAGCCAGACGGACGACGGGCTTCAAGCATCTTGCTTTTCGCATCCCGTCTTTTGACCGGGGTCTTGAAATCATGTGTCTCATCGTGCTTTGACAGCTCTATCGATGCCTACCTAGTAGGTACTGGCTGCTCATAGTTCCCTGAGGTCCACACATACACGCACATGCGGCTCCTGATGCCATCCGAATATTTAACTTCTTTTCTTTAATTGCGGGCGTTATCGAGTGATATAAGCCAAAGCGACTCTCATGCCATGGATGATGACAGCTATGATAAAGAGCTTCTCGAGACCGCAAGCGACAGTAATCTAGAAGCCGGATGTCTCGACGTCAAGGTTCCTTCTTACTGTCTGGTCAATGATGTTGTTACTTGATCTAATCTGACATGGCATTTCTTATCCGAGTCGAGCATGCCGACTATATATATATCTCCTCAAATCTTGTCCCTAATCTCCTGGACTAATGCTTTCAAACCCTTCAACCGTTTGTTTGACTCGCTGAGGAAAAGAGAGGCAACCGGCCAGGCATGGATACCGCCAAACTGCCCACGACTGGTGATATTGACGCCACCTCTTTTCAAAAACTCAACAAGCTCTCCGATTTCGGGTGCGAATACTTCTTCGTTTCCATATTCCACGAACAACCCATGTGGCGGACAAGCTCTATGCCACCACGAAATATCCCTGCACAGGCCTGGTGAGAGTAAACAATCATTTGACGATATGTCATTCCCTGCATACTCTTCAGCATATCTGTGTAAGCGACTAGCGTCGAGATAATCGCTTTTAGTGTTGTGATGCCTATCCGACACAAGCGTCACCCAAGGGGATATAAGAACAGCCAAAGCGGGCTTCGCTAGGCGCCATTTCCCAGTTCCATCCATCATGTCTACATGACGGTCCGTATTTGCCAGATGCAAAAGCAAACTGATAATGATTGTTGCTCCCGCAGAATCGCCACTCACACAAACTTTCCCCGGGTCGCCCACCGTAGACAAAACATGTTGATATCCAGCAATGGCTTCTTCCAATTGCTTGGGAAAGCTATCGTCGGGAACAAGAGTGTAATCTAATGCGAAGATTGACGGGTTTTTATACCCGGCTTTCTTTAAGAGTTCTAACCATGAGAGTAGGAATTCCAGATAGAAGTACGATGAACCCATCGAAAACCCTCCACCTTGCTTAGGATTAGTCACCACCGCTATATAACGAGATTTTTAATAGATTTTCTCTTACCATGGGCATAATACACACATAAGTCTGGCCGTTTCATCGGGTCATGGATGGTCCAAATACCCCGGAATCTTTTCTACAAAGCGGCTTTTGTCAGTCCATTTACGTAGTCCTCTAGGTTTGCATCAACCTACATCCTTATATTCGTGCCAATGGACCGGAGACCTGATGTAACCGTGGCGCAACATCCTGAATCTCAGGAACGGCAAAGCGACTGGCTTCGAGAAGAAAACCCTCCCCACGTGCGGGGGAACCTTGGCGAAGGCATAACGAACACATCGGATGACAAAATCCTCAAACGGCGATGCTTGTTGCACAAAGGGAGACTGATTCTCTAACTTGGTAAAATATCGCTCGCGAATGAAGCTATACGGAAGCTCTAGCACTACCAGTAGTTAACACCCGGTTTTTCCGAGGCCCAAATGGACCTGTTATATCACTCACTTAAAAAAGGAAGGCATCGCAGCACCACCAATATCGTCCCGAAAACACCGATGTGTATAAGGAGCTGAGGTGCTAGAAATATACAGAAGACGATGCAATCCAGGTAGGACACCGGGTTTAAAATCATCTTCGTAGGAATTATAGAATCATACAATCCCTGCTAACTAGCTCCATGTGTTGGTCCTCAGCGTATAATTCCGAATTCTAAGTAAAAATACGAAATTCGGGCAACTGAATCCCGGAGTTCACATGCTTGAGCAGAAGCATGGGTGGAAAGTTACAAGGCGCCAATTGGCCAACCAGTGGATTCAAAAGTCAATTGCTGGTTAGTGACGTCGAGGATTCCTTCGACTGTGCTGATGTGATGCGCCGAAATGCATATGATAGCTACGGCTGGTGCCGCGTACCGTACTAGGATTTGCGTAGTTTTATAAACAGTTAATTAATAGTTTATATTTTATTAATTATATATAAATAGTTTAAAGCGGGTAAACGTTATAAAAAGGAAACGTTTATATTTTTTAAACGTTTATATTAATTAAACGCTTTATATTAATAAATGTTTAAACTTTTAATAAACGTTTAAGTTTAATAAGTAGCTTAAACTTAATAAGATTTTTTTTTTCTTTTTTTTTTATAAGTTTTATAATTATTTACGCCGCTTGTTCGCCCGTTCACCCGCTTTTATTAAATTATTATAGTAAATAATTAATTAATTAATTAATTAATTGTTTTTATCTTGTTTTATTTATATTATATTATATTATATTATATTATATTATATTATATTATATTATACTTTATGTTTTTATTTCTTATATGTTTTCTTAATATTATAAAAAACTTTAATCCTGTTTTTTTAAACCTTAAGCTTTATATTTAAATATTAGTTGCTTTTAATAATAGCTAAACAGTAAGCTTATTATTATAATATATATACATAAAATATATATAAATATAATAATATAAAATTAATATAATAGCAAACTTAGTTTATTAATAAGCTTGCCTGCTTTAAGCAGTAGTAGTAGTAGTAAAATAACTTGTTTATTAAAAATAAAAACAAAAAATAACAGTATAAGCTTATAGGTTAATATAAAATATAATATAATAAAATAAAATATAATTTAATATAAATTAAACTAAACAAAAACAAGCCCTAGCTAGTAAGCGCGCTAAGCGTAAAAGCAAGGATAAAAGCAAAGGCAAAAAACAAGCTTTTAATGCTTAAAACAAAAAAATCGCGGCCCTAGTAGCTAAATTAAACAAGCAAAATAGCTGCTAATAACGTAGTATATATATAAGTTATATAATTAAGTTATATAGTTAAGTTATATAATTAAATTATATACTAATAATTTATTATAAAAATCCGTTAAAAATATTTTTTTTATAGCGAACAAAAAAGCTTAAAAGTTAAACTATTCTTTAAAAAAATTTTTAGTAATAAAGTTAACCTTAACTTTAAAATATACAACAAAAAGCAGCGGGTTATATTAGCTTTATATAAAAGATTTTAAAACAAAACGTTATTTTAAACTTTAATAAATTATATAGTTTATAGTTTATAGTTTATAATTTATAGTTTATAGTTTATAGTTTATAATTTATAGTTTATAGTTTATAGTTTATAAAAAAGGTTTAACTTATTATTATATAAAAGTTTTATTATATAATAATTAAAAGCAAAAGTAAAACTTAAAGCGTTTAAGCCGATTTAAATAACCTTTAGGTTATATATTTTAATAATATAATTAAAAAAAAAATCCGTATTATTTAATCTTAGGAATAATTTTATATTATTTAATACTAGTTTTACTATTATATAAATAAAAAAACTAATAAAAGCTTAGCTAAGTATTATTATTAGCATAAGTTTATATTTAGTTTTATAGTATTATAAAAAAAAGCTAAAATAATTAACTTATTATATATTAATTTATTATATAAAGCTTTAAAAATTAATTGTTTTTAAATTTATATATTATATATATATAAAAAAAAGCCGCCTTTATAAAGCGTTAAATATATAAAACAAGCGCATTATTATATATATAGCTATACTAAGCTATTAAAATTTCATTAAAGTTTAGCGCGAGTTATTTATTAAAAAATTACCTGCTTTTAAAAGCTTTTACAGGGCTAAAAAAAAAAAAACCGATATTGCTACAACTTTATTACATATAATAATGCCCCCGCCCCTTAAAAATAACAAGTAGTTTTTTTTCTTTTTTTTTTTTCCCCTTTTTTTATTTTTTTTTATTTGCTATATGTTGCACTTGCATACCAATAAAGACAGGGCTCCAGCAATATATGCTATATTGTACTAAAATCTACAGATGAGGAGGAAAAGGGAAGCAAGGAATCTAGCTACAGAATATTTACACTAAGTAGGTTGTGTGTGTGGGGTGTGAGGTGTGGGGCAGCTGGCAGGCAGCTGGCAGCAACCACTAGTGAATGTGTCAGGTGCAGTGGCTAGTGCGGGGCAAAGCCACCAGCCAAAAGCCACCAAGCCGTAACTCTATATATATATGTTTAGCTGGCTAGCTAGTTAGTATTATATTATATTATAATACTTTTTTTGCTTTATTATTATTAGTTTAGCTTATTTTATATTATTATTAGCTTAGCTATTTTTTTATTTATTTTATTTTGCTTTAATATAATTATTATTATTTTAAAGTAATATGTTATTTTTTTATATTTATATTATAGTCTTTATACTATAATAAATTAACACTTTTAAAGGTAAAATTTATTATATTCTTAACAGCTTTAAAAATTAATACTTGGGAAATTTTAATCGAAAAATTTAAAACAAAGAAATTAATCAGGTTTTATATTTACAACAATTTTTTTTTAATTTTTTATATATTATAGTAATACGCAGTAGTTTTAAAGTTAACATTAAAAACAGCTAGTATTATAAATTCTATTATTAATATAGCTATGTTTTAACTTTAACCACTAAACTATAATATTAAAATTAAAAATAGTTAAAATTTAATATATAAATAAATAAAGTATTAAATTAGCTGAATATAAAATATTAAATTAAAATATATATTAATAGTATTTAAACATTAAATTATAGTTAGCTATTTAATAATTTATTATTATAGGTTATTATTAAACTATTTGTATATTATAACGCTTTTAAAGCTAGAAAAATAAAATTACTTAAAAATAAAAATATAAGTAAAAAAAGCATTTATTTACCCTTAAAAAAAATAACAGGCTAGAATACTAAGTAGTAGTAGCTATACACTACGTTATAGTTAACAACTTAATAATATATTATTATAGGTTGTCCGCACGCTATAACGTTAAAAAATAAAATTAGCTAAAAATTTAATTTAAAGTAAAAAAAGCATTCATTTACTTTAAAACAAAATATTAAGTTAAAATATTAAATAATAGTAGTTATAAATTATATTATAATTAATAATTTAATAATATATTATTATAAGTTGTTTATACGTTATAATATTAAAAAATAAAAATATTTAAAATTTTAATCGTAAATAAATAAAAACTTTATTTATCTTAAAAAAAAATATAAACTTAAAATATAAACAAACAACGTTTAAAAGCAGTAATTTAGTTTATATTAAATTTTTATTTTTAAAAGTTCGTATTGTTAAAATAATAAATAATATATTAGTTTATTTATCCGTTTTTATATTATTAAATAATAGTAGGTTTAAATTATATTAAACTTATTACTTTAATTCTTTTACATATAATCCTAAAAAAAAAATCTTTTTAATTCTTAAAATTCCTAAGATTTATTAAATTGTTTTATATTATTTATTAATTTTATTTTTATTATTAATAACATAGCTATATTCTTTCTACTATAAGCATATTATTTTCTCCTACTTTTTTTATACTAAAATATTATCGCTAACGTTATATTATACTTATATAAAACACACGCTTTTATTTATTTAAACTTATATTTATTAAAATTTTATTAAAGTTTATTAAAGTAAACCTGTATTTATTATTATACTTTGTTATAAAAATAATCGGCTCGTTATTTTAGCTTAAATCGAGCAAAAGGCTGCTTAACAAGCTAAAGTTGCTAGTTCTAGTAGCAACTTTAAAACTAAAGCTATAAATATTAACACTAGTTTCTTTAATATAGCTAACAATAATAACAACCTACTTAAGTTCTTTAATTTTATTATAATAAACAACTTATTATATTTATTATATTTATTTAAATTATTTATTAAATAACTATTAATTAATATTTATATATAAGATTTTAATAAAGTTAAGCTTAATTAATAGTTTTAACAAATACAAGATAAAGCTAGCTTAGTTTTTAACCCTGTTAAAATAACTAAAGCTAGTAATATTATTAAAATAGCTTAAGACGAGGAGTTTTTTAACGTTTAAAAGCTTTAGCAGCTAGCTAACTTTTAAAACATTAGTATTAATACTGCTAGTTCTAGTACTAATAATAATAATAATAACATTAAAAAAAAAAAGCTTATTAAAACAACCGCTTCTTTTTTTTTAGCTCCTTTTTAGCTTTTTAAAAGTTCTTTTGCTTTATTACGTAAAGTTTAAAATATTAAAGATATATTTAAAGCTATTCTTTATTACCACAACTTTATTTTATTATTTAACTTATATATAGCTTTAAGTATTTAAGCTTAGCTTAATAATATTATTAATAAAGTTTATTATAGTTTAAAAAAATTCTTTAATTTTAAATTATAGTTAATATTTTAAGAAATATTATTTTATTATTTATATTGGTTAGTTTGTTAAAAAAAGCTATATAATGTTATCTTTTTTTGCTTAAAATATAAAAAATTTTTATTTTTTATAAGCAAAAAAACTATTAACCGTTTGTTTTTCCTATAATTAAAGCTAAGTATTAAAACAAAACTTATATTTTTTTAATAGTATTAAGTATTTTAAAGCTTTAATATTGTTTAAAGTTAAAAATAATATATATTTTAATATAATACTTTTAGTTAATAATAAGGATAAAATTTACCCCTAGTATAGTTAAGCTTAAGTATTTTTTATATGTTTAACATCCGGTTAATTCGTTTATTACTATAGTTATAATATTATTATTCCCTTAGATTTTGTTAAGTATGTTTATAAAGAACAAAAATATAACACTTATAAAAATACTGTGTTTTTAAAACGCTACTATAAAGGTTAAGTTATTAAAGTTTAACGTAATAAATAATTTAAGCTTTTTATTATTAAAGGGGTTATTGTTGTAATAATTAAGCTAATATTATCTTATAACTATATTATAGCTATGCTAAATAATATTAAGCAGTAGTTTTAAGGTTATTTAAAAACAAAAATATTATATAATAAATAAGTTATGCTTAAAAACACCTGCTGTTTTATTATTAAAAAAAACATCGTTTATTTTTTTAATTTTATATATTTTAATTATACTTTTAAAAGTACAGCTTAATTGCTTAATAATATAAACCTTAATAGCTTTGCTATACTTTATCCCGCGGAAATTATTATTTATTAAAAGGTTAATATTTAGCTTAAACGCTTTTTCTTTATTATATAAAACAACTTAGTTTACGGTAAACTAAAAGCTAAGGAATTTACTTATATAGTTATTGTTTAGTTTTTTTACCGCTAAAATATTAATATTTTTTTTATTCTTTTAATTTTATTCGTTAATAGTTTTAGTTTTTATAAAACTATATATAAGTTTATTATAAGAATATATTATTTTATTATAAACTTAAAGCGAGTTAATTATTTCCGGTAAATAAATATAATATTTATAACTTTAAGTTCTTATAGTTTAAACAATAATAATATATAAAAATAAATAAGTTATTGTTTTTAAAGGGCTAAAAATAGTATAGTTATTAATCTTTATAGTAAGCCTGCGTTTATCCACGCTTATATCTTATTATTAGCTAGTAACTTTTTCTAGCAATAAAATAACTTAAGCTTTTATTATTTAACAGCTAAACAAAGTTGTTATATATATAACGTTACTTTAATTAACCGTAATAATTTAAACTTTAATTTAATAAGCGGCAAGCATTAACGTTATTATTATAAAATTATAAAATAAAGAACGTTAATAAACATTTAGCCGATTAAGTTAAATAAAAAAAAGGTTAGCAATAAGTTTAGTTTAGCTATAAACTATTTAATACTTATTAATATTTTTTCCGCGTTAAACATTATTAAGATTTAACCAGTAAATACTGTTTATTTTAAGCTAAAAGGTTTAACTAAAATAATTTACCTTTTATTTATTAACTAGGTATTAACCTTAATAAAAAATACTAAATATATAAAAATATTTTATATTTTTTCTTTTCGCCTTAGCTGGGCTAAAATTTAGTTTTTTTACTATATCTTTTAATATTCTTTAATAAAGCATAGTTGCTGGTTTATTATTGCCCCTGTTCTTATACGTACTTAGTTATAAGCAAATCTTAAGTATATAAAGCTAGCATTTTAACGCGCTATTATAGATATTTTCGCTAAGGATATTAAAAAAAGGATTTTTAAATAAAACCTAAACGTAATAAATATTCTAGTAAAGGTTTTAGTCGCTAATATTTTAACTAATATTATACTTATAATAAATAAGCTATTAGTTAAGTATTATAAAAGGCTTGTTTTTAACTAGTAAATTAAATAAAGTTATTGTTTTTTCTAGTTATTTTATTAAACTATATTAAATGCTATAACCTTTAAACGCTTTTAATCTACGTTTATAAATATTTTTTTTATTTTAACTAAATTGTTTATAGTTGTTAATAGTATTAAAGTAATTAAATCTGGTCCGTTTGTTATTAGTGTTATTATTACTATTTAGTTAGCTAAAAAAATAAAAGATCCTCGCTTTATAATAAAATCGGCTAAAATAATTACTATAAAATTAACTAAGTATAAGCTTTAAATATTTAAACTTAATATATATATTAGTTTATATTATTATAATATTATAAAGGAGTATAGTTTTGTTTTTTTGCTTATAGTTATTGTTTTTAAAATTAAGCATAAATTAGTTTATTTATATATTACCCCTAGCATATATTTTTTATAATAAATAATATTAACTAAAATATAAGTTATAAAAAAAATTAATATACACTACTAACTATTAAGCCTTTAAGCGAGACTTGTTTTTATATAAAAATATTATATAAATATTAAGATTTTTATTGTTTAACTCTTATATTAACTTTAATACTAAATTAACAGCTTAAATTTAATCCTTAAATATTATAACGTTATTACTATTCTTTTCGATCTTACATAGCTATACTATTAAAAGATTTAATATTAATAAAAATAATTCTATTAAAGTTAATATAAGTATAGCTTAATAAATCGCTTATTATAACATATATAGTAATATAACGATTAATAGTTAAATACCGGCTCGCTTTTATTAAAAAATAAATTTTTTAATAAAAAAAAAGGAAATAAAAAGCGAATTTAAATATTAATTTATAAAGGTATATTTATATAACTATATAAAACTAAACATATTAATTATAAGTATAGGTTAACAAATTAAGTAGTAGAAGTCCGTAGCTTAGTTAATAAAATAAGTTTTTAAATAATAATACTATAATATTTATTTTTTTACTAGTTTACGGAGTAAAAAGGTATAAAACGTGCTTAAATAGTTATATATTATAGGCCTGCAAAGCTTAAATGCTAGCAACGCTTAAGCTAAAAGTTAGCTTTATATAATATATTAAAATACTTTTAACTTAATATATTATTTATTACTTAAGCGTGCTAAATATACTTAACTAAACATAAGTTTAACTTTTATTTATTTTATAATAGCCCTTTTAACGCCATAGGATTAAAAAAAATATTAAAAGAAATATCTCGTTAAAATATACTAAGATATTTTAAGCAAGGATTTTTTTAATTTTTTACAAAGCTTTATACTATTTTATATATAAGCTAACATTTTTTAAAGATAATATTAACGGTATTATAAATCGTATAATTAAAAAGCGGGGTTAATATTTTTAGTATATTAATAGTTTTTATAGCTGTATTAATTATATCTTTATACACGCGTTTATATATAATTAATATACCTTTAACTATCTTTAACTATTTTATGCTAATTATACTAGGTAATAAAACGGTTTAAATCTTTTTAGTTATGTTATTTATTTAAAAACATTTAACTAACCCTTTAAATACTATTACCGGCTTTAATGTTTACACTTATTAAGCTTTTATAGTTGTTGGTCTGCTTGCTTTATTATAAGACGTTGTTTATATAGTACTTTTTAAAAAGAATAAAAAAAACAACTAAATGTTTATATTAAACTTTAAAACATATAATTATAAAGATTATTTTTTGTTTTATATTAACTAAAACATAAGCTTTATATAATTTTATTATAAAAAATATCCTTAAAATGTTTTATTTAATAATAATTTAAAAGAATAAATTATATTTATATTAAAATAAATATATTAAAATAAGCCTTTTTTTAAAAGCTAGTAATAACATAGTAAATAAAATAGTATTTTAATAGTAATTAAATTAATAATATTAAATATTATAATTTTAAAACGTAATTTAAACAATAAGTTTATTAAGTGTTATTTATTAATAAATGCTTTTATTAATAAGTGTTTAATAAAGCTATAAACGTTTACTATTAATAAACGTTTATAAAAATAAACGCTTAAACAGCTTTAAACGTTTTTACTTTTAAACGTTTATAATTTATAACGTTTATATTATTATAAACGTTAATTATATTTAAATAGTTTAAATTTAAGGACAAATGCTTAAATGTTTCTCTTTTGCTAATAGTTTATGTTTTACAAACTATTAATTTACTATTAATTTACAGTTTATAGCATCCTACCGGGTCTAGTACGGTAGCTGATGTTATTATAGATTAATTCAGCCATTAACTACCTACTTACCCTAGGTAGATCGAAGTTACGTTACCCAGGTCTAAAACATCGCATCTACAGTATAATCTATAATCTACAAGCCATCACGAGAAATTATTTTATTGGAATAAGTTTGCTTTACTACAAGTGGCCTAATTTATGAAAATTTAAAAAAAAAAATTTTTTTACCTCGTGTACCCTCCCACAGTGAATAGGAGTCAATACGCTCAGCAGTGATTAGCACAAAACACTGCTGACTTGGTACTGGGATATTTCCGATGAATATAACGATCCGGCGACAAGTTTGAAGTACATTATTTATATATAGTCGCTCAGCTCTGCGTTACGTGTGTGCCTCAGCAATCTTAGCTCTGGTATCGATCTCGATATTCTAAGAGACACGGCGCAATAATTCAATCAGGATGTCTTGCTGCTATCTTTAAACTCTCTAACGCTCTTACATCACATTCCCCTCCCCTCTTAGTTCTTCGCGACGCTCAAGACTACATTCTCCATCTCCTCAAAGGCGCCGAGCACATTCTTGTACATGGCGTACTCCCTCTCGCGATAGCCGTCGTCGACCTTCTGTACATTCCCCTCCTCCTTCCAGCGTGCGCCGATGAGCTCGTCGAAGCTCCGCGGGTTGTCTCCGTCCCCGCGCTCGCACGCCCACAGCGCCTTGTACGCGCCGCCCAGCGCGCACGCGTTCCCGCCGACGTCGAGCCGGTACACGCCCTCGGCGCCGCCGAGCACGTCGCCGAAGGCGCGCGCGATCGCCGGGTTCAGGCTGCCCCCGCCCACCAGGTAGATGCGGCGCGGCTGCGCCGGCAGCTCCGGACGCCCCGGGATCTCGGACACGAGGTTCTGCGATCGCAGACGCATGGACAGAGCCTGCGACTCGACGATTATCCGCGCGTCGGCTTCGGATGGCCAGTTTGTTGTTGTAGTAGCCTTTTTGCCCGAGGAATACTCGGTAAGAGAAGATCCGTCTCGCGCGTCGCATGTGTACCGCCACGTGCCGGCCTGCACGTTCGGCACGATCTCCGGCAGCGGGAAGTAGAGCCCGAGCTTCGCGGGGTCGCCGTCCCCGCGGACGTCGAGGGGCGGCGTCTCGAGGACGGCCTTGTTGAAGTTGGCCCAGGGGTCCTTCTCGTCGGGTTTCGGCAGCGCGTCGCGGACCTTCTCGCGCGCGAGCCCGCCGTTCTTGTAGCATAGCATGAACATGTAGTGGCCCTTGGTGGTCGGGTGGTTCATGAAGTGGTACGAGGGGTCCGGCCTGTAGTTGGGCGTGTTCATGAGGAAGGTGCTGGAGGTCCCGAGCGAGACGATGGCGTCGAGCGGACGCAGCGGCAGCGACAGGATGGTCGCCGGGTTGTCCCCCGTGAAGGCCGTGATGCGGCACTCTTTGCTAAACCCGAAGCGCGATACGAAGTACGGCGATACGTTCCCCAGGATTACGCCGCCGTCTAGAGGCACTTCCCCGAGCTTCGCGCGCAGCGCCGGCACGCTATCTGCGCTGCCCGCTGTGAGCTCTAGCAGCTTCTGGTTCCACGTCTGCGCGCTGATGTCCCACAGGTTCATCCCTGTCACGTCGCTGATGTCGAAGGGCGCGATGCTGCCGAGGAACACGGATGCGAGGAATGACGAGCAGAGCGAGATGCGTGCCGTTGCCTCGTAGACCTGCGGACGCCGGCGTCGCATTCTCAGAATCTGGGTTCCTGTGAATCGCTGTCGCGAACACGAACTGTTAGCCTGTAGCCCGCGATTGTAGTCTGACGCAATGTCAGGGGCCCTTATCTATCTAGCGGTCACACTTACATGATGCGCTGCGCTCCCCGAGACATTAGCCAGCTTCTGGGGATCGCCAAGGTGAGCATCGAAATCATCGCACTCCTTCTGGGTACTATGATCCTGCCAATTGGGCGCAAACTCGTACGCGAGGACGCGTTCGCCCAGCTGCTCGAGCAGCGAGCGTTTTGGATCAAGGCTCTTAAGGGCCTTCTCTGCGTCGCCGTTCCAGTAGACGCTGGAGTGCTGCTGGCCGGAGCCGCTTACGCCGCTGATGCGGTCCATGGGACAGCCCTTCTCGCGGAGGCGCGCGAGCACGAGGTCGACGGCCTCGACCCACATCGCGACGGGCTGGAAGACCTCCCCTTCTTCATCATTGATGCGCACGCCCTTCTTGATGCCATATTTCGCCCCGAAGTCGGCGTCGAAGTCGACTTTGGCTTCCGAGACGACGGTCAGATCCGAGGAGATGACGATTGCTGTTCCGTTTTGCGCGCGTCAGCTTCGGGTTCTTTATACGGTTTATTTTATTTTGTATTTCCTTTCTAATCATCTATCTACATTGGAGAGCTTTAGAGTAGAAACATAAGCCAATTGACTTTAGTAGCTCCTTTGACTTGCCTTTAAGCTGCTGCGTCGAGAGATCGAAACCTAGATAGAGGGGTCCGGAGCTCATCCTTGCTTATGCTTACTCGCTTGCCGTAATATGTGTATGACGTAAAAATATTTGGTTTAGAGAAGTAAGAAAAGGAACAACGTTGGTATCTAAGGAACTCTATCAAAAGTTGTTACTTGTAAGAGTGAAAGTTGACGAGAGGGGAAATTCAACATCATGCGAGTTGAACAGAAAAAAAGAATTGGAAAAAAGAGAGGGACAACTAGTTTTCACGATAGCTACTGGATCGGCTCTGGACTTCGCTGTTGATGCAGTCTTGACGCCGAGGACCCCACGATCCCTGAAGAGAGCTTACTCAGTAGCGCGGGGCAATTCGTGCGATAGCTCTGCTGCGTGGCAATTTAGCCTAAACGTCATCCGCGCCAATCAATTGGCGATCATTCGGATCTAACTTTTGAGACGAAACCGCGAAGATAGTTTAACAGTAATTAGGTAGTTAACTGAAAAACTCAGGTGATAATGTGCATCTAAACAAAGTAGAACGTGCGAATAAGCAGCGAGCAGTGATCTTAAAAGAGATGATTCAATATTCTAACACAATGCCGTGTATACTCCCAAGGCTCAGTGCCAAGAGTATCGGCGGGGTGCATGATGTCTGCAATGAATGACGAAACGCCGTCTAATGCATCTTTTGAGTATGGTACATTCAACCTGGTTCCAGAAAGCTTAGATGTCCAGTCCAGTTGCAAAATACGCGAATTGGTATCTTTCTGCCGCCCTAAGGCTGCATATAATCCTGACAAACGCCCCAACGCCGCCCGCACCATCAATTTTGACCAATGTGTCTATTTAGACTTGCGATGGGCCTCATCACTATTGTGGTGGTGGTTTCCATCTTCTGTGTCAGGCTCAGGGCTCGACCTAGGACTGACATCGCCGGCAATGAATTCGTCGAACTTGGGTGCTACCGCTCCCTCCTTAGAGACGAAGCGGACACGAACCCTGCGCACGCCTCGCACTTTGCCGCCAACTTTAGTTCTAATGATGTCTTCAACTTCTCGCACATCCTCGACTGTCCAGGTGCCTGGAACAGCAGCTTCTAGGTCTACTAGATAGTTCTGTCCGGATTTGATGCCGGAAACTTCGCGTAGTTCGATATGATGTCCTTCACTCAACTCGGCCATAGCTTTCTGCGCCTGTTTCTTAATGGAAGATTTGACTTCGTCATCGATGCCCCGATCAGCAAGTTCAAACAGAGCATCCAGAGTATTTTCGACACCGGCCTTCACAACCATGAGTGAGATGAGAAGTCCACCAACAGGGTCCAGCCAGGCTGCGTTTTGGAATACATTGGCGCCAAGGATCACCGCTAACGTGACAATACCAGTAAGACTGTCGACTCGGTGGTGGATGGCATTGGAGGCAAGGACCGATGACTTTCGTTCGCGAGCCACTTTCATAGCTGAAACACACAAAAACGTAGTCAGTGATGATGCTCACGAATTGTAACAAGTCAAACAATAGCCGATACTTACTTGCACGATACAGCCACTCTTTGATGGCCACGGTGCCTGCTGCAAGCCATGCTGCGTGAAGACTCGGTAGAGCACTTCCAAGGTCATGGCTGTGTCCGTGTGCATGCGCAGCCAACTCGACAGCCGCTGCGGGGTCTAGGAAGAAATGACCATAGAGTGTTAGGAGGCTACCGTATCCCATCCAGAGACCGCCAAACAGGAGCATGCTAGAGACACCCAAGGATCCCAGGCTCTCGATTTTGCCAAAGCCGGTGGGGAACTTATCGGTCGGCGGCTTAATGCTCCATGAGATAGTGGCAAGCGTAAGGATGTCAGATGCAAGGTCAGTGACGCTGTGTATAGCATCTGCAACCATGGCCTGCGAATTGAAGGCGTATCCACCAACCCCCTTAGCTACCGCCATACCCAGATTAGAATAGAGACCAATTCTAGTGATGCGCACACCTGCATCGTTTTTGTTGGTTGATGTTAGATAGACATTGTCGTGATGGTGGTGATGGTGTCCGTGGCCATGTTTATGACCACTATGTGTCCTGGTTTGGGTAATGGAGGTCATTGTGGCGGGCAAAGAACGGAGAAGAGAACGTGAATGAATGTGAATTGTACAGGGAGAGAGTGTAGGCGACAAGGCCGGTGAAGGCGATGAGGGCGACGAAGCCGTCGCAGGGGCGGCAACGCTGGAAGTTTGCAGGACACGGCGAGATTGTGCTGGCGGATGCGGACAGCGTGTCCTGGAACGAGAACCTTGGTGAGCTTGGAGAGCCTGGTAGCCTTGGTGGTGGTAGGACTGCGTGAACGTTGCAGCAGTGGCGACGGTCTCGCGTGGCGACGGGGCTCTCGACCAACGGGAACGCTCTGGACCAGCCGCAAAACAGTGGTGTAGGCGGCCAAAGCTCGGCCTACATTGCGCCAACATACTGTACCTAAGGAAAGGTAAGCTTCCCCCTTCGAGGGAGGGGCACTGCTAGTAGACACGTTTCCCCTTGCACCGGCCAGGGACAGATCGCTGCTCGCTGCCACAGCCGCAGGAAAAGAACGGAAGTGCACGTCCGGGACGGGTAGGGTAGTGTTCCTGGAATGTGGGAGGCTGAAACACTCGACGTGCATGAGACTCGACGGAGAGAGATGCGAATCGTCGTTGTCAAGGGCGGTAACGAGACTGCGACGCCGCTAGGGGACCTTGCCTTGCCAAGTTCGGTGTTGCGTCAGTGCTGCCGGAATGTGGGCAAGTGCTGAGGTGCGAAGCGTTAGCGACCCATACAGCGCCTGGTCTCTTGGGTACGGTAGGTATCTCAGATGTGTTTGCTGCAGGTACATTTATGATTCACTTCAATGGCGACTTCCAATATTAAATGATTGCAAGTTTGTTCCCGTCGCGTCTATCTAGACGCGTTATAGTAACAACGCTACCTACAATCTTTGACGCGTCTGTTGCTCTATAACTACAGCTCGTGGTATAAAACTCGGGTACCGTAACTAACTCGAGACTTTGGGTACATAAGGCTGGTAACAGAGATAGGTAAGGCTTAATATGACAGAAAGCATCTGCCCAATGATCGCGTCCCAAATGGTCAGGAATTGTCTTGCCAGAACTGGTACGATTTCTTATATCAGCAGTTTACTAGATCTAGATAGTACTGTACTGTATTTCCTAACCTACGCCACCCATTAACCAAAACACTATTACCCCTACACACAAGGTAGGGTAGTATTTGTTGCTTGATAGGTACTAAGAAGATCACTGTACCTCGAAACCCACCTTTGAGACATTGTACACATAACCTCCATTCGTCACATATAGACATGCGAAAGCCTTACATCCGCATTCCCTACACAGGTGTGTTCGCGGCCCCCACGATCATCCCGAAGAGTGCTACGGCTCTGTCCGGTGCTGTTGCGGCCCTGCACGAGTTTCTTGTTACCCCATCATTGTTGTCGTCGTCATCATCGGAGTCACGTCCGTCTACGGTTGTTCTGACCGGCGCCGGGATTTCCGTGGCCAGTGGTCTTGCAGAGCAAGTACCCCCCCTATCTCGGAACCATTTTCCTCTTGGTTTTGCGACTTTCAGAGCATACGATTTCCTTTCTGGGATAAGAGAGTGTCCGGACGCTTCCGAAACCCTTATAAACCACGCTTAAAAGGGCAATAACTGACCCCGGGTATTCTAGTTATCGAGGCACAAATGGAACTTATCGTGTCAACAAAACATTTCGCCCCATTTACTACCATGAGTTTCTGCAGAACCATGAGGCAAGGAAACGTTACTGGGCAAGGAGTTTTCTAGGCTGGAACACATTACACAAGGCCAAGCCTAACGCGACTCACTTTGCTATCAAACAATTGAACGACTTGGGGCTGGTCCGGAGTGTCATCACGCAGAACGTTGATTCTTTTCATTCACAAGCACATCCTAATCTTCCTATTGTTGAGCTGCATGGTTATCTAAGGTCATGTGTCTGCACATCGTGCCACGAGGAGCTTCCCCGAGATGACTTCCAGAATGAGTTGGCAAGGTTGAATCCCGCCTGGGCCGCTTTCCTCCAAGAGATCTTAGCATCGGGTGCTCTGGATACAGAAAATCCGGATGAACGCCAGGCCAGAGGTATGAAGACAAATCCTGATGGCGATGTTGACCTCCCGGGAGCACCTTATACAACATTTAGATATCCAGCATGTCCAAGATGCCTCACGAATCCTCCGACCACAGGAGACGGGACCCGTGCAACCGTCGAGGTCGACTCAGACGGCGCTTGGACCCCACCTAGTACGGCAGGGATTCTAAAGCCGGCGGTTGTCATGTTTGGAGAAAGCATCCATCACTCTGTCAAGGCTAACGCAGAGAAGATGATTAACGATGCCGATAAATTGCTTGTCTTGGGCACATCCTTGGCCACATACTCGGCATGGAGACTGGCTAAGCAAGCCAAGGACCAAAAAAAGCCTATTGCGATTGTCAATATCGGAGGTGTGAGAGGCGAGGAGACGCTCTTCGTTGATCTTGATCCAAATCAGCCTGGTAACCAGGGCGCAAGAGTAGAGATATCCACCGATGAGTTACTACCCACTCTAGTAGACCAACTTAAACGATCGTCCACCGTCAAACCTGCTCATGGGGCCTCTGATTATATTGTAGAGGCACATGGGGCTTCTGTCTTCAAAGACATGCTGTCCTAGAGGACCCTACATGACTACCCAATCGTGTACATGTACTTATAGCAAGCATAACAATCTGTGTCGACTAAATCTAAAAGAAGTTTGAATAAGCTGCCTTCGGTTTTGTTGGCTCGGTATTTTGTGTTGATGTTGACTCAGGTTTTGATTCTATTGGGGCAGGGGTCTTGGTGGTGGCTGGCTTCTTCGTATTCTTGAGAATATCGTCGCGTTCGATTTCCCGTAAAACTTCTTCCCATTGCACCTCCTTCTCAGTGTCGCCAGTACCCAAAGCCTTCTCGACGTCGACGTCCTCGCCTCTCTGTAGTTTCTCGACAACTTCGCGTAGTAGCCCAATTCGGACATCGGCTCGTCTCATGAACGTGGCATGGTCTCTCTTCAGAGCTATCATCTGGATGGACATGGATCCAATGAAGAGAAATATGACTATGAAGAAAGTTGCGGGATTCCATTCCTTCGATTTGGGTTTCTTCTTCTCTGGAGTACCCCAATCGACGGTGGGTTTGGGCTTAGGGCGTAGGGGCTTCGGTATCAGGGATTTCCAGAAGGATGCTTGAGCGATGGTAGGAGCCGAGCTTTGGTGACGGATGCGACATTGGTTAAGGAATGGGATGGGCTGGATCTTGGGAAGTCGAGCAGTCGCGTACGTTCTGAGAGCTCCTCGCCGTAGGGATCCCTCCATTACGTTCTCAAAATACCAATTTCGTGAGCCAAATATACTGATAGGTAGTGCAACAACTACTCAGCTGAGGCGGAAGGAGCTTGGGTCGATGAATTTGGCCGGTGAGCAAATGGGTTGAAAGAAGATGCGACGGAATTTTGGGGTCGAAGGGGCACGAACTTCTTTCTTATTGGACAAGCTCTCCATCAAGGTAGGTATACGGTATACCTAGGTACATGTCAGAAGGTGGGGCCACTCGCCGGTTGCTATGTCAACAAGAGCTATCCTGCTTGGGTTAAGCATCGTATATATACACACAAACTCTCGGATCCACACCAGATGCAGCCTGGTCGGATGCGATGCGCGAGTGTTAGCTCATCCCTCCGTATACCTAGATTGCTGCTTCAACAATCCTCTACCACACAGCGCTGTCATGGGTTATCTCCTTTGCTAATTTGCATTCATGGACATGGCGTTTTGAAATCTGTATTTGCAGTCTTTTTGCCCACCACGACGACATGTTTACAAGAGCCCACACACACGAGCGAACACCCGTACACATACACATACATATGGCTTCCATCACCGCCCAGGCCGATGCCATTCGGTCTGCCGTCGCGTCCGTATCGACATGCACACCAGCAATCTCTGCCTCCTTGAAGGAGCTTCTCCAGGGGAGACAAGACAATAACGATGAACCGTCGAACTCCTCTCTCAAACCCCCACGAAAAACTACCCAGACCTTCACTAAAATAAAATCTTCGACGACGACAGCAACCAGGAAACCGGCCAAGACTGTGGGAGATGCGCGCCATGGTTCCAGTGATATGAGTCCAAAAGAGAAAGCCTTGCTTGCCACACACATCGTCAACGCTGCGCTGAAAGCCTTAGGAGAGGCGGCAAAGGCACCGCAACTATTGAATCCGCGACGGTCGCCGGCAAAGAATGACACAGCCAAACCCGCCTCCCGAACGCGCCTCCGAAGATCAGCCTCGGTGCCGACGACTCCGCTACAGCCCCGTTCTCTCAATCGAGTCGAGACGTCTCCTCTCATAACAAAAGCAAGCTTGCTGCCGCCGACAGCTGCTTCGACTGGCTGCTTAGCTCTTGTGGAATGCGCTCGGGTAGCTTTCGCAACACTCCGGAGCTTGCAGGCTTCGGGTGCCGTCACTCTCCCCGAGCTCCAGCTGGAATCTGGAATGTCATCTCTTATTGCCAAGCTTATTGCACTGAGGCTATTTGATCACGCGGTCAAGGAGCTGCGGATATTAAAGAGGAGGCTGGAGTCTATGGCTACTGGGAATCAAAATAAGAAGAGCGACGCGCCGACAAAAAGCACCGGTACAGCACCTAGGACACTCTCGGACCTTTTGGACTACCCGGCCGGGCCCTATCCTGAACCTGTTGTTGCTTTCCTTATTACCGCCCAACTGCAGGCCCTTCGAATTCTCCACGAGCTGAACAAGACGACGCATCTCGATGCAGTATTACCCTTCTTACAGTCATCGAATTCGTCATCGCCCTTGAACTTACTACTATATTGTGCGCAGAGTAAAAAGTCAGATTACGTGAAGACAGCAAGACAATTAGAAAGCCTATCCCAGACTCTATTATCCTTGACTCCAAGCTTAGCTCCAAAGGATGATAATGTCGCCCTTGAACCGAGGCTCAGTCCTTCTCCCGAAACATCACTAGAAGTACAGACACTAGGGCTCGTCACCCGATTAGAATCATGGAAAATCTCCGGTCACAAGGGTGATATTGACAAAGAGATATTACTTCCCTTATCCAAGTGTCTGGCCGCTTTCTTGAGAAGAACATCACCCGAGCACAGCTCTAAGCTTATGACCGCCTTTAAGCAAGTCCGGGAAAAAATAGGCGAGCAGGATTTAGAAGTCTCGAAATCATCACAAGGATCTCTGGCTACAATTTATCAGTTATTGGCTAAAGCCTCCCAGGAGGCCGGAAATTCAAAAGAAGCCAAAAAGTGGACATCTAAGTGGAAGGGTCTTATGAAGCCAGATGAAGGGTCCGCTGCTAAATTCTGCGCAGTTACTGCTCAACTCCTCGCTCTATCTCTGGAGGACCCGTCCGAGGCAGACGAGAGCCTAATCATGCAAGTGTTGGATGGGATGCAAGGACCTCTAAGCGGCAGCGTCGTAGAACTGGATGATCTCCTCGTTAGTCTCTGCTTTCTCCGAAAGGTTGCTTTCAAGATTGTTATGAAGGAGCCTACTTGCATCACAGAACAAGAACCACAGAAATACCGAGAGCTGCTTGAAAGGTTCATCACTCAACTACCGCGCTTCGCTCTTCGATGGTTAGGCAAACCGCCAGCTGCAAATGGCGCGACCAAAGACTTCCTTCGATTCGAGCAGCGGCGTCAGCTGCTATCGAAGTACCTGCATCAAATAGTTGAGACAGCTTTGTTGCTCACCAAATCCCAATTGGATGACAACAGATTTGCATGGGAAGCCAGTGATCCCATGCTCCAGGATAGTTTGGCTTTGTTGGAAAACATGGGAGATATTGGACAATCTTCTCGGAGTAACCCATCTGCATCATACCACGTCAAAATCTCCCATATGTACTATCTACAACACTTAGCATTGTGCAAGTCCGCGGCAAAGGGCACTGAAGTTTCCTCGCTTCGGGCCCTCAAAAGATCTATCGACAGTGTCAAACAACAACCGGAACCCGAGCAGGCCCGGGCACAGCTCTTCAGGAAATGGGAGGCTTTTGTCGAATTGTGCAAAGCTTCGAATCGGAGGGACGATGCTATCGATGCACTTCGCTCGATAAGAGACCACTTGGTTCGCGGCGATACCGTTCAGGCCATTACCACCAGTCTAGCATCTCAATCAGTCAGGCATTCATGGAAGATCAGTGCCGAAACAGAGTTGCTCTCCCGCACAGTCTGCAACTTAGCAAAACTCGAGCGAAAGCCGAATGATTGGAGTTGGTTGCTCGCCGGTGAAGACAAGGCGACTGCATTGGAGCATGACCTAAACTTTATTCTTACGAATGACAATCAAAATCAGTTTAGGGTAGACTTGACAGTTCCGATCATCATTAATCTTCTTCAGCTATATTCCGCCGAGCAATACCCCGTCAGACGACTCCGATCTTTGCTAATCGTACTCGCCACCAGCTTAGACTCACAGGATCAGGTAGACAAGCTACGAACGGAAGTCGCCGTAGCATTGGCAAAACTCCAGGACGAGTGCTTAGGGGATGATTCAGGTCTCGCACGCTATGTTCCTCATCTACGCCAATCTGCCGTCTGCATTCTCGGAATGGCCTATGGCGACTTCAAATCATGCGAAATCCAGCAGGCGATATCAGCCTGGAAGATGATGGCAGGTTCCTGTCAATCGGCCAACGAGTTAACTGAACACGTTGACGATCCACAACAGCTTCTCCAGACCCTTCAGTCCCTAGCAGATCTTGCTAGAATGCAAGGTCAGCAGAGTCTCCTAACAGAAATTGTGGAACTCTCCAACATGATTTCTCAATTGAGTATCGACGACAATATCGAGTCGCATATAGTACAGAGCGCTAGTCTCTCTCTGCAATACCTAACTCTTGGCCAATCCATCAAGGCTGAGAAGACCTTACAGGTTATTATGGATAGAGTCACTCTGTCTGAGATCTCCGATGATATATTCTCTCATTTCCACTTATGTACGGCAGAATACTACCTCGCCGTTGGAAAGTCTGATGAGGCCGAGCGACACTTAGAAGAGGCTCGCAAGGCGGCGGTCGTCTCTGCCAACCAAACCCGGAGAAGGAATACCCAACTCAACCGCAAAATTTCCATCGCATACGCATCATTCCTAACCTCCTGCCTTTATTTAGAGCGGGGCGAGAATCATCGCGCTTTAAGACTTGCCAAGACTGCCGTCAAAATTTTGTTCCATGACTGGTCACAGCTCGAACAAATTAGGATATCTTCAGCCGATGTTAGTGCGGGGGACTTGTCACAAACCGACTCCTCGGAGGAAGATTCTAGTCTAGATAACTCTCGCATGTCCGACTTTGACGTTGCACGAGCAAATACTGGACCGTCGTTCTGGGCTTTGGTCTATCCATTGTACCGCTTCACCCGCCAACTTTCCTCAACTTACGAGCATCTTGGCATGTACCAGGAGACGCTCTACTATGCCGAACAAGCTGAAAAGATCGCCAGAAGTATGGGCTCGTCAGGCTATCTTGCACAGGCTACCACACATGTGGCATCGGTGTCATTGATGGCTGAAAATATAGCCAAGTCATTAGACCTGGTAACAGAGACCAAACCGGCACTGCTATCCACGGAGCCAACTTACCAAGCAGTTACTGCCTTGTGCAAAGCTGCTTCCGTCTACCAACAAGCTGGAGAAGCAGATAACGAGTCACTTCTCTTAACAAGCGCAGAAACAATGCTCCAGGATTTGCAGCAAAAGACTGTTGTAGGAGAAGACGCGGTTAGGGACAACTTGGAAGACAGGCCAAAACAAATTCCCGTCCGTAAAACTTTGCCATCGAGATCCAGAGGGCGAGCGGCAACTGCTGCAGGACCAACGCCAGCATCGAGAAAAGCAGTGGCCAAGAAGACTCCAGCTAAGGGAAAGAACGCACCGGTGAAAATAGTCAAACCAGTCTGTGTACGGGATACTCAACTCAAATCATTAAAGGCATCCCTCCTCCTCTCACAATCTCTAGCATTGGTCAGGCAACAAGACTGGGGGGCAGCTATTACAGCACTTCGAAGCGCAGCTCAGCTTTCAAGTTTATCTTCAGACCTTTCACAACAACACTTCTTACTTGGAATAAGTCTCATGGGCCAAAGTCTAACACAAATGGGCAGCGACTCAGTCTTCTCTTTCATCCAAGATTCCACGTTATCATTTCCGTCAGTAACTATGGCCGTCAGGGATAAGGACCCTCACGGACAGTTGCTCACAGGTCAGATCTCGCCAGTTCGCAAGCCTCGCTCAACCCCACAGGATACGCGAGAATTCGTGGAAAAGTTGCACGATGCGCAAGACCATCTGTTAGAAGCTCACTCGATAGCAACGCGTAACGGCAACGGTTTTTTGGTTCACCGGATTGCTGCAGCTTTACAGAATGTGGTAGTCTTGCTAGCAAACACAAGCTCGTCACATATCCGCGCAAGTCATTCCGCATATGCCACTTGCTCTATTGAACTGGCACGGAACTTGACGTGGCGTCGTGAGCGGAAGGCGAACCACTGCGATATAGCAAAAGACAACAAAGGAGCCTGGCCAATGGTCATCGACAATGCTAATACCAGGCGGTCTAGTCTCGGGTTCACTGGCGATATGGATCGATTTCAGAGAGAATATGTGGACATCATTCCTAATACTTGGAACGTCGTGTCGCTATCCCTGAACGAAACTAAGAACGAGTTGTGTATCACCAAGCTCAAAGCAGGATCCAGTCCTTTCGCATTGCGCCTGCCCCTCGACCGAGCTTGTTCGAGGGATGCCGACAACGAGGTATTTGATTTCCCACAGGGACGGTCTGAACTTCTCGAGCTCATACAACAAGCAAATCGTACCTGTCACGACGCACGGGACATGAGCCAGAAGGGCGCAAAGTCAGAATGGTGGGCTGAGCGCGAGGAACTGGACGAGCGCCTCAAACAGCTTCTTGATAATATTGAGTTGACATGGCTGGGTGGGTTCAAAGGCATTTTCTCCCAGCACCGCAAGCGTCCCGACCTCCTGGCGAGGTTCCAAAAGACTTTCCTGCGTATCCTAGAGAAGCACCTGCCATCCAGGCGCCAGGTCAGGGGCAGGAAGACGAAAAAGCCCACCGTCAAGGTGAACCTCGACCCGAGAATCTTGGAACTCTTCATCGGCTTGGGTGATACTACGGTCACCGAGTCCGAGGCATATGAGCCTCTGACGGACCTATTGTATTTCGTTGTGGATGTTTTACAGTTCCATGGTGAGACTAATGCCTACGATGAGATTGACTTTGACGCCATGGTCATCGATACTTTGAATGCACTGGATGCCTACCATGCCGCCGCCAAGGAGACAAAGAAAGCCCAAAAGACAACACACACTATTCTAATACTTGACAAATCTCTCCATGTCTTCCCCTGGGAATCTCTCCCTTGTCTGCAAGGCCTCGCCGTCTCCCGCGTCCCGTCCCTCGACTACCTGCGCCGCGCGATCTTAGAAGCAAAACCTCCACCGTCCCACGGAGACCATACAGACCCAGAATCAGACGAGTCCAGCAGCACCGCCTCCCAATCCCACAACGGCCACCACGTATCAATCAACTCAGGGACTTACATATTGAACCCGAGCGCCGATCTAACAAACACGCAAGCGACGTTCGGGAAAGCACTCGCCTCGCTCCCAGCAGCCTGGGGCAGCATCGAGACGCGAGCGCCGACGGAGGGAGAATTCCAAGCCGCGCTCACAGAGAAGGACATGATGCTGTACTTCGGGCATGGGTCAGGGGCACAGTACATTCGGGGACGCACGATCCGACAACTCGAGAAATGCCGCGCCGTGGCACTACTCATGGGCTGCTCCTCCGCCTCGCTGACCCACGTCGGCCAGTTCGAGCCCTACGGGCCTATACGAGATTACATGCTGGCGGGATCCCCCGCCGTCGTGGGGACCCTCTGGGACGTCACGGACCGCGACATCGACCGCTTCGCGGCCGCCGTGTTCGAGGACTGGGGCCTCTTCCCCCGCGGCACGTTTGCCAGGGAGGATAATACGAATTTCGGCAAGGCCGCGGCTCGGAGGAAGGGGGCTGCACAGAAGAAGAAGGGGGGTGCGACCAGTGTGGCGCAGCGGGAGAAGGGGGAGAATCCCGTCAGTCTCGTGCAGGCGGTCGCGAAGGCCAGGACGGAGGCTTGTCGGTTCAAGTACCTGACCGCCGCGGCGGTCTGCGTGTACGGCATCCCGGTATACATCGCCAAGTAAAGGGGGTGTTTCTGTCTGTTAATACTTCCTTCCGGGGCGTAAACATGGTTGGTGCGCGCATATTCTTGAAGAAAAAAAGAGGCCAGCGGTGTTTTTTTTGCATGGCGAAGGAGTTCTTCTGTACTTTCCCCCCTTCTTTCTGGGGCATTTATGAGAAAAAGACGGAGGGTCTGGAGTTTGACGTACTTTGAACTAGAGTAATGCGTACCTACCTGGTTAGCGTTTTTGGTTGTTATAAGGTTTTTTTTTTAATACGGCTCTGCTTTGCTTTGCGAGGTATAGAGCGACTAGTCTAGGTGTTGAATATAGATAGATGTTGAGACATGCATGTATGTACAAAATTCACGCGCGTAGTTTACGCTGTTGTCTGTCTCTCTATCTCCTAGTATGCTCTTGAGTAAGCTGTCTTTTTTTAAGCAATATGTCACGTGTACGAGAACTTGGTTATTTCTATTATGCTTAGTTCGACGTTTCCCGGATGTTTTATTACTCTTCTGAGCTGTATATAGGCGTATTTGAAACAGGCTCTCCTCCTTTTTTCCCTCCCCCTTTTAGGCCTCGGCTTAATTTATCATCTTGCCGTTATTACGGATTCATATTTCCTGCAAGGGGGAGGGGAGGCACACCTTGATTCGGTTACTGCTGTATATCGATAGTGGTGACACATGAAGCTTCTAAGATAGTAGACATCGTAGACATTTTGTGACGCCTAGAAAAGCGTGCGTATGCGCATATTGTCAAGAGGAAATTATCCACGGCAGACTTCGTCACTCAGATCTGACTCACACTCCCAGCCTCGTGTGGCAAATACCGCTCCCCGTGTTTCAAGCCGGCTGCTTAGCTACTCGGAAGTAATTTATAGTTAATAATATGTGACGTATCGGGCTTTGTGTCAGATGTATAAGCCAGGATTGAGGTGATAACGCCCACCAACGAGAAACAGTCGTCACGTGGAGCCTGTGGTCGAAGAGTAGATGTTTTACCCAGTACATTGTACGGCAGACACCACAAGAGGACTGTCGCAGCATGGGAGTCTATTCGAAAGCCTCGGGTAGCAGGCCGCTAACAGACTGTTTGCTATCATTCATGCTTCATGAAGCGGATGGTAGAAACACCGGTACCACGGATAGAGAAAGTAGGGCAATGGAGGGTAACTGGCTGCCCGATTGTGGAGCATTTCACTAATCGCCTCGTGACGGAAAATGGTGATGCCTACGAAGACTTGTTGGCAGGGCTGGTGTATGCCAAAGTTGCCACGGGGTGCAATAGCGTTGATGACTGCATCTCTATAATAAAACTTTGTCGCGTCTGGTACGACCGTTAATGACTAGAAGTCCTTCACCCTTTATCGGGGTCATTCCGTTCTTCCGCGGTGTAGAGATTTTCGATGTTCGGCTACTTTTTCCTCCAAGGGATACTGTGCACGCATTTTAACCATTGAGCAGATGCCGTATATTGTTCGATCGTGGATTTGTGCTGCAACAAGGCATGTAGTCGACTACACGGCTCTCGGATTCGTCCCGGTGCAAGAATAAGGAAAATATTTTTCGCGCCCCGTATAGTTCGATATTTGCATGCCATTCGTAATAATTTAAGCCACCGCTTCGAAGTGTTTCGGTGGTTCTCCTTTGCAAGTAGAAAACGGCGGCAAAATACATTGACACATTAAACGGAAGAGCTTACTCCCCTGGGCCATTTCGGGAATTTCTCAACCCCAACCCAAGGTTTCTTGCTAGAGCCGTTACCCTAACGGGCCGAGTTCGAAGTAGGATGATGTCTCCGATGACTACTCTTCTAGGATTGTTTCACAGTCAAACTGGAACGCCCAGGCGCTGTTGTTGGTTACGGGTCTTGGCTGTCCCCGCGGGAACGTTATGCAGTGAGACCACGCTGCAAATAAATTCTTGGCTAGTGATGGGACACAGCGTTGAGGTTTGTTTAATGTTAGTCTAACAGAGAATTGCTCATCGTGCCGTTTAAAATGCAAAAACATCGGCGGTGGTTTCCTAGCGCGTAAGACAACGAGCAAACTTGCGTGAGCCGTACTGTGTTTCAACGGTGAAAGGAGTACCACCGTCACAGTAGTAAACAATAATTTCAAAAGCAAGCCTAAGATGGACTCGCAGACTTTTTACGATGTAAAGCCATCATCTTACATGGTACAGTCTTCAAGTGGCGCCTGAGCTAGGTCCATGTTCGACTGCATGAGCGTGTAATGATACGTAGGTCGTAATAGAGTAGTTAGCGCTCGGTACGAGCCGCTAGTTCGGGGGTTCTGGATGCGTTCATCAAGGTATTGCTGACTATTCGCTGGGCGTCAAATTGGAGGAGGTTATCGTGCCGAGAAGATGCGGCAACCGTCCGCACCAATGTGTGTCCTCCTTGTACGTGCTTGTGGGGGGGAAGCAGGATGGAACAACCAAAGAGACCATGGTCCAATGGTCGCAAGCTATGAAGTCGTGATTCTCTCTGCATCAATTGGCCCCGGAAGGTAAGCGACCATGGCCAAACAGGATGAAGTGATCGCCGACATATATCATCCTGGACCAGCACCAGCCACTAAGCTAGGCCGTTAGAAAGGGTGTATAGGGGCCTGAATTATCGGTTAGATGGCCCCCCGAGCTCACGTTCTCGGCTCGCTCTGGCGGATGTAACGGAATAAGAGGTCTTGTGTCCGTTGTACAGTTTAACTCCTAGATTGAAGCGGTTTGGGAGGGCCTGCTGAGAAGATGGCGGCCGCCTCCCCTACCCCAGATTTCCACTTATGATCTACCCCAGGGAGAATTAGCCCGGAAATTGTTCTAGATGAACGAAAGAAGCGCGTTTCGGAACAAGCCGTCACTGAGGGGTAATGATTGTCCGCTCAACACCGTCACAACGTTTCCTAATAGCTTAATCACCAGGCTGCCGGTGTCATGAGGGTGCCATGCTGCAATCTACGAGGCAGTATATTTAGTTTACCATGGCGTGGGAGAGGTTGAGGATCGACGTCGAAGCAGAGCTCATCACGTCACGTCGCAAACGTGCATGAGGGATATTGGTGAAAGTTGGTGAACCCCAGGAAAGTGGTTCAACAACCATGCCGTTGGCTCGCATCTGCATCCGCAAAGCAAACCGTCCAATGGCAATTGGCGAGTACGGCCGGGCTAGGGGTGGGTTAATGAGCAGAGACGAACTAATAACCGTATGAAACTCCATCATCGTGAGCATGGACTAACACGGAGCCTGTAGCCCTGGTCTGATAACATACAGTAAACAGGTACCCAGGCAGACTCAGGAATGATGAATGATGAATGATGTGGCATATGGTGAAAAAGCACGCCCAGAAGAGGTGATGGGTTGTAAATGCTTCCCTACTACGTTGATATCCATGTCGGCACGGATCTTGGTCGCAGGGCGGCTTCTTTAAAAGCGCCGAGCGAATGGGGCACATGCATATAATCCTTTTATGGGTCGGGCAGAGTATGACGAAGGTCTAATTAGGCTAGTGACTCGTATGGATATATTCTTACTTTGTACGCTGTACTGTACACTAAAAAGGAATTCTCCTCTGGAGAGAGATGGCTGACGTTACCTACTGTAGACGAAGACCTCGGAAAAATATAATCATTGAAACTTAATCTAGCGCCACGTTATGTCTTGTCGGTAGGGTAGCTGACGAGACAAGGGAATGCCTTACCAAACCTCTCGATATCACATAAACATCGTAGCAGTATAATGCCTGCCGAGATACGTATAGGTATACCCAAGTACACTATGCACCCCGGATTTTGCTTGACATTTCTTGGTGCCCCGCGTATTACTCGCACCGACCTAAAAAGAGGATGAAGATAGCTGACTTGGCTAGCGTACATGAGACAATGAGGCCTTCTCATAATGCGATGGACTCGTTTAAGATAACGTTCTAGGTAACGTAACTCTGCTATTGCACTACCGAACCTCGCGATATAAGCAGATGCCTTAGGTAAATAATACCTTGTTAAGTGGCAAGATACGACGGAGGCGGCGGGGTGGTGTTACGGGAAAGTTGGAAAGCAACCAACCACCCAACCAATCCTATTGGTTGTGTAGGCGGTCTTCAGACTGGTGGTTCGCGATGCATTGACAGGCACCTCATACGAAGTACAGACAACAAGCTTTGAGAGTTTGGGGTCCATCTACAGTCTGCCACCCAACAACTTCAGTTAGTCAGATGGAGAACAATAACCGTGTCGGTACTTTTGCCCTGCTTTGGACCCACTCGGTTCAGCCGGTAGCCAGCTAAGGCGTCCGTACTGTACGGGGGAGTCTTGAAAATCTCACCAATCGCGCTGACTTCTCAACTGAATGGAGAGGAGATTTCTCGGAGACGACCATCTTCCCCACAATGCTACAGCAGGATTATCACGCTACCCTACTATGTAAAATACTGGGACAGATAAATCCAAACGTCAAAGTTGATTTCGCCCAAAAGCGTTGTTTGGGGCCGTATAATGCTGCTGGTCTACTACGTGCTACAAGTCGAGGAGGTATCATGATTTACACTTGTACTAGCTGGTAGTTATATGCCTCGCGTCCTTGGTTGTGAGGGCACCGATGCCCTGTATAAAAGGGAGCAGGAAGGTTGGAGCAATTGCATTGATAGCATGCCGCCCCTTGCCAATATTTGACAACCAACTCGAGGCGTACCGTGCCTGGTCATCCTAGGTAAGCATCTACCATAAGCGCTTAGACAGCACACATACATCACAGTCATACCTACCTCATTACATACAGCATACATACACGTACGTCTACATATACATATGTCCACATATCTAGTTCTAACGCGCTACTTCTATCCAATTGAGCCCGTCGACCCGTGACTCCCCACGCGCGATTGTTGGTGGGTGAGATTGACAGTCCCATCTTTTCTCCAACTCAACCCTCACCCACCATCCTCTCCCAGACTGGGTAGACTCCATCTCTTTTCTCAGTTAGTTCCCCATCGCGTGGCTTTCTCCATCCAGACTTGCCAGCCGACTGCGAGACATCTTGTCTGACAGAAAAACCGTTCGCCCAGTCCGCTCAGCCGGAAACGCCAACAACGGATCGGCGGCGAACCACGACCAGCATAGAGTACCGTCTGCTGTACTTATAGCTGGGTATATACCTCGACGAAGCCTACCGAGGTTAATGCGGTGATAACACAGGGCTTCTAGGGTAGGCAGTTTTCTTTTTCCTCATACCTCCAGTCACCAATAGTCTTTCATTATATTTTCCAGCATGCAGCAGCACCTATTAACTCCACGTCCTGTCTAAGCCTCTCTCTCTACCCCACAAGATACCCCCGGCGACGCAATCCTTCCGCTAGAGGCTGCATCTTACGTTAGGTCTCCTTTTAGCTTTGAAGGATCGCCCGTAGTCGCCTGGTCGCTGCACCTGTACTCCGACTAATCACCACCATCCTCTTATCTTCCTCGCCGAATCCACGACGCCCTCCTCCCTGATCCCCTTATACGCCTCACCTACCCGCATCCCGCGAGTGAGCATGCTGCCCCAACCATAAAACCCATCGACTGTCATGACACGCTCGCTTGTCCGCCTACGGCACCTGGTTTCTTGCGCCCGGCTGACCGAGAGGGTAACGGTGAATCTCCAGTCGTACCGGCCCGGTTCGACAGTTAACGGTCTTTTCGCAGGACCTACACATCTTGAGACTTTGAGGGGGGGCGCACAACGGCCTGCTGTAGTGTAGGAGCGTGCTCGCACGTTTACTCTTAATTCCATCCCAATGACCGAACAAGGTGGAACTATCTATGTAGCGATGCCATCAGATCAGTCATGTCGCAAAAGCTCGTCGTTCCCCGGGGGTGTAGATGGTGCGCAGACTGCCCATGAGCCCGAGCCTCGAACAAACCGGCTCGATCCAACTGATTTGAATGGTTTCTCGCTACACAGTGAACACGATGATATGAATGGCGATGTTAGTACCCAGGGGTTGCTTGGGGCCTCGCAATTCCCGGACTTTTCCTTTCCCTTTCAAGAGCTCGCCGAGGAGGGTCAGATGATCTCCCTTGACGATCATGCAACGGATCTGTTTGCTACTCCTGACCCCAGTTCAAACCCATCGATCGGAGAAAAAAGGGATTCGACGGCGGCGGGCCGCCATGATACTCCAATCACTGGGGCTCAGGCCTCGCTGAAGCGACTTCATAGTATCGATGAGTCAGAAGATGGCAGCCAGGAAAGTCCCCACGATGGACACAATTCCCTTGAGGATAACATGTCGGATGATTTTGGTCTTTCCGTGGCCGCAACTGGTGATGGCACCGAATTGGGAGGCAAGTTGAAAGAGAATAAAGCGGACCCCACGCCAGCATGGAGTGAATTGAAGACCAAGGCGGGCAAGGAAAGAAAGCGGTTACCGCTAGCATGCATCGCTTGCCGAAGAAAAAAGATCCGTTGTTCCGGAGAGAAGCCGGCGTGCAAGCATTGTCTTCGCTCACGAATTCCATGTGTATACAAGGTCACGACTCGAAAGGCGGCCCCGAGGACCGACTATATGGCCATGTTAGACAAACGACTAAAGAGGATGGAAGATCGAATCATTAAAATCGTGCCAAAGAGTGAGCAAGATACATCCATTAGCAACGTAGTCCGGGGTGTGGTCAAACCCGTGCTACCCGGGACCCTCTCTCAGAACAAACAATCCAACAAAAAACGCGCGGCGGATGAGGCCTTTGGGGCTGAACTAGAGCATTGGGCTCGTGGTTCAACGAGACCGAGGCTGGACAGTTCGGGTAAACCTACGTCGTTACAGGTACAGGAGGCAGAGGAAAGCAAGCTACTCTTCGAAGGCGCAGAGTCACTGCCCTCTAAGGATATCCAGGAACACCTGGCCGAGGTCTTCTTCGACAATATCTATGGGCAGGCTTATCATTTACTACACAAGCCGAGCTATATAAGAAAGCTAAAGTCTGTATAAGCTCTTGGGCCTCCTGTAGTCACTTTACTAACAAACTCGATAGGGCGGGAACCTTACCGCCGGTCCTAGTCCTTTCCGTGTGTGCCGTCTCAGCGCGGTTTTCTACTCACCCAAATATTGCCATGACAAATAACTTCCTTCGCGGAGAGGAATGGGCCGCGCCAGCCCGAGACATCGTGATCCGAAGGTACGAATGGCCGAACATAACTATCTTAACGTGTCTCCTACTCCTTGGTTTGCACGAGTTTGGAACATGCCATGGTGGAAGAAGTTGGTCTCTAGGTGGGCAAGCCACACGAATGGCCTATGCGTTGCAGTTGCACAAGGACTTGGAATATGACCCTATGCGACCAAACCAATCTACCCAGCTCAGTTTCATAGATAGGGAGATTAGGAGGAGGACCATGTGGGCTTGCTTTTTGATGGATCGCTTTAACTCTTCTGGGACGGATCGACCAATGTTCGTCAAGGAGGAAACGATCAGGATACAACTACCCATCAAAGAAAAGCTCTTTCAGCTCGATATGCCAGGTCCAACGGAAGATTTACAAGGTCGAGTCCCCCATCCGGTGCCCACGGATGAGGGCCAACTATCTGACGCCAAAGACAACATGGGCGTCGCAGCCTACATGATACGTGCCATTGCGTTATGGGGGAGAATCATCAGCTTCTTGAATCAAGGCGGGAGAGAGATTGATGAACATTCGATGTGGGAAACTGACTCTGGGTATGCTAGCCTTCTCAAACAGGCCGAAGAATTTCCGGACAATCTCCCAGACGGGCTGAAGTATAACGCCGAAAACCTCCATTTGCACAAGACGGAGGGGATGGCGAACCAGTTTCTCTTCTTACACATATCGGTTCAGCAAAATATTTTGTTCATGAACCGCTTTGCTGTGTCGTCTCCGAGCGGCAGTTCCCAGGCCGATGTACCGCAAACATTCGTGACACAGGCTGGTTCAAGAGCTTTCGGCGCTGCAAACAAGATTTCCGAACTGCTCAAAGACGCAGAACCATACATAATAGCAGCCCCTTTCGTCGGGTACTGTGCATTCCTGTCTAGTACTGTACACATCTTTGGTATCTTTTCAGGGAACGGTACCGTGGAAACTGCAGCAAAGAGAAATCTCGCGACTAATGTCAAGTTTCTCTCCAAAATGAAGCGTTATTGGGGCATGTTTCACTTCATGGCAGAGAACCTCCGCGAACAGTACAAGACTTGTGCCGATGCAGCGATTCAAGGGACACCAGCGAACGACAACTCTACTTCTTCCCCCATCTTCCAGTACGGCGACTGGTTTGACCGATACCCGCACGGCGTATCGCAAGCTGAGTATGTGGAGCCCGCTTCGGGCAAGAAGAAGGAAACAGGTGACGACGCGGTCCTAGAGCAAAAGCCTGAATTGCACACTGTCGAAGAGTTTTTTACACAACTCTCACCACCACCTAGTACAAACGAAGGGCGAGAGACTGCTGGACCTAGTAGACCGCCTCTTGCGAAGCGGAAGTCCCTTGCTAGGAAAGGAAGCAACGCACGAACGGATCAGCAACAGCAACTTGAACCTCTCCTCACCGACCTAAATGGCCCCAGCCTTCCTGAACAAATTCAGCAACGCATTCAGCAAGCACAGCAACAACAGGCCCATCGCAATTTTCGCTTGGGCGCCCAGGCCAACGGCCCGGCCGCTTTCCACCATCTATCTAACGCACGAGCACGGTCACATTCTGCCGCTGCTGCCGCCAACTATCATGCGATGTCCCCAATCTCACCTGTCATCAGCGGGTTTCCACATGGACTCCATGGTCACGGCCACCATTATCCTGCGGGCCTTTATAACCCAGACCTTTTCTCCTTATCGCTCGCGAATCAGTCCGGCTTGCTACCGCAACTCGACCGGCAACTGGTATTCAATGCGTATGGTGGACTGGATCCTACCACTATCAGTGGTCCCGAAGCGCTGATGGATTGGGACGCGTTAGCGGGTCACGGTTCTGGCGCCGGCGGAGGTGGGAACGCGAATGGCGCGAGTGTCCATCGAGACGATCTAGGCGGACACGAAAGCTTACCCGCTGGTTTCGTCCCGGAGCCGAGTTCTGCGTGGTTTATGCCGTTTAACATGGAACCACCCGAGTTGGGACAAGATATAGGAAACGGAATGGCGGATACGTTCGGCATGTTTAGTCCGGGAGGCTCACTAGGGCTGAGAAGAGGGGGCCGTTAAAACGATTTCGCTCGATACCCACAGCAATGAGTTAGGCGATTGGGGTTTTTAATTTTCGTTCCCGTTGTCCTGTGCTGTCTGGAGTTGCGCACATTATACCCTTTCTTGTTATACGTCAAAAACGTCCGGGCTTTTCTGTACTATCAAGGTCTGTCGCATTTAGACCGGTGCCGAATCATTTATATTCCACCCTTCGCGGCTTTGCAGGCGGATATCGTGTCTGAGGTTATGAGCGTTGCCTTGCGTTACTTTCCTACTTACCTACCTAAATATCCAGATGGATGGGTACGGACATATGAAGTTACGAAACGAATGGCGATAACCGAACGAATGGATCCAAGGAGAGCTTGTTCCTGAAAAATAAGGTCTTGGAAATAAGTCATGATCTCGTAGGAATTGGATGTAAGATGTATATATAAAGACAGGCAAGAATTCAATGAGCCAATGGGTATTGTTAAGGGTAAGCTTCTGTTGCAGCCACCAGAGTTTGAGGAGGGAGGGAGGGAGCAAATCGATTTTAATCTTTTGCTCCTTATGATACTTCCTCCCGCCCTCATATTTATTTATATATATTCAACCGACAAATAGCACCAATAAGAAAACAAAAACATTTGACAATCGAACGAACGAACGGACGACAAAAATGATCATGATTAGTACCGGCGCCTTCGTCAGGCCGATCATTGATCCGCAGGTCTCTCTCTTTCTTCCGGCACTTTTCTCCAGCTGAAAAGCAATCTCGCGACTTGATGCGATCGGACGATGAATTAGGAATTCACTAGGTTAGATAGATAGTCTACGGACTAGACTGGAGTACTGCTAATCATTTTACCGGCAAGTGGGTGGCGAAACGAGAGACGGGAACCGCGTTTATGGAATTGGCGTTGGCGTGGTTGGTGGGCCTATCTATGCTGTCATGACAAGTGCAATGGTACGATGATGAGGCCACGGCGTTCTTCCGCGCCCGCGTCCGCATCCTCGGCATAGCGCGTCGGCTTTTCGAATAACTTCGGAAATCCTGAAATGGTCAATCGCTCAATCGCGAAGGATTTCTTTCCTTTCCGTGTTTACACGGCGGAATAGATCGGTAGGTTACGGGCTAGTTAGTTGTGGCGCACGGCGTAGGCCGTTCGGCGCATCGCGGAGCTCGCGATGTTGCACGTTTACGATTTCAAGGTGATTAAGGATTTGACTAACGCCTTTTTACCAAGTGCGAGTAAACTCGGTGCTGAGGTTCTCGCCTTCTCGTCTTTTCATTGGGTATCTATGCCTCATACCAATACATGCGACTAGCTAGCTTAGAGACTTGTTGTACATGCCATGTATGTGAATCTATTCCGCAGCGGCGATCTCCTTCTCCTTGCCTTCCTTCTTTGGCCGCGAGCGCTTCCGCTTCTTCTTCGAGCCCTCAATGATATTCCCACCATCATCGCCATCGACGGCGGGTTTCTCCTTCTGGAGCTTGCCGAAGTTGAGTGCCGGTGGTTCCCGCTCGAACTCGGGACCAAACGTCTCCTTGCGCCATTGCCGTAGCCGGGCCTTCTTGCCGAGCCTCTTGCGATCTTTCGACTGCTTTTCTTGATCGCGCCAGTGCGCGAGCTTCTTAAGGCCGACGAAGCTGTTCAGGTCCGCATCTGACGCCATGAGGATATCGCGCGTCGTAAGGCCGAATGACTCGGGCTTCGTCTCGATATACCCGAAGCCCGGTAGGCCAGATGTCTTGGATGATGTGGCACCACTCAGTATCTCCGGGTCTTCTAGATTCATGTGTGCATCAACAATGGCCTCTAGCTTCGCGCGTTCTTTGCGCGCTTCTTTCTGGCTTGCTAGTCGCTCCTTCTTCCGCTCCTTAGTTGTCTTTTGTCGCTTAGCCGCGGGAGCATCTTCATCCTCTTCCGGCTCCTCCTCGTCTGCCTCCTCGTCTGTAAGCGTAAACTTAGGGCGTTCCTCTTCGTCGAAGTCCGGGACCAGGTGCTTGATGTCGATGTCGTCGTCCCACTTTGGTTTCTTCACTTTCTTCTTTGAACCTTCGACAGAGTCCTCGTCGTCAGAGCCTTTGTCAGCTTCGGCGTAATATTCGTCGTTGAAAAGTTTGTTCATTTCCTCCTCCCACTGATCATCTTCCCAAGCACTTTCAAGCACCTTCTGCCAGTCTTCATCCTTTAGCACTTTGCCTCTGAGACCAGCAGTCTTTTTAATTTTTGCTAGCTTGCTCTCAGCCTCTTCGAGCTTCAGCCGTCGTAAACGTGCACGTTCTTCTTTTCTTTGTTTCTCTTCAGCCTCTTTCCTTTCTTTCTCGAGCTCTCGTTGGCGTTTTCGTCCTGTTTTCTCTTCTCTCCTGACGGAAATAGAAGCCGTGACATCACGAGCATATGACCTTAGAACCTCATTACTCTTGCTAGGGTCCTCGAAACGCATATTGTAAGCCACTTCCCATTCATCGGCCTTCTCATCTTCGTCTTCATCGGATTCGAAAGGCTGCCACCCATTGCCCTCCCCTTGAGCCCAGGCACGAGAAGCCAAGAAGTTGGAGAGGAACAGCTCAGGGTCCTTATCGGCCTCCTTTACATTGGGCACCGGAACCTTCATCTTCGCAGCTCGCGACGGGTGAATGCTGTTTGTGGGCGCGACTGTAGTTCCCTTTTTGGCCTTCATGAAGGCTTCGTCTTCTTCGCTTTCTTCGTCTTCACCAGCAGCCTTTAGTTGTGCCTGAATTTCATTTTGTAGAGACCTTTTTATATCATCTTGCTCGTCTGCGTATGTTTGCGGCTGGGCTTCTTGATCCTGATCGTCTGCGCCCGTATCACCACGCATGAGCCTTTCCCGGTGGTAATCTTGAAGGAACACGGGTTTTTCTTTCGTCTGCTTTGAAGTAGTGGACTGAACGGTCGGATCTTCGTCTATGGGCGCGTAGAACGTTGATTTCCCGTCGTATAACCGGGGATCTTTGCTTTTGATGGCCTGAAGAGTAGCGGATATTTGAGCGTCAAGTTCTTCAGTAGCCAGGTAGGCGTCGTCGTCTTCGGTCTCATCTGAAGAGGACCCGTCTTCCTCATCGTCTCCCTTGCCCTTCAAGCCGTTGCCATTGGCTTGCTTTGACTTGTACTTCTCCTCCACTGGCACAAGTTAGCTAGACAGAAAAGCAAAAAATGACGATGATTGGACTAACGTCTGTGAAGCTCTTCACGCTTCTTGTTGTGTTCGAAACGTTTTGCAAATTCATTGTTGATCTTGAGGTCTGCGCCGCCGTCGGACTCGTCGTCGCTGTCGTCGAATAGGACCTTCTTGCGGGCCTCTGCAGGCACCATATTGGAGGCAGAGCGCTAGGCGCAAATTTTATAGTATCGTAGTAGTTCCAGGAGAAGCCGTGAAGACGAGATTTAATAGAGCGAGGGACCCAGAGAAATTATGGTCAGCGTCGTATCCAAATCTTGCCCGCTAGTGAAGATGCAGATAGAACTGGGGCTTGAAGCTCTCTTAACTTTTTTTTTCTGCCGCTGCTTCGTTGGCGGGGCCTTTTGGCTCCCACGCCTGCCAAGGTGCGCTATCTTGGGCGGTGTCGGTCCGCTGATGTTCCGATACTGCCCGCACTACCCCATTTACGCTCTAGCTGCTGCTGTCAGGCGGCGACTCAGGCCTGTACTGTCCCTACAGCTGCACCCATCTCCCTGCCCATCTCCAAATCCAGCCCCAAGCGTCGTCATTCGACATCCGACAAGACCTCCCCAATCTTTATCTTTCTCGTGTCGCTTAGCCGCCTACCGGATCCCGACATATCCTGTGGCCTGTAGACACCTCAGCTACACCCAATCTGTCACCTGATATCTTCGTGTGGACCGGAATCACACTGTTCTCTTCAAACATTGTCTATCTACCTACAATTAACCCTCTTACCATTGCAGTAACACGATGGCTGATTCAAATGCACCCAAACCAAGCAGCAGCGTGAAGCTGGTCCTGCTTGGCGAGGCTGCGGTCGGAAAGGTATTAACACTCCAACTACAGTTCCATTCGATGCATGAACACTGATATTGCATTGTTACTAGTCTTCACTGGTGCTGCGATTCGTCAACAATGATTTCCAAGAAAACAAGGAACCCACGATTGGTGGTATGTTGCTAATCCCGCCATCGAGGCCCTGCATCTACCCGGTTGCGCTGACATAACCATCTTCTCCAGCCGCCTTCCTGACCCAGAAGTGCAACCTTCCCTCGAGGACGATCAAGTTTGAGATTTGGGATACCGCGGGACAAGAACGATTCGCCTCGCTCGCGCCCATGTACTATAGAAACGCCCAGGCTGCGCTCGTCGTCTACGACCTCACCAAGCCTACATCCCTCGTCAAGGCTAAACACTGGGTAGCCGAGCTTCAGAGACAAGCATCACCTGGCATCGTTATCGCCCTGGTTGGTAACAAACTCGATCTCACAAACGACAGCGAATCAGGGCAGGGCGATGGTGACGGCGACGGTGCCGAGGGTGAAGACTCTGGAGATGCTCGAAAGGTGTCAACTGAAGAGGCCAGGTCGTATGCCGAGGAGGAAAGCCTCCTGTTCTTCGAGACCAGCGCCAAGACCGGTTACAACGTCGCAGATGTTTTCACAGCTATTGCAAACGCTATCCCGGAAACATCATTAAAGAGCACAAGGGGTCCCGGTGCGTCGAACGTCGTGAGTCGGGGTGGAGAGGAACAGCGAGTGAATCTCAACGGGCCCAGAGAGGCCGCCAAGGAGGGGTGTGCCTGCTAGAGGAGAGCGGTGGACGAGTCGCTCCGTAATAGGGGAGCATATTGTCACTTGGTCAGGGGCTTTTCATCATTTTCGACATGTAACATTGGAGCGAAGGTTGCTTTTCTGGGGACTCGGTATCTGGGGTGTCTGCCACACATGGATGTCCTCTCTTGATGTATTAACAGCACGTAAGGAGTGAGTGAACCACACGAAGACCGCGTATTCATTATTCAATACCCACTATTCCCTACATGCTCCGTTCGGTAATATAAACTTAGCTGTCCGTAAAAAGAGTCACCTATTGAATTTTCTTTTTGAACGAAGACAGACATTGGCAGCATCGGGCTTATTCAGGTTATATACAGCCGTCCAATCATTTGAGATTCAATGTGCATGTTGTTCCACAGATCCCGAGATGCCGGCGCAACCTAATATTCACGTCGAGGAGAGATGCAGAGTGGGGCTATGGCAGTTTAACCAATAACTTAGGATACATGCAAACACCGCTTAAATCCCTCTCCCGAAGTGGCGCCCTCGCGAGTCGGAGGTTCCACCTTCCAAAGGTTCTCTCTCAAAACTTCTTCGGCGCATCACGCATCACGCATCTCGCAGCAAGCACCACGTACGGCATCCTGTTCCTTTGATTGCGCGTCAAACAAACAATGGTGCAGTCTATCCCCTGACAACCCACACCAGCGCCATTGTGCCCCTACAAAAGCCCCTCGACCGTCACTTGTGACACGTCCGTCGACGCATTTATTCAGTTCGCCCCGTGAATGGAAATGCCAGTTGTCGCATAGACAAGCCCATTCACAACCACTGCCCAACACATATCGCAGGCGACTCACAACCCGTTTTCTCTCCTTAGCCCCCGCAGCTTCTGCCCACATGTGTCAGGAGAACTGCGACGTCATTCGCTTTTAGTATGGCGACTCTCACTCCCGCCCAGCTTGAGCTGGCAAGGTACGCATGCGACCGCCGAATCCCCTCGGATATCCAGGGAACCGTATACCGTATACTAAACTGTCTACAGTTCCCTTACTCAGGATGAGTTGCCCACGAAGTTGCGTTGCGCCATCTGCAGCAAGTTGGCCGTCAATGCCTTCCGATTGCCATGTTGCGAAACCGCCATCTGTGAAAACTGTACGCTCTCCCGTCTATACCATCGTCTTAGCTATGCCAATCTCATGCTAACGTCTATCATAGGCCAGGCTACATTGCCCTCCTCGTGTCCGGTTTGCGAACATACTCCCGTTTCTGGCGCCGATTGCACCGTCTACAAATCTCTACGAACCACCATCAGGGTTTTCCTGAAGACCGAAGAGAAGAGACGCGAGACTACACGGCCCAAGACTAATGGCTCTGCACCCGCAACCCCTATTCAGGTGACTCCCACACCGACACCGATACAAACTCAAGGGCCAGCAAATCCCCCTGCCATGGCGTCGTCTGCTCCAGAGCCCACCAACTCAGAACAACCTCCGGATAATGCACCGCCGGCTGCTGCCGAAACTTCAGTCGAGACCGAGAATAAGCTGGTCTCTGACGACGTCACTACTACCCAGCCAGATGCAGTAAGCAGCTCTTAGTGTATGAAACTGTGGATAATGCTAACAGCTTTCTAGGCAGAAGCAAACGACCATCCACATGAGGAGCAAAATGCTGAAAATGAGGAAGCAGAGGAATCTGGTCCGCAAGGCCATGCGGCCGAGGAGAGCACGGGTGAAGACGGAGAAAAGGGTGATGCTGTGGCTGAAGCTGGCGCAGATCAATCGGAACAAGCTGGCATGAATTTTGGTTTCGACCCCATGAATAATAATTTCAATATGAATTTCGGCAATGGAGACATGACCCAAATGCAGATGATGATGGCAATGCAAAATGGCATGAATCCCGCCGCATTCGGTTCATTCCCTATGATGGGTTCGTCTTTTCTCGCTGTGCGAGCAAGCAGCAGTTGCTAATTCGCGGTGTACAGGCATGATGGATCCAATGATGATGCAGAACATGATGATGAATGGTGGCTTTGGTGTGCAAGGCATGGGCATGAGCGGCATGAACATGAACATGGGCATGAATGGATTCAGTGGTAGCGGCGATGACTGGAACGGACAACAATCATGGAACGTCGGCCAAGATAATTTCAATCCAAATGCTCCTGGCATGGGTAATGGTGATTTTGGCAATTTTAACGCAAATTTCCGTACAGGTAATTACGGCCACCACAACCAGTTCAATGACCATCGTCGGGGCAATTATGGTTTCCGAGGAAGAGGCCGTGGTCGTGGATACTATGGAGGTTATGGCCGTGGCTTTCACCAGAATTATAACCATCAAGGCAACGCGTGGGCCGGTGGCCAATCCAATAACACAATGCAGGCCGTCGACGCCCCATCAGGCAATGTTGATGAATTTGGAAGGACGATACGGGCAAACCAATCCCAAGACGGACAGTCAGTGGGCCAAGATGGGCAGAATGCTGTTGCTACGCAGGAAGGCTACGGGGCGTCAGAGACCCAAAATCAGGTAGTCAAGGAGCTTGTACCTGGATCTGAAGAGACTCAAGGTGACAACACGAATCCTGATGGTGATGTGTCTGCTATGCATCAACAGGCAAATGGCGCTGGGCGCTTGGATTCGGTGCCGCCGCAGCGGGTTGTCCCTGATGTTCCTCTAAATGCACCCACTGGTCCCAAAGCCATGCGCCAGGGTCTCCCTAACACTAGCCTTTACCATTTAAGAGCACGTGGTTATATTATGGATGAGAAAACCCCCGGTATAGGCACTAATGGGCCCATTGTGGCCAGTCCCTTGGAGGAGCAGTCAAAGTCACGGAGTAGTTCTCCGCGGTCCCGCAAGGACAAAGACCACCGTCACCATGGCCAACCCCAAGAACAGGGCGCAGATGACAAGGATAGAGCAAAAGATCATGATAGAGGTCGCGGACGTTCCCGCACCCATAGCATATCAAGAAGTCAAAGTCCCACCCGAAGTCGCAGTCGCGAGCGTAAAGAGTCCCACAGGCGCAGACGACACCGCTCTCCATCTGTCTCGGATGTTAGTCGCGATGGTGACCACCGCCGTAGAAAGCATAGAAGCAAGCGGCAGTCTACCAAAGATGACGATGAACACAAGAGCCGTTCGAGAGGGGACAAGTATGAGGAGCGGTCTAGATCAGCGTCACCTACAGAACGCGAGCATAAGCGCTCAGCTCACCGCAGTCATCGAGAACGCGATCGTGACCGGGACCGGGACCGTGAACGTGAGCGTGAGCGTGATCGCGATCGAGACAGAGATAGAGACCGCGACCGAGACCGCGACCGTGATCGCGATGAGAAACGGCGGGAACGCGATAAGGATAGAGGTAAGGACAGCGATCACGATCGCTATCGGAAACCCAGTCACCGCTCGTCTCATCGTGAGCGCGATGATGATCGCGAACGGGACCGGGAGCGTGAGAAGGACCGCGACCGCGCACGAGACAAGGAACGCTCTCGCGAGTTCGATAAAGAACATCGGAATCATGAGAGTAAAGTGTCCACCACCGAGCCTCCCACTCCAGTAGAACTATCAGAGAAAGCCTTCAATCCGCCCACCGGCCCTAGAGGCACCCTTTCAATTAAAGGCGCCGGCAGTAAACCTAGTCTTGAGATTAGAGGTGCGAGTAGTCGTTCATCCGACTTGCAAAGACGCGGGAGCGACGCGCCGCGCCGCGCCTCACAGTCGTCAGCTGCAGGTGGCCAGAAGCCGGCTCCTAGTGCGCCAGCAAAGGATCCGCATACGCTTGAGCGAGAAGCTCGCGACAGGGAGCGCCTTCTGAAGGAGGCTCAGCGAATTGCGGGCATGGCCGGTTTCGCTGGCCGAAACAGCGGGAAGCGTAGTCGCGACGCCGGCGACGACCGGGGTGGCCGTAGGAAGAGCCGCCGCGAGGCCCTCAGCAATGACGATGAAGAGCGCATGAGGCGCATAGAAGCTGAGCGAGAGGGTGGCCGCTGGGACTAGGCCCAGCGGCTGTGTAATAAAAGAAAACGCTACCATGGGTTTCCGTCCAGGCGAAGAGTAGATAAGATGGGAATTGGGTCGTCGGTGGTCTAGGATACGACACTCCCCCGATTCGTGGTAACTTGTCAACTTTGAGGCAGATATGAGAGATGCCAATAAGGGTGGTGCTCGCTCCCCCAAATTCGCTCAGCATTTTTCACAGCACTTACTTGACGTTCTCGCGATGCTGATGGTTTCACTATGTCTTTGTGCTATATGTTGTGTTGTATGTTGCGTTTGCCATGGTGGTTAGGTACTCAGCGAAGGCAGATGGCTACCTAGGGTACAAAAACGGTTTGTCTTTTACTGTGGACGTCATGGTGCCATGCCTCCAGGCAAGCAGAACCAAACCCATGATAGATAGAGTAGATAAAATAATTTACTCCCCATCAGCCCGAGGATAATACAGTCAATTTAGCATCTGTTCGTATTAATTGTTTACTCCTTTAATGGTCTCTATTGAAAGCTTTTGATATGGTTTTTTTTTTACTCTCTCGAGATGAACGTGTCCCCATATATGTATGCCATATCCGTGTAGTTGGTATATACCTACCTACTGGTGAGCAGGTACAGGGAGGAATCTATCGCAAGGCTACAATTGTTTACGTTGGCTTCAAACCGCGGCTGGGGTACCGGATCCGGCGGAGGTGGAGGCAACAAGCATACTGCGTAAGAACCCGATCCTGAGCCAAAAATGTCTTATGTGCTCTACATCAGAAACAGAAGATTCGTTCATACTCGAGCACTTTGCTCTTTCTTCAACTCGCCAAAATATCAGCTTTATTCCTCGTCCTTTTTATACTACCTAGTGCAGAGATGCCTGTTACGGAGTTAGCTTGGATCCCCTCAGTAACGCCTGGGTCTATCCCGCCGGCGTACATCGAGGCCGGCCGCAAGGGCATAGAGGCCCAAAATGAAGTACGTGTGTCTACAATAGATATCTTTCATACGCTCAAGCGTAGCCCGTTCGGTCTACATGCCTACCGTTTCATTACGCTCCTTGTCCATTTTCTCCTTTCGTTACCCAACTTGTTACGATGGAGTTCCCGAGAATGGCCTCAGAACGACTCATAGGCGGTTCACAGTACAATAACTAATCCGGCGTTACCCAGTGGGTGGCAAAAAATGCATATGCAACTCTGCCACTCGGGCCCCCGGCCGTCCGCGGCGCGGCACTTTATCAACAGCGCGAGAACCGCGGCATCGGGCTCGTCACCGCACACTGGGACTCGCCGGCACAACACTATGAGTGCATAGCCAGTGAAGAGAACATTCAGTCGATGAAAGAGATAGCCGCTCATGTAGTGACCGCGGACATCAAGTTCTGCCACGTCGAGGGCGTCCGGATGTTTAGCATGGAGACGCTGGACGCGGGACTCTTGACTATAATAAGGATTGCTGTTGAGGAAGGGAGGAGGGGGAAGATTGAGAGTATCTGGAATGGAAATACGAAGAACATTTTGGGTGCTGCTGCCGGGTTCGAACACACTGCCGGCTGGCGCATTGAGAAGGAGCAGGGGAAGGAGCAGGGGAAGGAGCAGGGGAAGGAGGGGAAGGAGGATAAGGATGAGTTTGTTGTCGTTGGTGCCTGGCGGGATGAAGATACACTGAGTCGCTTTACGAAGGGGAATCCGGCTTGGGATGGGGCGTGGAAGGATGTTGCGCTGGAGATTGATGTCAAGTCATATACTCGCGTTATTTACATATAAATCACAAGCATCCATGGATTCGACGACCTCAATAACAGCTGTGAGCAAGTATGTACGTAGTAGAGTGGAGTGGAAGCTTACCTACCCTGCAATGACCCCTGTAAGGCTGTACGTCAACGCCCATATGACCTGACCGGCAGGATGGTGGGGCTTGTGACTGCCTAGCGCAACTCTTGTCGTAGCTTGATCTGGGGAGCTCCATCTCCTAGATCGGTATAACTTCCAGGTGTCCAACCATCCATCTCCAGGCACTAATGAAGTTAGCCATAACATAGAAAGCACAAGTATAACCTTGGAACTGAATAGACATTATTCACAATACATGTCCAGTTCAATATGCGACACCGGATTACCTTCTTCCACAGACACGAACATGGCATCGAGCCGTCCTCCCTCCAGGTCCACGACCGCTCTATATCCGGACCGGACCTGGTAGCCGTTTGCGAACACCGCGTCACGCTGGCCCTCGAGGAGCTCCCCGCCGAACTCCGGGAGCTACTCCACGAGATCCGTGAGCTGCACATACGTTGGAGTACTCCGCGGGCGCACGATACCCTGGGGCCTTGGAGCTCGAGGTTACCACCTGGGCTGCATACGTTCTACACGCCGCAAACGGCCAGCGTCGCAGATTCGTAGGCAACAGCGCGGGAACCGTCTTAAAGCAAACTGTAGCTGACTTTTGAAGTTCCCGGCTATGTGCGCACCTTCGGACCGTATTTGGAGAGTTAGACTGTTCATCGCCAGCTGTAGGTAACCCTACAATCGCGAAGAGGAGATATTGGTCTATGTGCTGTCTAACGCCTTGAAGGAATCGTTCACCAAACTACCCACGGATCGATTCTCGCACTCAACTTCCTTTCAATATTTCCAACCGCTATATACTCTCACCAATTTGTCGACGTATGCCGAGCAGTATGCATGTGTCCCTGGTGACTCGGATTGTAAGAGATGGGCTCAGGGACTAGAGAATGCCGTGTCTCTCGACTTGTCCTACGATGCCATTTCTCATGCTATGAAAATCACAACTCTATGGCCAGAGGGAAATCAAAAGCTGTCGATCGACTCCCACCCAGATCACAGAACCGAAGTCGGCATTTTGACACCCGACTCACCTCCGCACTTGGATCCTCACGAGTTGGGTGTTACTGGCTTGCTGACAGTCCTGGGCGAAGATACGAAGCCTTCGCCCGTCTTATTTGCGTTCCCTTCGCGGCACAAGGATGCCGGGTCAACATTTTCGTCTACATTCCTTCAGCCATTAGGTCTGCATCCAACCTTGCAGCTAAGACTCGACTCTAGCACCTCGCCGTCACCAGATTCGTCCTGCTCTCTGCATGCGTATCTGACGTTGCAGCGGACTATATTCGCCGATAAGTATCAACTCGGCGACGACTTATTCTTGTCTTCAAAGAACTTAACAGCCTTACGCTATGTGAGCCAGCCAGTTGATCTCGAAGCGCCCGACTACGCGATGAAATTATGGGGCTCTAGTGTGCTCGTAGAACTACAGCCTCCTAGCACCCCGGCGAATTCACCGTGGACAGCAGAGATCCCGCTCCATCTCCGGTATCTATCACCCGCAGAGGGTGGGTATAGCCCGATCAATGTTCCCTGGCCGGCTGTATTCTGGGCTTGTAATGCCGATGAGGGAACCAAGTTCCCAAATAGCCCATTCGACCGTGCCAATCTAGGTTACGACGGTTTGTTTGGGCCACGAACACTGTTTTGGCACGTAAATCCGAAACCGGAGGGACGTAGTGGTCTCATTCACCAAATTCAGGTCCCGGTCCTCGATACGAACAAGGCCCAATGGGTTGGCATCGGGACGACGGCTGTGGTGCTTTTAGGGTTTGCATACGTCGTATTTAAGCTGGCGTCAGTGTATTGGAGGACGGGATACGGCAGTCAGAAGCCGGTGACAGGGAGCGAGAAGAAGAAACAATAGATTAAGCTACTGTAACAAGTACCTAGTGTAGGTGTGGTATTGATATTGTACAATTGGAGTAAGTGACCTGGCAGTCTCCAAGGGGCCCCTACACACTGTCCATTATACTTCCAAATAAAACGAAAATATCAGTACGGTAAAATCGTTGTACGACGGACAGTGTTATAAGAACCCCTCGCAGTGGATGCTTAATCACTTACTCCATTACTCTACTCCTACAACATCAATACTACTACCAATCGCTACACCGTCCGAGCATGGCCTGTTCGTCCGTTGTACATATTACCCAGAAACATGATTGATATCTGCAGTAGGTACAGTATTTCGATGACATTGGCTATGATTGGCTGTGTCCCCACCGTACCAAGCGTACCATGGGACTGCGCGCCATGGCTCCAAAACAGGAGGCTTTCAACTTCTACCTATCGAATTTCCCGACCATTCCGTCATTGTGTTACGGTCCCCAAGTGACCGGGCGGCCATGGCCATGTTGTCCTACATCGTAGGCATTCTCGCATTTCTCCTCTTGTACAATCCTCTTACCAAGTATCTGACAGCGGGCCAAGAGCCGCGCCCGCTTCCGCGCACCCCGCGACCACGGATCAATGAGTCCCTCTTAGCTCTCGACACTAGCAATGAGACGGCCTTGAGCTGTGCTCCTGACGCATATTCGGTGCATATCCTATCCAAGGCGCCGCTTGTCGTGTACATCGAGAACTTCTTGTCGCTGGATGACCGGAAGCATCTTCTTGAGATTAGGTGATTTCTTGCCGTACCATATATTCGTCTTCGTCTACCGTTATATACCAATCCTAGCTATTTTGACTGACAGCTATGGGCTATATCCATGCACATGCATGACATGACAATTGACGACGAGACATGTATAGACTAACTTGACTGGAACATAGCGAGCCTCTCTTCGAACCCTCGACCATCACGAATGATGGCAATAAGACGCAGCGTAATGTCCTCGTACGCGACTCCGAGGTTGCCTTAATCCCGCGCACTGATGTCGTTCGCTGCGTTGAGGCACGTGCCCGTTCGTTTCAGGGCTGGCGGGATGACCTCTGGATCGAGCGACTGAGGACGCAGCGATATGGGCCGAGTCAACACGTAAGTTTTACTCACCACGACTCTATGCCTCGAGTTTCCCTTACTAATTAATATCTTAGTACGCCCACCACTTCGACTGGGGCTCCGGCGCCCAGGGTTGGGGGCGCGTTAGCAGTTTCATGGTCTGGGTAGAGACCGATGATATCGAGGGTGGTGGCACAGAATTTCCTCGCCTGCAACGAAATGGGCCAGACCAACCGTGGTGTCGCTGGGTCGAGTGTCCCGATCCGGAATCGGCCAACACCGGTGACACAACCCCCAGGAAGGAAGACGGTGAGCCCATTCTTGGTGTCACCTTCAAAGCTGTGCCGGGTAATGCCGTCTTCTGGGAGAACTTCCGTCCTGATGGTACAGGTAGAGGTTGGCCAGAGACTTGGCACGCTGGACTGCCTGTCACAAGAGGCATGAAGGTTGGTCTGAATATCTGGAGTTGGGGCCGTCTGAGCTGAGACCGCCTCATGATTACGTGAGAAATTCGTGGTACCGATGTAGCCATCGCCACATCATTCTACACGACTTGGCTCAACCATAGCAGGATCATCATGTGATGTCTGGGCCATTCCCGGTATCACAGCTTCCATGCATGTCAGCACATTTGATAACTCGACATCCGGTTATCGGTGGCACTCGGTGGTTCTCGGCGGTTCTCGGCGACGCCCTCATGCAGAAAGCCCCACATGCAAGTTCAACGAACTGCCAATCAGCGAGAGCTTGCTATGAATTACTAGACTCCACTCCCCCTACACATCGACGATATAGCCTCAAACTTGGCTCTCGCGTTGTTCCACGCACGATCCTTTGCCATGGACACTACTCCTTGGTACTTGTTGGAGATTGGAGACGCCGTTTTGCTTGTTCCGATGGGGCCTGCATCTACCGCATGTGAAGATCCACAAACCCGTGGGGGGGCTCCATCGTCTGCCACATTGTTGATGTCATTGGGTGCTAGAGGCAATATACTACGGAGTAGTGCAGGTGAGAAAGGTGGTCCGAGGTACCCCACACTGGCCAGATCCAAGCTGGTATCGAAAACCTGAATTGGGTGTTGTGATCTATCAACGTACACCAATATATCTGTCCAAAATACGACAAGAAGCTCTGGAATAAATACTCAAGGTAGAGATGGCTTAAGATACACAGCAGATTTTGGCAATTATGTATGGTTTTGCTCTTTTGATAAGTGATCGCTGTTCCACTCTGCGGAATTGTTATAGGGTGTACATGGTACTGTGCCTGTAACCCATTACTCAGGCGCAACGTACCTAAAAATATAGTAGGCAACTTAGTAAAACTCTGCAGACCTTACTACCTATAGATCTGCAGAATTAAAGAGCTTCTGAGAACTCCCAGTAACCGAGCTTTAACTGGTTGATGGGATATCCATCTACCAATAGAAGCTCAACACACCCCCACATGCATCTCAAGATCCCCGTTAACAATGAATAGCATCTTCAAGCAACTGTATGACAACTTCTTGACTAACAGATAGCGGGATTTTCCAGGCAGCTGAGCGCAATCCAGAAACTCGCTACCTACGGCCCGGTGAACTCTAGCTGATGCCAGGGCGTGGCCCCATTCTATCTTCGACAATACCTTCGGCGAGTATCTCCAAATTGAGCTACCGAAACAAGAAAGTGTTAACATATTTCGCCCCAAATGCGGCAGTTTTTTTCTCGCGCTGTTAGCAGATATTATCGGTCATTCAACCGATTGGATTGTCTTCTTATCTAGCTCTTTGTTTAGTAGTACCTCGTGCAGGTATCTCCTACTGACGAGAGAATATCGAAGCCACTTGTAACACCGGACATGGGGTGACCCGCAGTATCTACATGTCGCTATCTACTTGTAGGCAAGAAGTACCAGCATCTGTAGGTAGGTATATGACGTATACTGCCCAAGCCTCAGCGATATGTATTCTCCTTGTCACCTACATTCACTGTTATTGGTACAGTATACTTGCTTGGTACCGGTATGTAGGTATGGTTAATGCTCTAGGTATAGGTAGGTAGAACTCTATGTTTTCCATTTTATAAGCGTGATCCCCGTCTCGAGCGAACACCGGCATAGCTCGAGACTTCCTTATACCTTCTCATGCCCGCTTGTCTTGCGTGTTTTGTTTTTTCCTAAGGTTCCTCGACATTGAATGAGACGAGCATCTTGTTCAATGGACCCAGCTATCAATTATTTCCTACGTGGTGCGCTATAATCATATTCGACAGTTTTTAATTCTCCTGAAAAGCCAATACTGGGGTGTTATACTCATTATCTGTACCAATTGCAACATCTGAGGCAACGCCGTGAGAAAATCACATCATCATGTCCCGGAAGCCTATTTTTGTGGCTACCCATCCTCGGGCCTGCTCAACGGCGTTCGAGAGAGTCAGTAGTGCCGATCACGCAATATGCAACCCGGCTGAGAACATGTTGATCCTAACCGGGTAATAACCACAGGTGTTCATGACCCGTCAGGATACTCTCCAATGCGCCCACGAGCCATTTGGAGACGCCTTCTACTACGGCCCCGAGCGACTTGGCGAGCGCTATGAAGACGACGAGGAAGGCAGATTGAGCAGCGGCTTTTCCAAGACCACGTATCAAGATGTCCTCGACCGACTTGAGCGTGATGGCAGCGAGGTCAGACATCTCCCACTACATGATTTCAATATCTTGACCTACAATTAACATGTTGGAATTATTGAATGGCTATATGTCGAGCTAACAATCTAAGTAGGGTAAGCGCGTCTTCATCAAAGACATGGCATATTACCTGATGCCTCCCAACGGCGGAGCCCCGTCAATTGCGCCATCGCTGCGCAAGCACGTAAATAATGCGTCGACCAATGGTGAAAAGTTGGCGAACGGCCAGAATGGTCATCACGTTAACGGTGTCAACGGCAATGCTCATGCTGCTGCGGTTAACGGCCACAGTCGCACTAATGGCGTGAATGGCCACAGCCATACCAACGGCACCAACGGTGTCAATGGCACTGACACGTCCAGAAGGCAAGGCTCTGATGGAACTGGGAACCCAACAGTCATCCCTCTAGAAATCCTAATGAAGTTCCATTGGACATTCCTCATCCGCCATCCGCGACGGGGTATCCCCTCATACGTGCGTTGCTGCACCCCTCCCCTGTCGGAAACGACGGGATGGGACCACTTCATGCCGAGCGAGTCGGGCTACGTCGAGCTCCGCCGCCTCTTCGACTACCTGCGAGAGCAGGGGCTGGTAGGCCCGTCCGTGGCCGGCCGGGCCAGCGGGGCCAAGAAGGCGAAGGACGAGGTGTCCGTCACCGTCCTCGACGCCGACGAGCTCCTCGACAAGCCCGAGGAGGCCATCCGGGCGTTCTGCGAGCAGACGGACATCCCCTTCTCCCCGGACATGCTGGAGTGGGACGACGACGAGAACCAGAAACGGGTCGCGGACGCCTTTGCCAAGTGGAATGGGTGGCACAATGACGCCATCAACAGCAAGGGGCTTACTGCTAGGACTCATCCCAAGGTATGTCGCACAACTTGAAACAGTCATTGCTCGTACAGCACGTGTCTAATTGGGGCCTGAAATAGAAACCCGTCACCGAAGAATCTGAAAACGAGGAATGGCGACGCAAGTACGGTGAGGAGGGGCAGAAGATCATCAGAGCTTGCGTGGAAGAAAATACGCCACACTACGAGTATCTGAAATCGTTTGCTCTGGAATTCTAGTTAGTGTCCTATAGGCTTAAGAGGACGATGTGTATTCCCTGGTTTTTATGATGATGGTCTATGGTACACGATGTATATGACTTAGTACACTACATTACAGTAGTCGGATCCATTCACCCAACCTCTCTTAGATATACATAATAAGAGGAAAATGTTGGGTACACTCGGCTGGGAGAGCTGTAATGGGGGCAGCAGAGGCTCTGCTCGCCCTGCTAGCAATAAATATTTTATAATCTTTGGCTTTGTTCGGCCTCTTTTGTAAGCTCCTGCTCCGCGGCCAATTCGGCCGGCGCGCTCTGTGACTCGCCCTCCTCGATTTCTTTCGGTACGGCCATCGCCTCCTCGAAGAGCTCGTGCTTGACGTTCTTTGTCCACTTGTAGGCGTATTTTTTATCGAGCTCGTTGAACCACCAGACGGTGGCCTGGAGCAGTGCCTTCCCCTCATCGACCGCAACCGGTGCCGCGCTCTCCGTCTGTTGTCCCTCTCCAGCCGCATCGGCGACCACGATCTTGTTGCCCTTGCCGAGCCCGCCCAGCACGGCGGCCATGTCGGCGATGGTGTTGGCGCGCTGGTCGTTGAGGCGCTCGCCGCGCTGGTGCTTCGTCAGCGTCTTGCCGTCCTCGCCGTACAGCACGCTGTCGTCCCACGAGTACTCGTGCAGCTTCTTGCACTCGCGCAGCCGCTGGTACACGCTGCGGCCCACCTCGCCCTGGCCGTCGGGGAACTGGATCATCGCCATCGGCTGCCAGTAGTCCTTGCGCAGCTTCGCGGGCCGCAGCTTCTTGCCGTTGAACGGGATCTGTCTGAAGGCGTGGTTTGCCTGTTTTTAGAGAACGACGGTTAGTGAAACTGCCATCTCGATTTCTTCGCATCTGGAACGGTCTGAGAAAAGGAGACTGATGGAGCGTACCTTGAGCACGGGGTTGTGCGAGTATACCGTCATCCCGTTGACGAAGTTGTTGAAGACGAATATCTTCTCGCCGTGGCCGGGCTCGAATCTCGGCTCGATGCGCTCGCCCGTCCTCCTCTTCGCCGTGTGCGCGAGCCGTATGCTGGTTCTCGGGATCGCGCTGCCGCCGATCGACAGCCTGCCCAATTGGGCCGTTATCGGGCTTATCCGCATCGCCATCGCGGGTTCGTTGTGTATGGGTGTGAGTTGGGCCCCCTTTGGTGCCGGCGAAAGCTCTCGGCGTTTCTCGTCACTTCACTTCGAAATTTCCTGATATGATACGCGGCTGGCTGGCTGCACTTTACGGGTGCGGGTGCAGGGGTTGCTGCTCCCTGCTGTAAGAACCAGTTGCAGATGATACCAGCTGACGGGCAAAAAACCTGTCGGTGCTCAGATAATCCGGCTCACTCCGGGGACGGGTGCTGTCAGGCCTGTGCTTCCCCTCGTCCGTCCCAAAGTTGGTTGCTCAGTGTCCCACGTGGGGTCGGCGCATTTGTCTTACAGCGAAACAAGCTTGCAGGGGACTGCCAGCTTGTTTCAGCCCGTCAACCCAACTGCCAGCCCTTTGCCAAGCCCCTCAACCCGGGCCCTGGACCCAATTAATTCGAAGTTTCCAGGTTTCTGGCAGACGTCCTGGAAGCTTCTCCAAACAGCGGGAGGCTGCTGGTGATGCCTAATGATGTCTTGATGCTACGAGTATAGGCTGGGTATAGCTGGGGTTTTCCGGCATCATATGGACATCATATCATACGTGCTTCCTCCCCACCACAGCTCAAGATAAATCCAAGTCAACATCGCAACCCTTCTTCTTTTCCTTCATTGAACAACGAACAACACAAAACAAAACAAACACACAACGAGCTGACAGTCTCATTACTGTGACAACCGTTTCACCCACAATACGTTGTGTAGAAGCAATTCACACCTAGCTTCACAAAAACAGAAACACACAACTTTTTCCTTCTTTTACTTTTACTTTCTACTTCTACTCCTATCCAGCATCTCACGACCCGACATATTCCACCCTCATCACCCAACACCATGAATTCACGCATGGAATTCACAGAGCGGGGCAAGAAGTCCTTGGAGGATGCCATGAGCCTCGCCGAACAATACGCTCACTCACAACTCCTACCCATCCACCTAGCAGTCTCACTTCTAGATCCTCCTCCGGATCAGTCCAAGGACCAGCAAAACAACCCCACGCCCGCTTCCAGTCTCTTTCGTCAAGTAGTGGAGAGAGCCCATGGCGATCCTCAACTTTTCGATAGAGCACTCAAAAAGACATTAGTTCGCCTACCATCCCAGGATCCACCACCCGAGACTGTGTCTATGTCCCCATCGTTCACAACTGTCCTGAGAAAGGCAAACGAGCTACAAAAGACGCAAAAGGACACTTATATCGCCGTGGACCATCTCATCAGCGCGTTGTCCGAGGATCCCAGCGTAGCTAACGCGCTGAAGGAAGCTAATGTTCCTAAGCCAAAGCTCGTTCAGGATGCAGTTGTGGCGATTCGTGGAACGAAGCGGGTGGACTCGCGGACCGCCGATACTGAGGAGGAGAACGAGAATCTGGCTAAATTCACCATCGATATGACTGCTATGGCGAGAGAAGGCAAGATTGACCCCGTAATAGGCAGGGAGGAGGAAATCAGACGAGTTATCCGGATCCTCTCCCGGCGAACCAAGAACAATCCTGTCTTGATCGGTGAACCCGGTGTCGGTAAGACCACGGTCGTCGAAGGACTCGCTCAACGAATTGTGAATGCCGACGTTCCGGATAATCTGGCGGCTTGCAAGCTCATGTCCCTGGACGTCGGTGCCCTTGTCGCCGGAAGCAAGTATCGCGGTGAATTCGAAGAGCGAATGAAGGGGGTTTTGAAAGAGATCTCCGAATCTAAAGACATGATCGTTCTCTTCGTCGATGAGATTCATTTGCTGATGGGTGCCGGTGCGTCTGGCGAGGGCGGTATGGATGCCGCCAACCTATTGAAGCCCATGTTGGCGCGTGGTCAGCTACATTGTATCGGTGCAACTACCCTTGCCGAGTACCGAAAATATATCGAGAAAGACGCTGCTTTCGAGCGACGATTCCAGCAGGTGCTTGTCAAGGAGCCCACTATTCCTGAGACCATCTCTATTCTGCGAGGTCTGAAGGAGAAGTACGAAGTTCACCATGGTGTGACTATCGCCGACAGCGCTATTGTCTCGGCTGCGAATCTTGCTGGTCGTTATCTGACTTCCCGACGTCTTCCCGATTCTGCCGTCGATCTTATCGACGAGGCTGCCGCCGCTGTACGAGTTGCTAGGGAATCCCAACCAGAGATCATTGACTCACTTGAGCGGCGGTTACGACAATTGCGAATTGAGATTCATGCCTTGTCGAGAGAGAAAGACGATGCATCCAAAGCTCGTCTCGAGATTGCCAAACAAGACGCAGAGAATGTCGAGGAAGAATTAAGACCGTTGCGCGAGAAGTATGAGAGCGAAAGAAAGCGCGGCAAAGATATCCAGGAAGCGAAGGTTAAGCTTGACCAGCTCAAGGTCAAGGCAGAAGACGCCGCTCGAATGGGTGATCACGCTCGAGCCGCTGATCTTACATACTACGCGATTCCTGAGCAGGAACAAAACATCAAGAAACTCGAGAAGGAGAAAGCAGCTGCTGATGCCGCTCTCAGCCAAAACCCCGACAACATTGGCAACTCAATGATTACAGATGTCGTCGGACCGGACCAGATCAACGAAATAGTGTCTCGATGGAGTGGCATTCCAGTTACGCGATTGAAGACCACCGAGAAAGAGAAGCTTATTAACATGGAGAAGGCCCTCGGTAAAACCGTGGTTGGACAGAGAGAAGCAGTTCAAGCGGTATCAAACGCCATCAGGCTGCAACGATCAGGACTTAGCAACCCCAACCAACCTCCCAGCTTCCTCTTCAGTGGTCCTTCAGGTACTGGTAAGACTCTGCTTACTAAGGCATTGGCGGAGTTTCTCTTTGATGACCCCAAGGCCATGATTCGCTTCGACATGTCCGAATACCAAGAACGCCATGCCCTCAGTAGAATGATCGGAGCACCTCCCGGATACGTTGGACACGATGCTGGTGGTCAGTTGACGGAAGCTTTGCGCCGAAAGCCCTTCTCTATCCTTCTCTTTGATGAAGTAGAGAAGGCCGCCAAGGAGGTCTTGACTGTCCTCCTCCAGCTCATGGATGACGGCCGCATTACTGATGGCCAAGGACGTGTTGTCGATGCCAAGAACTGTATTGTTGTCATGACTTCCAACTTAGGCGCCGAGTATCTCGCTCGACCTGCCGGCCGGGATGGCAAGATTGACGCTACCACTCGGGAACTCGTCATGAACTCGCTGCGCAACTACTTCCTTCCAGAGTTCCTCAACCGAATTAACTCAATCATTATCTTCAACCGTCTTACAAGACGTGAAATTCGCAAGATTGTCGACCTCCGGCTGACTGAAATTCAGAAACGACTAGAAGACAACAACCGTTCAGTCATAATTCAGGTAGCGGAGGATGCCAAGGATTACTTGGGCAATGCAGGTTATTCTCCAGCTTACGGCGCCCGGCCACTCCAGCGCCTCATCGAAAAAGAGGTCCTGAATCGCCTGGCCGTCTTGATTCTCCGCGGCGCCATCAAAGATGGAGAGGTGGCAAGAGTTGTTCTTGTCGGCAACAAGATCCAGGTACTTGCCAACCATACCGAGAGCGACATCGCCGATGACGAAGACATGATAATCGATGAAGAAGATGCGGTGGAAGACATTGCACCCGATGATATGGATGAGGATATCTACGATTAAGTTTTGTCTTGGTCGCTATAAATCCGCTTACGTGTAATGGCATGATGTTACGAAGCATATAAGGCATGATTGGAGTTTAGTGTGGATAGTTTGTATTCAAGGTTAAAAGGCAATTTGGAATGTGCATGTTGCGGGCGGTTGCCTGCCTTTGTTAGATACCACCATTAGGCAGTGTAAACAATTGATAGAATCATGTAGACATGGACTGTTTTGTGATGTGAGTTCGAATTATTACGCGCTAATAGCTTTATTCGGTCTACGAAAGTCGGTGGTCTGCTTGGCGATTGTTGCTTGGTGCTTTTGTGTAGGAACGTGTATACTTCTAGGCATCAAGTGGAAAGTCTGTAGTTATCAGGGTGATTGGCCGATGTTCTATAGATGTTGATGGGTATGCGGCCTAAGTTGCGCCTACCAACAACCATTGGAACATGTCGGCGATATTGCTTTCGAAGGGGAATGGAGGAGAAAACCAGCTTAAGTAGAAGATGTATAATAGCTAGGGGAATACATGGCCTTAACAACCTTACGCACACCCTCCCCCTCTTTTTGCTGCAGGGAAGTACGTAGGTGGATGTAGAGTCTATTATAACTGCGTAAATCCAATTCTCTTGGATACCTGTTTATGTAGACAGATGTATGAAAACGAATGTTCGCTGCAATGATTGCTGCAATCGTGACTAGTTGAAAGATCTAATGAGCCGTAGGTATTAGACTGCATGGTGTCATGGCTGATATCGCAACATGTCGGTGACAAATTACAACATGTGCTGACTTTAGAATGAACTAGTGGGTAAGCGTGCGATACAGCTGGTACTATGTATCTTGAACAATGTCCTATCAGCTAGCTTTTAGTCCCGGTGATGAGTCTACAGATTACAGTTTCAAGTCTAGTTGCAGAAACAAGACTTTATTTAACCTTGATGGTCCATCCCAGGTGGAACGGGGCGGCCCAGGACCCCGTTGGAATTTTTAACACCACTTTAGCTTCAGGCTCCCGTACTTCTTCATAACTTCCTCTGTCTCAAGGGAGGAGATGGGAAAAAGAAGGTGATAAGGAATTAGATTAGGATGTATGTTGTACTCCAAACTTGGCTTCGTTATATGAAGCTCGATGCTGGTTTGGGTTCCAAGGGCAAGCCGCAATGACATTTATGCTGACACATCTTTAAGGCACACACGTACGAGCATGAATTCTGGAATACGGAGTTGCTTTGAGAGTCAGGGGTTAAAATAACTCCACTATCTACCGACCGCGAGTTCATAGGTCGTTAGTATACTGTATGTCTTGGCTTTGGGAGAAGCACAGCAGTATTATACAGTACTAATATACGAACTTGGAAACTATTATACGAAACTATTAAAAGAGCATACATACTCTGCTTATGTACAATCTTGTTTCGTCGATAGCGCGGACTTGTAATTGTAGAATTGAATTGTAGCTGAAGCTTCCTTTAACTGAGATAGAACGCTGGAGATACTTGACTCCCCAGCTTCTATCTAATTATAGAAAACCAAGCAAAGATTTACCGCCGTCGCCGAAGTCCTACTGCGCAGTTGCACGACCTAGGTTAGTGACTTATAGGAAATGACCTATGCCTAGAATAAGATTATCAAATTCTGTTGCAGGATTCTAGATGATTTGAAGTGCTGCCTGCCTATCATTGGTCCGGGTCTGGGCCGCTCTACCATGTGCCGCAGCCATGCATCTAGACTTGTCACTTTACGCCAGGTCGGAAAGATGGTGCTTGAATACCATTTTGCATCCTTACTAATAATTGTATTCTTGGCATGATATGGCAATCGGACAGACGGGTAGGTATTACATTGCAGTGAGACTGACATTCCAAATCCCACGAGCCTTGCAAACAGTCAGATCCAAGACGCTGGGAAGCTGAATACTGCGATGGCTAGTCTACAGTATGGAAACGTACGTGAGATGATCGGCGAGATGTGCGAAGCTAGAAAATGAATAAATCTCGAGCAATGCCGCCCAAGTTCGACTGCCTCCCGCCTGCTTGCCTCTGCGTCTCATCCGTCTCCCAGCACGATCCAACCTGAGCCAGCCAAGATGAAGTTCTCCAGCATAACCTCCCTTCTGACCCTCGCGGCTTCAGTGGCCGCTATGCCGCAAAAGAGCTGCGCGGCGGGCAACTCCACAGTACCCTACACCACTATTGCTGGAATAAAGGTCATTGACACGCCTCTTGTTCGCAGGGCGCGCGAGTTGATGGAAGCCAACTTTGAGCCTTTCCTCATTCGCCATGTGTATCGAACATGGTTGTTCGGTACGGCTACCCTTCACAACAACGCGACACTGGCCGCCAATGTCGACATCGAGGCTCATGCTGTGGCGTGCCTTCTGCACGATGTCGGCTGGGACACTCGGGACAACTCTCCGTTCACTTCAAAGTATGTAACACCTTGCGCTGAATACTAGGTATTTTAATAGCTAACAAGGGATCCACTGCAGTGACAAGCGCTTTGAGGTCGACGCCGCCATCTACACCGCCAACTTCCTGAGAGAGAACGGAGTGAAGGGCGAGTGGAACGCGCGCCGCATTGAGAACGTCTGGCACGGAATCGCTCTCCACGGCACCACCAGCATCGGTACGCTCAGCCCAGAAATCAACGTCGCCTTCATCGTCGAGTCCATTAACATGGACTACCCCGGTCCGCACCCCGATTTCCCGGTCGAGGACTACAACAACATCATCGCGATGTACCCCATGGACGGTCTAGGAGAGGGCACCAACAGGGCCTTCACTCACATCGCCACTTACAAGCCTAATGTCACTTATGATACCTTCCTCGAGCCTTGGGGCGTCGCCTTCGTTGAGGGCTACAACCCCGTCGGCCACCGCTTGTTCGACCGTGGCAACGCCAACGTTAGCTCGCCGGCCCCGGCGAAGCGAAATGTTCACAGCCTGTACTAAATAGGCCGCGGATATGGCAATCACATAGTGCCGACGACCTAAAGGCATAAGCACTTGAGCGAAGACAATATGGAATTGCCTCGAACCCAAGGAGAGATACCCTGTAGTGGTTATCATTACTCTCCAAGATGTATAACTTGGGACCAGCAGTCCGATGTTGACACTAGGCCAGCTTATTTTAGAATGAGGCTGTAAATAGTCATATCTAGACGTGTATATAATCATAAAAAAATGAAATCTATATTTATATTTTCGATTTGACTCTGAGTGGCACTTATTTTTTTATAACCAATCATACTCTGGCTTCCTCCTTAGGCAGTTGGCGTAATCGAAACTGCTCAGATTAACAATGCACTCCACACTTAGGTGTAAGCACGACCTCATGCCCCTTTACCTCAGTAACTCCCACCGACACTTACATGTCTCGTAGAGCCTTTCCTACGCTACTCTAGGCCTCTTTTTCCTCGGCCCAGGGTCACAGAGCACGCAGTCAAGCTCCGTCTCTATGATTGGACCGTATGTCAAATAAGGGCAGCTGGCCTCCCCCTTTTCCTCGCAGCCCGCCGTATCATATTCATGCTCCCTTCGACTGTGGCACTTGCCCCTGAAGTATAAAGTTTTTCTCGTACACATCGTGTTTATCGGTGTCTGTATAGTGAATGGAGCTTTAACAATCGCGGAGTTATGTCCATACATGAAATTGAAAGCAAGATTCTCTAGTCTTTTCGAGAAGACAGCTTTCAATATATTGAACAAGCCAACAAAGGACACTCCTTATGCGCGTGAAAACCATGACAAAGCATTCTAGTGACATCCTCTAAAGCACAATGCGCGGTTGTTTGTTTAGAAATCCAGGCGGACGAATAAAAGACAAATCGGAGTCTGTCCCTTGTTCACTGTAAACAATGACACCCTGAAATGGGAAGATAGATGGGAACTACGTCAAATTCGCAAGCTCTAGCGTAAATGTTTACTATCTTAACTATTACGCATCACAGCAAATCATATAATTCTTTCACTAGCTCGCAGTAGCGGTCCTTGAAATCTAAATAGATGAAAGAAAACACAGGGACGTGTTATATGCAGGTACTAGAAGAGCCGCGTAGAAAGGCTGGTGTGCGACCGATTGCACTTGAGAATCATTTGCCTTCATCACACGTCGTGATTTGTGTAAGAAGGGCTTGATCCAAGGGTTTGGACGAGTGTTCAATTCAACTAATAATCATCTATGCGATCAAGGGGGCTCTGGGGCTCTAGTTCTCCTATTCAGCCAGGCGGGCGAACTCCAGGCTTTATGCGCGAATAGCTTCCCCTTGCTCTCGCCCTCTCGTATTGCTGTCTCGGACAAATCAGAACATATACGGGAGGGGGCGAGAAGCCTTCGCTACCCACAGGCTCTGGCACCCGACTTTATGATTATTTACAGAATACGAATATGCAGTTCGCCAAACCTAGGGGCAGATATAGGGCCTCAGATCTGGTCCCAGTCCCTTGGGTCGCGTGATAATTTGGTACCAAAAGCTGGCATCACCAATCTAGAGTGCCCGGAAAGCTTAAGTGCTCTCTATTATGAGGCAGACAGCGATGATCATCGGTATCCGTCGTACGAAGCGCCCTACTTCGTAACAAGATATACGATTATGCAGTGCTAATTTAGTTATGTTTTAAATCCCCTAAATGCAGAGCACCGAGATATAAAGCTCCCGGTTTATCTTCAAGTCTCGAAGTTCAAACGTAACGGCGCTAGGAATTGCTAGTAATACACCTCTCCCTTCATTAATATCCTCGCCGTCCGACGCAAGTCCGCGGAGACGATATTTCCATTCTTAAACATCGCACCGATCTCTACAGTGCCGCTCGGATGCCCAATGACAACAGACGACGAATCACCATCGCCATCACCCCTTCTCCTCCGAATCTGCGCAGCAACCGTGCCATCAATGTTCGCAGCAGCGCCCAAACATAGCGACAACGTCAAGGGGGCGGCTTTATGCGCCTGGCCCATGGACATGGCCAGACAGCGTATGTCAACCTCGTCCCCGTCCCCGCTCTCCGAGTTCCGCGGAAACAGCAACACAATCTTCGGCACGCTCTCCACCTCCGGATCCAGCCCCATGCGCGCCGCGCCCGCGCGTCTGATCATCTCCAGACGGTCCTTCAGCGCCTCATCCGCCTCCACGGCGGCGGGGGTAAACGTATCCGGAGAGACATGACCCAGCCCAAGCTCAGCAAGCGCGACGAAAACCCCCGGGTTCGAGACATCCACCAGGGAAGCGCGGACCGCGCTCCCATCGGGCAACTCCAGAACATCCACCGGGTTGCCCGTAGGCAGCGCCCGCCCCGTCTTCGCGCCCGCGGGGTCGACGAAGCTAAGCGTGATCCGGCTCTGTGTGCCGGGGACACCGTCCATGGTATACTCGCCGACAGGACAATACACCGGAGGCTCCCCGTGGACGCGGAAGCGCGCGTGCATGATCTTGGATGTATTCGTGTTGAAGATTCGGACGAGCGCCTCGCTGTACTCTCCTTCTCCTTCCCTTTCCCCTTCTTCACCCTCACTTTTCACACAGCGTATCCTCCCCGCCTTTTCCGCCTCAGCCACGAACCCCCAATCCCACGCGACGGGTCCCACGACGGCGCTCATATTCCCGCAATTTCCCGCGAAGTCGAGCCTCCCGTCGCGGACGCCGACCTGCGCGAACGTGAAGTCGACGTCTGCGTCGCCGCGCTTCGACGGCGCGAGCACGCAGACCTTCGATGTCGATGAGATGCCCCCGCCCATGCCGTCTAGCTGGCGTCCGTGCAGCGGGTCCGGGGATCCCATGGCCGCGGGGAGGATGTCCGCCCAGTCGTCTGTTGACGACGGGAGGTCTGAGGCGCGCAACACGAGGCCGGTCGAGGTGCCGCTGCGCACAAAGAGCGCCGGGAGGCTGCGTTGTCCTTTCCTCGCCCCGTCCGGGACTCGGGGGGGCATTGTGGATATACTGACGCCATGGGACGGAGCTATCCGGGGTTGCAGAATGGCCCAGCTGTTTCGGGGTGGCTGGTTGCCAAGGGGTCTGCGGAGGTCGCGGCGCTTCGTTCTCGTCGCCGTGGTTGTGTGTATCTCTGTGCTCTGGACCTTGGTAACGTAATGTGGCTTTGTCGGCGCCGATACGGATAGGCGCGCAAGCAGACACCTCGGCCGGAGATGTGGCGTAGACGGCGGCATTGCGTGTCTGTATCTTAATCCCTTCGAGCTGTTCACGAACCCACCTACAGGAGGCGATTGTAGATAATCGGAATATAAGGAATACTAGAGGTCAGTGCGAGGATTGTTGAATTGCGACTTAAATGTATGACCTATATTTGAAAACGCACCTCCGTTGCCGGTCTTGGAAATGTTCCGGGACAAGACGGAAATGAATAACCGTCCCAATGTAGGTACCTTACGGGACGGAAGTCATGTGGAGCTCGAGACAGCATCGATAAAGCATGCTCTAACCCTCCGTATAATAATCATTACACGATCACTAATAGTAACGAGCTACTCAATTCCTCCTAGTTTGCACGAGATTTCTTATTACACTCAGTCTCAGAGGGCTGGCTAACTGCTAATACACTAATTTGATCCAAAGCCATTGCCCCAGCGTCTAGCCTAGACGTTTTAGTTGAACCAGCCTGATATAAATGTTTCTGGAGAGTAAGCAAGTGATAGCTTAGCCTCAAAGGGCGAGCCAAGGTTTCTGGCCCTCTATTGTACAACTTAATCTTCCTCATTGTCGTTGCCCGCGTCAGCCATGCTGGTGTCCGCTGCATCAGCCTCGCCTTCACTATCATGACCACTGGCTGCAGCCTTGGCTGGGCTTCCGGCTCCGGCTCCGTCTTCATCGTCTTCTTCGTCGCTGTCATCCAAGACTCTGCCGCGCCTGGCACGCTTCGAGGTAGTCCGTGTAGCAGTCTGCTCCTCCTCGTCATCATCTTGGTCAGCCGTCTCATCTACATCCATGCGATCTTCCGACGCATCGACCTTAGAAGCATCATCGATATCGGAAAGTGGGGAGTCGCGATTCTCCATTGCCCTCTCAGCACGCTCGAGGGCGTCATCATCGTCGCCATTATCGTCAGAGCTGTCCACAACAATTTCTGCAGACTTATACTGTTTGTTATCTTTCTTGGCCAGCCTCCGTTTCTTCTTGGGTTGAGCTTCATCATCAGATTCCTGATCCTCGTCTCGCCTAACCTTCTTCTTTCTCTGAGAGCGACTCTTCGACCGATCTTCTGTTCGGGGCTTTGGCTTCCTCTTCCGTTTGACCTTCTCCCCCGTTTCCTCATCAGTAGTTAGTTCAGCATCCTCCTCCGCCTGTCTTGCTTGGTCGCGCTCTCGTTCCTTGGCCATCATCTCTTCACGTTCCCTGCGGAGTTTCTCCTGTCTCTCTTTCTCTTTAGCTATGGCCTGTTGTCGCTCCTCCTCACGGCGTTTTGCCTCGGCTTGTCGTTTCTCGAGGACGGCTGCAATCTTCTCTTTGTTCTTTTCCTCGTATTCCTTTTGGCTTTCGATTTGCCGCCCGAGCTGTTTGCGCTGTGTATTTCGTGCCATGTTTGCGCGCTGTTCCACATCGACCTTTGGATATGGAGGCTGTGGATGTTGCGCGATCTCATCAAGAGCCACGATAGCTGCCTCGAGACCTTCCATGGCCTCTTCCAATTGAACGAGAGTGCGCTGAGTTTCGGGCACATTCATAATATGCTGAACTAGTTGTATCTGTACGAATGCCACATTGAACTTGAAGTGGACTTGTTCTGGTGAGACTTCAAGAGCCTAAGGCATAGTCAGCTTTGGCACGATACATACTCACGTGTTTGTGGGCCATACCTTCTTTGCGTAGCTTAATGATGTCTTGAAAGCTTCCAAATTCCGCTCATGTCGGCCTCGGTTGAGCCATGTCCGTCCCAGACACGCCAAGATACTGGCGTCGTTGCTCTTGCCCTCTTTTGACAATGCAATCTCATAGTTCTCAACTGCTTTGGAAAACTGACGTAGTTCCGCATAGGTGTGGCCAATGTTGATATAAACATTGGCATCCTTGATGGTTTCCCGTATCTTTAGAAAGATGGGAAGCGCGTTGGTATAGTCCTTCTTGTCCTCGATCAGAGCGATTGCGACGCCCTGGGCTGCGTGGGCGTTCTTGGGGTCTAATTGTAGTGCCTTGTCGAAGAATTCTACGGCACGAGTGTATGTCGCGGATCGTTTCTGTTTATCCTGTTCCGTCTCCCGTCGCATTTCCCTGGCAGCCATCATATACAAATTACCCATGCCTATCAAAGCATATCTGTCGTGCTTGTCATAGTTCTGGAGAGTGTGCTTATAGTGCCTCAGCTCGGGATCCTCGTTGACATTCGCAAGCTTCTTGCGTGAATTAACTCGACCGAGATACCAACCATACAAGGCACGAACTTCCAAGTCGGCCGAGTTTGCCTGATACAGTTTCGCGACAGCATCAGGACCTTCCTTGTTGGGGTTCTTGCGCAATTTAATATAGGCCAACCGTGCTTGCGCGTCTGTATAGTCGTCATGGCGTGCTATCAGCCGTTCGTAGACTTCTACTGCTTTGTCCGTAAGACCCTGAGACTCGTAGCTTCGACCGAGATTGAAGCTAATAGTAGTGAGCAAAGCGTCAGTATCCATATCCTCACCCTTTTCTCCAATCCGCATGCATGAGCTTAAAGCTGCTTGGAACATCTCGGTCGCGCGATCATGTTTCTCGGCTTGAGAGTGAAAGCAGCCAATATTATTCAGGAGCTGAGGTGGAAGATACTTTCTGAGAGCAGTACGTAACTCGGACGCATCCTCGATCCCATCTGGATGTTCAGAAGAAGGAATCTGGTCAAGTTCAAGCTGTTCTACTTGTGAAAGACACTGCAGTGCTTTCTCTGGTTGACTGCTCTCATAGAGACGAGCTAGATTCAAAAGAATAGAGGAATCAGGCGAAAGGTTCTTCTTTGGGTCTTTCCAAGCTGTTCGAACTTGTTCCAAATAGTCGATGGCTTTGCGCATCTCTGCCGACTTATCCTCTTTAGTGGCGGCAAACTGATTTACGAAAACTTCTTCTGCATACAGTGTACCTAAGAGGATCATGGCTTCGTAATTGCGCTCGTGCTTGCCTGCGGGTTGGATGATTTTCTCGAGACGGAGTTTGGCCTCACCAAGATCATTGTTTAGTACCGACAACTGGGCAACGCCAAATTTTGCAGGGAGGTAGCCTCTCTCTAGCCCTCCCCTGGCTTCATCCGCACGCCGATAGTAATCCGTAGCAGTCTCAACATTCCCACTGTAGTGCTCCTTTTTCGCTAGCAGATACCACCCATCACTCGCGATGGCATTCACATCGGTGTACTGAATTGCCTTGTTTGCCAGAGACTCAACATGAGACAGGTTCTTGCTGGACAGAAAGTAACCGGCAAAGGTGGCGCAGGTCAGCGGTTGGTTTTTGTCAATCTTGAAGGATTTCTGAGTGAACTCGGTCATAGCCTTCTTGTAGAGTCTGATAAACTCGGGACTCTGGGTGGGGACTTTGCTGCTGGCGTCGAGATAATACAGGCCAAGCAGTATCAGCGCCTTGGACTCCGGGTTCAGCTCAAGAGACCTTACCCAAGCCTGCTTTGCGTCGTCCTTATAGCCCAGTTGCCAAAGACAGCATCCAATACCGATGCGCGGATCTGGATCGACAAGATCCGGTGCCTTCAACAGGATATCTTGGTATGTCGTCAGAGCATCTTTGTAGTTGCCAAGCCCATACAATGCACGCGCTTTGCCCATCAAGGCCAGCATATTCTTCCCCTGTGAGACCTTGCTAGCCTGCTCAAAGGACTTCAACGCGCCTTTGAGAAGGTCGGCTTTGGCTTGGTCAATGGGGCCACCAGCGGCAGCCTTTGAAGGCGCCTGTAGCGAGGCCTTCAGCAACTGAAGAACACCACGGGCCAAGAAGAGTGGAGGAAAGGCAGGATTTATGCGGGAGGCTTCATTGAGTGACGAGGTAGCGAGCTGGAGGTAGTGGTCTTTGGTCTTGGCCTCGGACAAAAGTGCACCATCGGGGGGGACGCGGGGTGCTTCTCGACTCTTGCGCAGGTACATCCAGCAAACACAGCTAATGAGGCTCAGCTTCTCCACAGGTGTCGTATCCTGCATAGCATTGCTGCCGCGATTCAGAACCTCAATGGCACGATCAGTCTTGTTCTGTTTCGCGTAGGCGAGAGCTATAGTCATCCAGTATAGACGCGCAGTGTGCTCATTCTCGAACATATCGCAGAGCTCTGTGGGGTCGTCAACCAGGTTGTTGAGGTCAATCTCGACGTTAATGAAGTCGTCATCTTCCTGGACGGGAACCTCGATGGTGCCGGGAATGTCAGAAAATCGTTTGCTCGCAGGCCGGGTGGGAGCCGCGCCGTTGGTTGCGCCATCGAGATGGCCATTTCGGGCGGCTATTGTAGTCGCCATCGCGTATAGAGAGGATGAGGAGGCCGGCGGGAGTTTGGGCTCGCAGAAGATGGCGGAGAGACGCGGATAAGAGGCGGTGCGATGTGATGCGATGTGACGGGCCAGACGCGAGGGAACGGCGTGGTACCAACGGAAATGTCAGAAGACAGAACCTAGAGTCGCAATGCACAAATCATCTCCAGAACTACTGCACTTTCGTACTTGGTAGTATATAGAGCTGTAGCGATAAAAAAAAAACACCGGTCTACGGGTAAAATTGGTTGTAAGACAACTTGCAAGTGGACGAAGATGGTTGAGAGATGAATTATAGAGGTAGGTAGGTACCTTGAAGTATACAGCAGCAAGGGTGCCTTAAACAAAGTGCAAGGCTGCACGCTCCAGCAGATTTGTGGGGCCGTGTTCCTTGTCAGTTATGCAAGGCATGCGCACGAACCACCCAACGACCCGCGACTACAGTACAATGCTATTAGGTAGGTAGGTACGGAGTACCTAAGTAGGTATTCACTAACATCATATACCTAACAAACTTAAAAGTAAACCTTCAACCTGCCTTACCCATTCACTACATCCATTGGAAAAAGGTGTACCTAGAGTTGATACACGTAATAAGCATGTTGGCAAGTTCAGACTAGGTATAGTAGCTAACAGCACGAAGTTTCTATTAAGTTGCTTACAACCCTTACTTTAGTTGATTAAATCATTTAAGTATTAAAGTGAGAGTAAGAGCAAGTGTAAAATTAGCATTACCTCAGCCAAAGTCCAAGAAAAACTAAAGTTAAATTCTCTAGAAGTTAAGTATTTTTAACCGTTTAGTTTAAAAAGAAGTTAGCAAATTGTAAGGTAGAACAAGAATACAGCATACTGTTTACACTTTAGCCATTCCAGCAAAGAAGACTTTAACAGAGGCTTAGCAGCCAGTGCTTAGAAACATATTCGAATTGCAATAGTCTTCTATAGAGTCATAGGGCCATGAAAGACCCAACCCCCATTTGGAGCTTGTATGTCCGAGTTAGCCTCGCTTCTCCTTGCCTAATAGGGCCCGGGTTCTCTCGTATAGACATCTCGGTGCACTATAAGGTATTAGGTGAATACCTATAGGTGAGCTAGAAGCTGAAGCCTCGTATAGAGTCTTGCACTCATATGGCTATATATATGATAAGCAAGACCTAGCCTCAAGTACATATAACAGAGACACACTCTCAAAGGAAGACTTGAACATAAATCTTTCATACTCACATGAAAGAATCTGACAATGACGGGAACAAGAGTATTGTATCCAGAAACAGGGCCTTGTATACCCAATCTCCTCGATTGTTGAAGCAACAGAGTGCATATACAAAAAACAAGTCCTTCCATTATTGTATCAAGGTATTTAGATCTCCAGATATAAATAGGGTCGCCAGGACGCTTGGTAATCGAAATCACTCGCCACCACAGGCTTCGCCAGTAAACACAGTACTCCGCTCAGCATTCCAAAGCAAACATACTCACACTCAAGTGAACTACTTCTACTCTACCGATTCATAGCTATCTTTTACAACCACAACATCTGCACAATGTGTGACTCAACTCCAATGTGGCTGCAGCAATACAGCCAACCTTTCACCAGGCAGTGCAATGTTCAGTGCCATTCAGGCCATGTTCACCAAAACAACATGCCAGCAGCTGGCTTTGTTTTGGTCAGGCTAAATGAATCTTCTCAGCTCGAGCTATTGTTAGATCTTCGCTCTAATACCGTTGAACACCCTAATACTTGGGGTTTCATTGGCGGCAATCTTCGCTGCGTCAATGAAAATCCGCTCGACGCAGCTTACCGAGAAGCTCAAGAAGAGTATGGAGTCTGTCCTAACGACATCAATATACTCGGTTTCCAGTACAAGCATGACCATGGAGGTATCAAGTATTTGACTTATACCTACATTTTTGCTGAGTACAATGGCCAAGCACCGGCTCCCCTAACTAATGAATCTGTACAGTCTCAATGGTTCACTTTGGATGCGCTTCCCGACAATCTCATGATGTATATCAGGGAGGATCTTCAGGTCCTTCAGCATACGCTGTACACTGAGATTTATCCAATGCTTGAGGCGCAAGGCATTAACTCCCCGAATCCTTGCGCTCCGAAGCCTTGCACTCCAAATCCTCGTGTTCAAACTCCTTGTGTTCCGAAGCCTTGCACTCCGAAGCCTTGCACCCCAAATCCTCGTGTTCAAACTCCTTGTGTTCCGAAGCCTTGCACTCCAAAGCCTTGCACTCCGAAGCCTTGCACTCCGAAGCCTTGCACTCCGAAGCCTTGCACTCCGAAGCCTTGCACTCCGAAGCCTTGCACTCCGAATCCTCGTGTTCAGACTCCTTGTGTTCCGAAGCCTTGCACTCCAAAGCCTTGCACTCCAAATCCTCGTGTCCAGACTCCTTGTGTTCCGAAGCCTTGCACTCCAAAGCCTTGCACTCCGAAGCCTTGCACCCCAAATCCTCGTGTTCAAACTCCTTGTGTTCCGAAGCCTTGCACTCCAAAGCCTTGCACTCCGAAGCCT
>MU619735.1:154882-271508 GCA_025201785.1 Xylaria longipes
CTATTCCGCCACCTCAACCTCCGGTTATGCCTATGCCGTGTCCTCAGCCTCCTGTCATGCCTATTCAACCTCCGCCTCCGCCTCCGCCTCCGACTACCAGCGGGCCAGTGTTTTTAACAACGTATGCCCCCCCTCTGAACAACAACAGAGGGCCAGTCTTTTCTGGTGCTCCCCATCCAACTCCAATGTTCCCTGGTTTTAGCGGTAGACCACAGGCTCCTTGATCTTCTTCTTTCTCTCATTAAATCAACATAAACCTTCCAATATTTTTTTCCCTATGTCATCTCCCAAAACCACATAAAAGTTAATGTTTCTCTGTTTAGAAGCTCCGCAGTTGTTTAGCGTCTTGTTTCCAATATACGAGTCTTTTATCATAAACTAAAATCATCGTTTGCTGCAATTAATTAGCAATTTCCCCTCGTATAATAAAATGAAAAGTGACTTGTGAGTTTAATTTGCTTTGTAGGAGAGAAAGAACATGTCATTTCCAAACAAAATCGATTCGTAGTAAACAGTTTTCGGCGTTAAGAAACTAGTTGGTCTAATAGCCGACTTTATATAAAACCATTTAAGGTAGTGCCCATGAAAAAAGACTTGCTATTTTATAATAGAAAAGTTTCAGAGCCCGCGGGACTCTTTCTCTTCAGAATCACGCCTTGTGGGGAAGCTGTCCGCTTTGGTCGTAGAAATATCATAACGTATTGGTTGGTATATATTGTCGAAACGCTAACTATGGTTTCGTCGACCTTAATGTGACTGTTTGCTATGCGAGGACTTCTATGTGCCAAATATTCGTCATCTTTCCCATGCAAATTTTATGATGCAGGTGAGTTGCAAACCACCCAATGTCCCCGCAACACTCTGGTATAATAAGCCGCGTCATTCCAGAAGTGCACATCCCAACCGCGACGTGCTCTCTTATGCGTTGCTTCTCATTATTAAGCTGGTCTAAAAATGGGGTATCGCTATTGATCAAAGATGTTTATTTGGCGTGCTTTCGGAAGGCAAGCAATTCCGAGAGGCTGGGCAATGGACAACCGTGCTTCAAGAAATCGTGCTGAAGAAGCTCGTCGGCAGAAGCACGGCTCTTGACATCGACACACAGACAGACCGACAAGAAAGCTTTCAGCTCTTTACTGAGTTTCTCCGGCTTCTTGAGGCGGGGCGTGCCATTGGTGGCGATAAGGTAAAGGGCTTTGAGAGGCTCTTCATTTAGATAGGGGGGCTCGGACTCGATCATCTCGATCGCCATGATACCCAAAGACCAAATGTCGACCTTGGGACCATATTCTTTCTGCTTGACGACTTCAGGAGCCATCCAGTAAGGCGTGCCAACCATAGTGGCTCGCTTCGATTTAGTCTCTGTAAGTTTGGCGCAGAATCCGAAATCGGCTGCATCTGATTAGCTAGACGAACCTGAACAGGAAATCCATATTGATGGAACTCACTAATCTTCACGTTGCCGCGAGCGTCCAACAGTACGTTGTCACTCTTAATATCACGGTGAATGATGTTCTGAGAGTGAAGATGCTGCAATCCTCGGCAAGTCTACAAATATTGTCAGAAACACTTCAGTCCACAAGCATACTGGGTAAAGCGCTAGGCTGACCTCCAGGCAGATTGTTGAGATCTGTTCTTCGGTGATGACAGGGTTATTGTCGATAACGTCCGTTAAAGCACCGCCCTCCATGTATTCCATAACAACCCACAACTCGGAATTGTTGTTACGAAGAAACGCATCAAGGAAGTTGACAATGTTACGATGCTTGCTGTCCTTCATAACCATAATTTCATTTACGATTAGTTCTTTGCGAGGTTGGTGCGCCAAGTCCATCTGTTTGATGGCAACCTGAGCTCGAGATCCAAAGCTACGGAGAACATCCCGGGCAACTGGCGAGACAGCACCCTCCTTGACCTTTGCCACGTAAACTGATCCGGAAGCTCCTTGGCCAATCTTCTTTTGTTTCGAATAAGACATGTTGGGGTCATCTTTTGATACGGCTTCTATTAGCTTGGTCATAACCTCCTTCTCGGACATTGTCGACATCCGAACATCTTGCTTTCGCTCAGGAGGTGGTTTGGCAGTAAGGGCCGCTTCAGCCGCTTTGACGCTATCACTTGGAGGTTGGCTTGGCTTCGCCGGAACGTTTAATGGCTTAACAGAAGGACCAGGGAGACGGGATGGGGACTGGTTCTGGCCATTTGCACGGGACTGAGAAGATCCGTTGGTGTTGCTACCGTTGGGATATCTTGAAGTTGGAGATGATTGATCAGCCCGTGGTGGCACACGTTGTGTGCCTTGACTACCCTGAGGGTCTCGAGGCTGTGACACGGAACTCGGCTGTGTCATTGGTGGTCTCGAAGAGGTGGTAGGTGGTGGTGGCGCTGGTCGTTGTTTTTCACGAAGGCCGTTGACCTGGTTTGTGGGCTTTGGCGCGGGAGGCGGCGCGCGTGACGGGTTATATCGCTCTGTCGGTGAAGGAGCGCCATACCCACCACCACCAATCTCCTGTTTAGCTAAGGGCGTCTTTTTCTGGGGAATCGAAGCGTTGTAAGCTTCTAGGTCTCGCCTATTCTGTTCTTCTATTTCCCGCTGTCGCTCTAGCCTCTGACGTTGGTCTTCTCGAGATGTATCCGGTGGAACGTAGTTCGGCGCCATGTTCTGCATCTGTTGCCGCTGCTGTACTGGGTTCTCGGGTGGTGGTGGCCTTGGGGGTGCATTCTGCTGCTGCGTGGGCATATTACCATAACTGCTCTTTTGCTGTGGCGGAAGAGGCCTGGGAGGCGCAACAGAAGCGCCGCCAGCATTATAACCGAGCTGCTTGTTGCCCTGACTACCTGGAGGAGGAGTCGGCGTTAGGCTGGAATACTGCTGGGGATTCTCTGCCCGCTTAGTCAAGTCCGAGTAGAAATCAAGAACCTCGAAAACAGCTTGAGGGTTGCGCTCATAATCCTCTTTTGTAATGGCAGAGGAGTTCAGCAACTTGGACCACTCCGGTGGCAATCCTACAAATTGACCAGTTTGTGGATCGAATCCAACGTGAACCGCATGCGAGAAGTTGGTAGGGTTGCTCACACCGCCCATAGTAGGACATCGGCCATAGAGGAGATCAATCCAATCATAAAGATCGTCGTCTGATTTGACTCGTATATGTAACGTCCTGATCGAGTTGTCATCGTCGCCGGGACTGTTGGATGAGCCATTGGCGTGCCTTTTGATTTCAAAAATGGTGCCCGCGGCCTCGACCCTACCAACATTGACTACATCCTTCAGGTACAAGGTGTAGGATACTTTGCCGCCTTCTGTCTTGTGGAAATCAAGATGCTCCTTTCGTAGTATCAAGTATTTCTGCTTCCACGGCTGGATGAAATTACGGCTCTCTTTGACCTGTGCCCAGCCTTCTTTGATCACGGCGACTCCACCCATACCGTCTGTCTGATTTGACCGTTCGCGGGCTAGGGGAAGCGAGATCGTTGAGCCGGTATATGTGGAAGTGACAGTACGTGTTATAGGCGATCCGACCATATTCGCCATGCTTCCTGGCATATTGGTATTGGGCGTTAAATTGAGCCGTGGGCGGTCGGTGGGCGGCCGTGGTGCTGGGCCGGGATTCATGAATTGGTTGTTCGAATACATGCTGCTGTGGTGAGTAAACATGGTTAGCTAGAGTCAGTAACTACACACGGGGGCATTTCCCAAAACTTGTCAACAGGACCGCGCGAGCCTTGGAGGCAATAATCTGGGCTCATATCGGCAACTGAGGCAAAACAGAAACGTAGTTGCGCGAATAGACCAAGGTCCCACAACTGTGAGAACACCTCGGCACTCATTCCGAGACAAAAGAAACCGGTTGGTGAGATACGATACATACCTATTCGGTGCCGACATTGTGAGGGATGTGGATTATTCGACTGACTCAGGGGTTTATCGTGAAATAAGGCCCGATAAAACACTGGACGGATTGGGCATCTAGAGAATGCGCGCTCTTTGACTAAATCTAAGAGATTTAGGAGGGCGGCGCTCTATGGCTTCTCAGCGTCCAGAACCGGGCGGCTGAGGCGTGGCAAGCCTTGAAGCAAGGGGTGTATTGCGTCTATAACCCAGTCGTCACGAGGGGGGAATACTACCATAGGAAGGTAAGCGACGAAGAGGGACTCGAGGTGTGCGGGACCGCTTGATGCAGACTCGGCCTTGGGAGAATACGCTGCTGCGTCGGTCGGGTCGGCGCGTGCTGAAGCACAACGGTTCAGGCTTGCATCCGAAACAGTGCTGGACGGACCACGAGCATGGATCAGTGCGACGATGGAGATGGAGATGGGCGCCTCGATGGTTGCTTGGGTTGCTTGCAACCTGGGGTCGAGTTGGGTGTATTGGCGGCGACCGGCTTAGGCGCGCAGACGGTTGCCAATAAGTGTTTACCTGGTGGACATGGATTCCGTAGTGGGTTGCTGGATGCACGATTGGAACAGAAGTTGCCGAGTGTTTACGTGAGAGTAGAGGAGAGGGTTGCGAGTGGCACCGCTGGGCGATTGGGAATAGAAAGGGATGCTATTATTCCAAAAGGGTGAAGGAGGGCCATTGTTGGCGGGGGGGGCTGTCGCGGGATTGGCTAGGCCACAGACAAGTCAGAAGGGTTCCTCTGGGACCGTATAGGTACCTAGGTAACCACCAACAGCCCCTGCCCCTCTCACCCCAGCTTATTAGTTAGGGGATTCAGGGGACACCGCATACGGTAGTAAAAGGACTTGTAGTCCCAGGAGTCTTGTCGCAGTACCAATTCGAACATTGAAACGCAGATTACTATATAGGTACTGTAGGCATGTGAATAGTAATTAGCTGGGTAGGTGTGTATGTAGGCACATAAGCAAAAGAAGACAGCTACGGTTGTTTAGGTACCTACCTAGGCGTATCTACATGCATATCTACTTTCTACTTCATACTTGTACATGTAAGTATGATTAAGGAGTTGCTTACGAGGGCGGAATAATTAGGTCTAGGTAGTGTTGAAAGGAGGTACCTATCTCGTAAAGTATGGGGGAGAAAAATCATCATCCCCTGAAAGTGCGCCATAACATGGCTGGCTGGCTGGCTCCGTCTAGCATGGGTTCATCCTCTATTCGCAAGACGCTTGCACACCTTCCACCTAAGGGCCCTTAACGAGATGGAAGCAGAGAGCGAGCGTGGAGGAACAGATAGTTGCTGAGACACCTAGCATATGGAAAACTGCTGTAGATAATTTAACATATCTTGACGAAAACCCCGCCAGTCGGCAGCTAACACAGCGGCCGGAGACCCGTTTTAGGCGTGAGGCGAAGGAACTGTTCCAATTTCGATCTGAATTCCAGCTTTGGCCCGTGCGCCGAGAAAGGGGCCGTCCCACATTGAAAGATGGATGCATATCTCCTTCCTTGTTCAATGTTCTGTACTTCGTACACGAGACGGACACGTAAATAGGTAAGGGCAACATACCTATTAAAGGGCGCATACTCTTTACTCAAGGCGAAGCAACCAGCAATCTTGCCGGCAGCAGTCGTCTGCTCGGTGTGACGCTGCCTATCCGAATAGAAACGAATGCACGGCAGTAGAGCTCAGGGGTTAAGGCAGGGAAGCCCTATCGATGCTTCGCTTATGCAGAGAAAAGCTTCTCTGACACAAGAGTCCTAAATAAGCTAGCGAGTCTGGATAGCTGGTCAGCGTTATACTAGGTATTTGTGACATCCGGGAGAATCGCCGACGAAACACATTAAGTTCATAGGCACATTGGGTATCCGTTCTCCAAAAGGAACCTTGGAAAATGACTTTATTGCTCTTCGCCTTAATGCGTGCTATGAAGCGGCCTTTGATTCTTGTTTGGGGTGTACAAGTCATTATTCTGGCTGGTTTTGAATCAAGTGACACTTTGCAAGATGACTCCCCTTAAGAACAGTACTGCAAAGCTTGGTACATGTATCTGGTTTCGGTAAAATAGATACCTAAGTATGTATTCTTTGCCATAGCCTATGAGAGAGAAACATCCATTCGGTGTACACTAGGTACAGTAGGCGCGTCGCATCGCAGCGCAGCCGTTTCACAAATAGCCTGGCCTCACTTTGCCTCAGCGCTGCGGCGGGAAGCGCAAAGCTCACCTGATTCTGGGCGATCACAGATGCCCATGCGGGACTAACAGCCAATCAAAGAGCCGAGATCCGCGCTTGCTAAGCTTCTCCGCTACCGAGACGCGGTGATCGGCGGTAAAACAAAGCGCCTTCGTTTCTGGTTTGCGGATCTGTCGCAGCCCCTGCTGGCGCTTCGCATCATTGGCTAGCATCCGTACCAAGCTGCTACCACAGCTTATACTGTACTGTACGTGCAGGCACCTGCTTGGAGGTTTGACCGCTTGATTCCTTTGTAGGGACCTATTCAGCTGATACTGTAACTAATGACAGTAATAGTTGAGTAAGTGTTCCGGTGAGCTAGATAGCAAATACTATTTTTGCATCTCTGCTGGTGGTTTTGTCTTTAAATTTGGGAATTGCCAAAGTCAGTCACCTACCATTTGGTAGGTATCGGGCAACCTAAGATTCTTGAATTGAGCGCTAAGTGAGTGTCTGCGTGTCATATATGCCTGTCTTTGCTATGAATAAAGATGCAGGAAATACTAGGTAACATCCATAGATACTTACCTAAGAAGTTCAAAAGATGAGCTCTCGGCGATAGACTTACCTTCTTATCTGTTATCACCCCTCATTGACCTCCGTACATTTGGGGCCATCCCTTCTTTCTCGCCTTAATCGGACCCGCCTATCCAAGACCCACTAAAATTTTCGAGATTGTTCACTGCCACCTCTTTTGTACCTCGGTGTTGCGAACACCCTCCTCTCGATAACTTTAGTCGAGAGTAATTGGCGCCCGAATTCTCTGACTAAGCCACATCGAGCACGCAAACCGATCGCTTCTTCTGCCTCAAGATGGTGTCGCATAGAAATCGCTCCCTGGCGCAAAAGACGGCCCGTGCCAAGGAGAAGCGGGAGAAGAGATTCAGTAGGAAGAGGGAGGAGAAAAGAGACCCAGCTCTGAGAGTAGCTCGACTTGAAAAGAATAAGCCACGTACCCTAGACCAGAAGCGAGTCTGGGATGATGTCGACGATGACGAGTTGACGAGCAGCGTAGACCTGCAGGCACTCCGACGAAAGCGCATTCAGCAAGCAGAAGACGCCGAACGGGAGGCAATGGAAGTCGAGCAACCAGGAGACGATCATGAAGATGAAGGCGATGCCGACAGCATGTTAGACTCTGACTCTGACGAAGACGGAGACGGACAAGACGCCGATGCCGACGATCCAGCTACCCAGTCACGTCCCAGACAGAACAGCCTCGCACCATCGATTGCCTCGACATCCAACATAGACCTTACACCCGAGTCTCTACTCACCAAATTCCCATCTCTCTTCTCAGACAGCTCTCGTCCCCAAGAGCCTAAGAGTCAGTATATATATGCCCTGAATAGGCCGATATCAAGGCTTCCCAAACTTCTAAGTGAACGCCATACTAAGCCGTACTACAACAGCTTTAATAACTACCAGTCTGGACTCAACACTCCATCACGTGGCGGAGACCTTCGTGAGCATCATCCCTAATTCGAAATACGTTCGTCGGTCCGCACACAAATATGTAAGTCAGATGGACACGACGTTTAGATAAAATGTCTGGTTGTTTGGGAGTGTGTATGACAGTGGCTAAAGTCATTACCGCAGGGACATAAGTACAGTGTACGCGAAATCTCGAAATTCGCTGAAAACCGAGGCTTCTCTTCACTCCTTGTGATACGGGAGGATAATAAGAAGCCGATAGGCCTGGATATTGTTGATATACCCTCGAAAATTACCTTCCACTTCAGTAAGCCACCCCATCCCGTTTCTATATACCTAAGTCGGAACCGGGGCTTCATGTAAAGGCTTCTGATTGGGATGGTCATGTTTATTAACCGCTCGTGAACCGTTGTAGGCATAAGCTCTTGGGTCGAAGGTCGGAAACTTGTCAGTGACACTATTCATTTCCCCCGCGTTTTGGCCAGTCTTACATCTCAGACAACTTCGCATGGTCCTAAAACCGTGTTTCAAAAGAAGCGGATTACTGACACTTGATGTTCAAGCCCGGACACGGGAACGCCACTAACCATTATCCGGAGTTGTTACTTAACAACTTCTCAACGCCTCTCGTGAGTAAAGAGTTCTTTTTCTTGTTTTGGGAGCCTTTATAGTATATTCTTTGCTTTCTAGGCAATATCGTGATTAGAAGCTCCTGAAACCCTTACATATCATGCACAGGGAAAGGGCGATAAACTGACTGAGTGTTGTAGGGTCTGGTTACGGGCAAGGTGTTACAGACCTTATTTCCGACTCCAGAGTTAATTGGGAGAACATGTATCACGTTCCATAACAGTCGCGATTACATATTTTTTCGAAGGCATCGCTACATCTTTCGGGACAAGAGGGCCACCGAAAAAAGCGTGGTTGGTGCGGATGGAAAAGAGATGCGCGGCGTTGAAAATATTCGAGGAGGTAAGTTTAGGGCATTCGACTCGTTTACGACCTGTTGGATGAATGAACACATCGACGTGTTTGGGCGTCATCATCCAACACTACTCTTACCAAACACTCACACCGGATATCCCCAATTGTTCAGCCTGTCTGCTCTGTTACTTGCATATACCCCATATCTAAGAATTCGGCGTTGTATGGACTAACCCAATCTACTCGATAGGTTTGCAGGAGCTGGGGCCTCGATTCACTCTAAAGGTATGGTTCTTTCCTCGGCTATCCTCGTTACCGAGGACTAACTTGAATAGTTACGGCGTATAGACAAGGGAATAGGCAGAGCCGGCAGTGATCCGAATGATCCAACACATTGGCAATGGCAAGCCAAGATGGAAAAGAACCGTAAGCGATTTAATCTGTAGAATTTAGCGGCTAGACCGGGTATTCCCATGAAGACATTGCGATCTTTGTTGCCCACATAAGGTTGTTATTGTTCCAGTGTATGGGCGGAAGATACTGCTATCGTGGTCTGGTAGAAGGGCGGATGCCAGACAGGAAAATAGCCACGATACAAACATACCTAAACAGATGAACGAATGCAAGTTGAACGTCATGTTGTTGCACATCCCGATCTTTGCGGGCAGGTGCAGCGAAGGCACAGCGATGGCCCGCCAAGCAACGTACCAGCAATGCAAGGGTCAAGCGGCATGGCACCCGGTAGGGGCCTTATGCGGGGCGTGGCTACCTACTGCCACGCATGACCGTTATCTAGAACGGGCTGGCTGAGTCGTTCACCGGTGATCGCTTATCTCTCTGTCTCTTTATCTGCCTTATGACGGGGACGAATGACCATTGCACGCGTGCGCCGCCCGCCTATTCTCCCACCATATCAACTATCTAAGTAGACTAAGTAATTGATGATTTGGTCTCAAGCAGTCCTCGGCATGACCGTGAAGTAGAGGACCCGCCCGACCCCGACACTGCAGGCGTCAAGCTGCATGGTCATGGTCATTCCGACCTACTTTACCGTACCTCTTAAACCCGAACATATCCACTTCTAGTGCCTATCTACCTGGTAGGTACCTAGCATTCCTCGTCCCGTTCATGCACATTCCATCGAGTCCATCGGATCCGTCTCGCTCGGATAGACAAGATGGATCGCCTACGATCACTATTCCAGAAGACAGAGGCAGATGAGCAAGAATACCGGCCGCTGTATGAAGACAACGTCGCCTTAGGGCAGGAAAGCGATGACGAACATGAGGCGCCTTTCTCGTGGATCGAGTATGGCATCTTTGTCGTGCTCGGCGCCGCAATGTTATGGGCCTGGTATACTTGCCCTCCCCAGAATGTAGAGGTCCCAAAAGTCTAACTAGAGTAGGAACATGTTTCTTGCAGCTGCGCCGTATTTCCAGCACCGCTTTCAAACAGACGACTGGGCCCTCCAAAACTTCCAGTCCGCCATTCTCTCCGTATCGACACTCACCAATCTGGGGGGGATGGCCTTCCTGGCCAATAAGCAACAGTCGGCCTCGTACCCGTTTCGTATCAATGCCGCGCTCTACATCAATATCGTTGTCTTTGCGCTGTTGACAGTATCATCGAAGATATTCCTCGATGCGACGACCACCGTGTACCTCGTCTTTTTGTTGACCATGGTAGCGTTGACGGCGTGGGCTTCCGGACTCATGCAGAACGGCGCGTTTGCGTTTGCTTCAAGCTTTGGTAGACCGGAATACATGCAAGCTATCATGGCTGGTCAGGGCGTTGCTGGTGTTCTACCCTCTCTCGTCCAGGTTATTTCGGTTCTCCTTGCCCCACCACCGGAGGTTATTTCGGAAGCAGAAACGACCGAGCCCGAGAAGGGTACAGCAGCATTTATCTATTTCCTGACCGCCGTGGGAGTATCAGCCGTGGCTATCTTTGCTTTCATCCCGCTCATCCAGCGATACAATCGGAGGATTGAGAGACGAATGGTGGAAACTATGGCGACATCCGTGACTAGTATTGAGGAGGCCGAACGCGCCGCACGGAAAGTGGTCAGCATGACAAGATTGTTTGGGAAGTTGTACTGGGTCTCCGGTGGTGTATTTTTATGCTTCGCCGTGACTATGTTCTTCCCTGTCTTGACCCCGAAAATCTTGTCCGTAACACCACCGGAAGATGCGAGCGCCCTGCTCAAGCCTGCGGTCTTCATTCCTCTTGGGTTCTTCTTTTGGAATCTCGGTGACCTGATAGGGCGGTCAGCCTCCCTCGTTATATCATTACGACATCGACCAGTTGCTCTGTTTAGCTTCGGTGTTGCGCGTTCAGCGTTTCTGCCGCTCTACTTTCTCTGCAACATCCATGGTCGCGGTGCTGTGATTAACAGCGATTTCTTCTATCTCCTGCTTGTCCAACTACCGTTTGGCTTGACCAACGGCTGGCTGGCCTCTGACTGCATGATGGCCGCGGGCGAGTGGGTGGATGAACATGAACGCGAGGCCTCCGGAGGATTCATGGGGCTCTGCCTGGTCGCCGGGCTCTCCGCTGGCAGTTTATTGAGTTTCACTGCTGCCGGCGTCTAACGATTCATGACCATAGAAGCATATCTAGAATGCATGGACAGGCGTTGGCGTTGGGTTTTCGTCAGGTTTTCATATACATCACGATCTCTCAGCATCACTGTACCTAGATCTTATCTACGCTATGTATATACCGATCGCGAAATATAGGCCATTGCAACATAAGAAGGCATAGGCGATAGCAATACGACATAACACTCGATGCTCCAAGAAACACGAGGAGTGCAGGTGCCTATATCTATATCCGAGTTAAGCGTGACTCCGTAAGTTTGAGTAGTTGATGGCTCCCTACAGACCCCGAGCAGTCTCAGCCAATCGACGCCCCAAGCCACTAGTATTAGCGCAGAGGCGACGCACACCGTATTAAAATAGCAGCCGCACATTACTCAGACAAGTAGCTACTAAGATCTAGGTTAGTCAGTGGGCGGTGCAGACGGGATGGAGGAGAGCGTCTTGGAGCGTTGAACATCTGAAGTGCGAGCAGACCTGTCTATAATAAAGCGCGTCGTGCCTGGGTCGTCCCCGTGATGTCGCTGGAAGCTGTTCTACCAGGTTGCCAGGGGCCAGGTTCTTGCTTGGACTCGCACACTGGTATCACAACCATTTGCCCCTTTCAAGCCTCAGATCTACCAACTAACATGATCTGACGGTTGTCTCTCATTCCTTCATATCGGCTTCACACGGGTTGCCACGTCTCTCGCTTTTCAATCGCCCGGCTTGAAACTCTCGCATACAAGCTGGGCTGAAGCTACCCCGTCTGTCTGATTTAAACACCGCACCATCAAAACGTTCGATTCAACTGCTGCCATTTCTTGCCTTAAATGATTGAATTCCCTCACACTTTGACCTTATCTAATAGCTTAATCCTAATCGCAAGCGAAATAAAATCGCTCTCTTTTAATAATGGAGGCAATGTGGAAAGAGCAATCCAAGCCAATCTCCCAAGGCAGCCCCCGTCGCAACGGGGACCTTGGGGCCAATACACTCAAAGAGTGTGAGTGTCTTGTCAATAATCCACAGAAGGTCGATTTCAAATATGTTGCGGAAGGCCGGGCCAATGCTGTTTTCTCTATCTGGGAATCTGAAAATGCAACGGCCTCAAAGGGGCGGTTTGAGAGCACCCTGCTCCGCGTTCCCAAGGCTACACTGGGTGTGAAGGCCTGCGACTACGAGACCCTCCAGGCCTTCCACGAGAATCAGGTAGAAGGCCGTGTCGGCCGTCAACACCTGGTCCCTCAGGCCCTAATCCGGATATCGGCTGAGGTTGCAGGTATACTGCACAAGAAACGGAACAAGGTCGACGATAGCGAGATCCGGGCCGGCTATGCAATGCTGATCCAGGACATGAGTGCGTCACCGGGTTACTCCGTTCTCGAGTTCAAGCCCAAGTGGCTCGCACAGTCGCCCATTGCGCCACCGAACGCAAAGCGGTGCCGCACGTGTGCGCGAGAGGCGTTTCGCAACAACCAGAAGCGGGCCAAGGGGCAGGCGGTGTCGACGCCGATATGCCCGCTTGGCCTGGTGCACGAGGACCCCGCCGTGGTTGTGGACACCATCAAGCGTCTCACACCGCAGTGGACAGCGTCGAATCAGAGGCGGCTGTCGGATGCTTTCGAAAGAAGCGGTATTCTGAAGAAGCTTCGTGAGCTACAGACCAAGGGAGACCCAGACCGAGCACTCTTGGATGACCCGTCGGACCCCGACTTCGGGCTGGCCATGACACTGCGAGACTGCTCATGCTACGTTCGCATGCCTGCTAATCTCGACGAGGACGTGGAGATCAAGCTTGCAGATGTCGACAAGAAGAACTGGCAGGCGAAGCAGGCGTACTGGCAGAAGTCTCACTGGAATCTGGTCAACAATGGCTGGTACACGTGCGAGGAGCAGGTCGACACACCCATCGTAACGAAGTGTGTCTTGAATCGACCGCCGCCTACATAATAACACACACGGCGAGCTTAATCTCTACACAGTCAAGACTAGGTAATGGATATAAGAAAGTGTTTAGCGAAATGCTGGCAGGATGGGTGAGGGTTCTACTGTTAGAGCTGCTACAGCACGTTCCGCATAGATTCACCAATGACCTTAATTAGGTAGTCAATGCAGATCTCTGAGCAATGCAATGCAATTGGATCTCCACGATCACCTATCCAAGGCTCTGCTTCCCGGACCCATGCGAGGTGTTGTCTGTCTTTCTCCGCATCCGCATCTTGTACTTACATAGCCAACGACCTCAGCCCCATCTCAGTGCAGGAGGCCACTAAGAAGCTCCCTGTGATACCTTACCTAGTTCTATGAACCCACCAAGGGTACAGGAGGTAGGTAGGAGGTACAGAGTAGGTAGGTAGGTAACAAGTGCACCGGTTATGCTCACGCGACAGTGGATACCTGCTAGTATGCTGATGAAAAGTGCCCTCGGGGTGGATGTGTGTGTGTTTGGGGTTACGACAGATCCAGTTCTAGTCACGATCTAGTGGAGTGTAGACGGGGAAATGGGGCGATGGAAAAGGCTGGTTATCGTCAGGTGGCAACCGAAGAGGTGTGGTGGGAAGCGGCCGAAATTTTGGCTGTGACCCGACCCCTCCTTCGCTCGCTCTGTATTTACGTATACGGCTGGATATGTCTCATGATAAACGGGGTGGTGGGATGATGAGCTGACGGCCATTCACGCGACTTATACTATTGCAGGTTGACTTCGACGCCCCGGCACAGCATAAGGGTTTTTATAGTCGCCGGCCCAAGTACTAACAATAGGACGGGAACTGTAGGCTCCCTAAGTATCTAGTCTAGACCATCTGTTCGTCGGTTCTTCCAATGCGTTCGGTGGGTCTGACGAGCACAGACGAGCATAAACCGGTTGCGTCCAGCGCGTCTTCTCCAGCTCGGGTCCAGCCCCGGGACGCGCTAAATACGCAATTGGCCCATTAATTACCGTTTGTGGCTATAGCCGGCCTATCATGGCCTATCAGCGGGAGAATATTCTATACTATCTTTTTTTTTCTTCCCAAACAACAGACGATAGCTAACTGCAGGGGCTGCGGTGTAGCGCGCGCATTGTGCATCATTTACTGGAGCTAGGGGTCCCCATCCCGCCCATCCCTTCACCCACTGCCCCGGCCACAGGCCTTGCATAGCGTCATTTTATGCACCTAGACAAAAGATCACCTCCCGAAAATTCCATCCTGGGTCCACGGCCCTACCAGACTGCTTCCCATCGAGCCGAGCTTGCTTCTTCCCCATATCCTGCACTGACAACGAACCCTCACTCTCCCACCATCAACCCACCCGCCCTAATTGTCACACCGTATTTCGTCTTGCCCTAATACTCCTCGCGCCTCACCGTCTCTTGCGATTCTCGAGCTCTGACTGGACTGAACACTCCCTCCCCCTGCGATAGACGAATTTTCCGGCACTTAATCATTCCACTTCCCGCCTCTGTATTATTTAATTGACCGACAATCAACAACGTCACGTTGCGATAACGATTTGTTCAACGATGCGAATCTAGAAAACCTCGACGCCAGTTCTAACCATGGCCTTTAACTTCAACTGGTCGCCCCTCGCGGCCGACGCCGAGTTCTACAAGCGCGCGCAAGAGCTCCTGACCAACGCGCTGAACAAGTACCCGAAACCACCCATTATCGTCGATGATATCCTCGTCACCGAACTCAACCTGGGCTCAGTGCCCCCAGATCTCGAGATCCTCGAGATTGGCGACCTTGCTGAAGACCGGTTCCGTGGCATATTCAAGATGTGCTATTCTGGCGACGCCTTCCTAACGCTGCGGACAAGAGTTCAGGTATGTGTGGTTTTTCTGCATCTCTACCTATGCACTGGTCACCATGAAGCATCTGGAGAATGGAGGCCTGGACTTTGGGAAAACCCGGGCAGTCTTGTTTTGATACCGAGCAACACTATCATTCAATCTACCTCAGTGGCAACTATGCTCGATGCACTCGAAGCCGGGCAAGCTTCTGAAAGCTATCCGGTTTTTATTAGTTCAGCGAGTGCTTTTCCCAAGAGTCAAGCGACAAGCTCTCACCAGGTCTCGGGTCTTCTTGCCTCCCAATCCAGTTACCGCACTTCTCATTGGGATAACCCCCCTTTTCCACGAATGTTGGTTTAAATTGTCATGAGAACAATGCAACCCCCCTTGGTTCTTTGTTTATGGAGCTGTCGCATGAATTTCCCAAATGAGCCGCAGGGGTTCGCGTTTGGAGATGTTTCTTAATAGCCCAACTAAGACATGATTCAGTGTCATATAGCAGTCACTAATATGGCAATAATATAGGCAAATCCATTAAACACATATCTCTCAGCCAAGCCAACATTCACGTCGCCAAAGCCCTTGGCAGCTTCTGCGGGTTTGACGATACCGCTATCTATCACTCTGTCTGAGATTAAGCTCTCTGCATTCATTATCCTAGTCTTCTCTAAGCAGAAGGGGCTCACGCTAGTTTTTCGCAATGACCCCCTTGAATCCCTTAAGGTCTCATCGACCTTTGATTCAATTCAGTTTGTTCGTGACTATCTTCAGAGGACCATTGAAGGTCAATTAAGAAATTTGATGATGGATGAACTTCCAGCCATCATACATAAGCTCTCGCTTCGATTATGGTGTCCAGACCAAATGCCGAGGGATGAGGAGATAGTTAAAGAAAATGTTGAAGACGAAGCTGTTGTTGACCCTTTCGCAAACCCGCCTGTTGAGGCCATTGATTCCCATGGTCATCTCCTCGATGCCAACGAGATTGCTTCATTATCACTAGACGGTGGCACGGGGGCACAGTCATTATTTTCGCAGAAAAATATGCTGAGACTAGCAGCTTTGACCGATTCTCACCGAACATTATCTTTGTTCACCCCGGGTATCCGCAATGCCATGTTCAGGGCTTGGGCCGGTCCTACGGAACGACACGAGACCGGTGCATCTACTCCTATTGCAGCGCCTACTTTGTACCGAATGCCCTCTACGCAGGGTAGTTCAACGATCTACACGTTCACTGATACTAGTAGTATGGACCAAGGTTCTCTACCTTCAAGACCATCGTTGATCAGTCTCAACTCGGCTCCCAATGGGCTAGCGCTGGGGGCTGGAAAGCATTCGAGGAGTCTTCGGAAAAAGAAGACCCGCGTAGTCAATTTGCGACGGCCGAAGACTAGTAGCGAGACAAGTAGCGACATGGGAGATACGGTGTCAGATACCGTCTCAATTACTGCTCCCATCTCAGAGCCTGTCGAATCCACAATCCCCGAGGAAATTGAAGAAGAAACGGCAGTACCATCAGTTCCAAATCGTGCCCGATTCGGTGGTGACAAGAAGTCGACGCCAACCAGGCCACCATTGAATATGGACATCTATAAGGAACCTGTCATAACAGATAGGGCTCCAGCCACGTTAACTACGGACGATGACAAAGTGTCCCCAGCTCACATGGAGCGGGCGAGGGAGATAGTCGCATCATACGGAAAGCCTGATTTCGATAAGTCAAAACGCGCTGGCTCAGACACCTCTTCGGTAATTCTAGAGCAAGCTTGGATCATGAAGATGGCCGACGAGATTGCTCGCCGGGTATACGACGAGAAACAACGGAATGAGAAGCTGTGGGAAGAGCGTGACGACGCACCCCCACCAGCTTACCAACTGACTCAATAACTGTACAGAAAACACTTCACCCATTACTAGGATCCTTTCCTTTGTCGTTCCTTCCTATTTCTGATAAACTGTATCATGGCACACGGCGTTCTACATTTGGTTACTGGACCGTCTATATCCATCAGTATAATGTGTATTTTTGGGCGCATAAAGGCTATATAGCAATGGCGTTACGGAAGGAGGTGGGGGACGATTCTTTCTGGTCGGGTTCTGAGGCTAAAAAGCGAAAAATGTTCTGGTGTGTGGGTGTGGGTGGGTTTTACATGAGAAAAACGGACTTGGATTATCATGGCTACCATTCAAAACACCAAAACACAAGTCCTGAGACGTGGAAAACTTTGGACGTTCGTTCGTTCTCTTGGTTTTCAGCACATCATTCACTCGCTCACTCGCGTTATTCGACGCACGGCACAACAACAAACACATCACATCATAACCGTTGGACCCGACAGTTTGGCGTCCTGAATTCGGGGAGAATTCGGTGAGATATGGATAGAAGGGGCCGATGCAGAAGAAGTTGGCGGTAACGGCATTTCTAGGGGCAACTCGGGCGGATATCTATTGGCAGTGGGGATTATAGAGCACTTGCTGAGGGAAAGGCAACTCTAGGGAAAGGTAAAGGAACAGGACAGGACAGGAAAGGGACAGGAGAGAAGAGAAAGGAAATACCAATTAGCTCCCATCTCGTATATACATACCTACCTGTATGTATGGAATCAAAAATCAAAATGAGATTATATTTGACAACATTTGATGCCGTCGCGAGAATCACCTTTCTGGAATGCCTAGTCTGATGGTGCGGGATCTGTCTTGCCCCCCACCCCAACAACAAGAACCCGCAACAGAGTGTTGGTTTATTCACCGCTAGTAGACGGACACCGCTTGTTCCTCGCGAGTATTCACCGCCTGTCTACATACTCGAGCCCACTTTGTTACTTACTTACTTAGTCTATCTCCTAGTTAGTAGATATTCCCACGCCCCGCTCAAGGGGAATGTTAAAAAAGCTCGTTGGCGGCTCGCAAAGCAGGATGTAGTTAGACAGCGGACGATAAATAACCTCTTCGAAATCAGAGCTCATCAAGAGAGCGCGGCGCCTTCACTCACAGGTCCGTCAAACCAGCAATAAAACCAGCTCTTGAGGTGAGGTATTTATCTCTATTGGGTGCTTTATCTCACGAATCGTAACTACGCAATAGTTTACCAACCTCGTTTAGTTGACCGATTCTATTTCTACATATAGTAATTCACAGACCTCAGAGTGGAACATGACGAGCTCGAAGATAGATGTTTGAAGTAATATTATATCATTTTATTTAGCAAGTGGGCGGTTTATACTTGTGGCAACTTGTGTAGAGGATAATGTATTCCACCTAATACCTTAGCTTAGCATCTACACCGCTTCTTGTATAACCCATGTCTGCCTGTTCGCCGAGTTGGTTGCCTTTCCAAACTGCTGAGGGCGGTACAGACTGTTAGATGGGGTTCTGAGCTCAGCTACCCAAGCTCTCTGCCTAGATAGGAAGTGCCCGGTAAATAGTAATTCAGCCACCGTGGTCTTCGTACTTGGAAGTGGCTTCTTTCTAGTAAAAGCGCATGTACGGTATTTCCAGCATCGCCATGTGAAGAGTCATTCGGAGCATTTCAGCAGAGCGATCTATAGTTGTTGTTGCAGACTGGCTCTGCGAATCTTCGAACTTTCTGCCTCTACGCCCCGTGACTCGACGGTGTTTTCAGCACAGCACCATCGTCTTCATTCTCCTAGTCAGGACTGACGACCCTAGTAAGTGCCGCCGGCGTCACACGTAGATCGCTTGGTGGGGTGCTGATAGGACTGAGACGTGCAGTATATAAATAAGGGGGCGTCTCGTTTGATATTTCGCTACCGACGCTAACTCGTCGGCCGTTGGTGTCGCTGTCGCTAGCGCCCAATTCTGGACTAGACCCCACGAGGCCATATATTTTATTTCTTCTGTTTCTCTGTTGTTTTCTTTGACGATAGCTTCCTTGGCTGGAATCGTACTTGGGGCTGTTCCTAACAACACCAGAGGTGTTCTGATTAGCGACACCAGCTCATTGTGTAATAATTCCAGTGTCTAACAATGTGTTCATATGTGGTATAGTCGGATATAGGGGTAAAGTCGTAGAGAAAGTATAAGCATACCCGCATTCCTCGTCATGCTGCCAATCAACTGTGTAGCTGCTGCCAGAGCTTGTTTGACTCGCAGACGAAATACTAATACCTTCGTCCGCAGCCTAGGCGGTGGAGCTACTAGCAGCAGCCTTGTTGCTTGCCTTCAACGCGGTGAGTTCCTCCTCCTTGGACTTGACGGTCTTGTTAAGCTCGGCAATCATCTGCTGGACTTTCTCTTCGGCCTCGCGAAGGCGCTTCAGTTCGGCTTCCTCGGTCTCGCGGCTGAATGGCTGGCCCGGCCGAGTGGTGATGGGGATCATAGCACTGCGCTCCTTGACATCGCCTTCTTTGCCAGTTGCGGCTGAGGCGAATGCATTCTTGCTCTTGCCCTTCCCCTTGCCGCCGGGGGCGGGCGTGCCCTTGTCCCGGGCGCCCGAGGTCAAGATCTTGTAGAATTCCTCGAAGGGCTCGTTGAAGACCTGCTCCTCATACGTCCAGGCGATGACCTCGCCGCCGGTGCGCATGGCTTCCTTCTCGGCCTCGTTCCGGCCGTACGGGTGCAGTCGCAGGTGGTGGTACAGTGTCTGGGGCTTTTCGCCGCTCTTGCTATCGTAGTATAGCTTGATGGTGATCTCAAACTCGCCCCAGCCCGTCTCGTTCACGACGAATGCCCTCTGTGGCTTTTTACCCGACTTACCCCCAGTCGACGCCTCTTTCTCCTTAATGATGGTCTCGGCGTCGATGGTGCGTAGATGGTTCGGGATGGACTCGTGCAACTTGAATTGCACGCGCCGCAGCCAGTAGAAGATGTCGGTGTCCTCGACGCCCTTGACGAAGACCTGCCAGGAGTGCGTGTGGTCGGGCGACACGCCGACGGGGCGGGGGTTGTCGGTGTCATTGAAGGGACGTGCGGTGGTGCCGTATACGAAGGGTCGGAAGATCTGGACCCCCTTGACACGCTTGCCCGCTGGTGGCGCCATCTGGGGGGGTAGGCTTCGCTTCACCGAGAGGGCAAGCTTGCGACGTGGGGGTATTTAGACAGCAAGTCAGTCGCAATTATATATTATGAGGCGATTCATTCGCGGAAACGACGCGACACTGTTATTTCTGTTCGGTATTCGGCACTGAGCTGGCGTATTCGAAGGCAGCGTTCCAATTGTGGGTGGTATTAATGGTTGTAGAAGAGAGGAAGCTCGAGGTTGAAGCTGCCCACTTTCAGCCTTGTGAGCGGCGAATGAACTTTAATGTGGGGGCTAGAGAGCTTGAACCAATGAACGTACCCGGCACCCTGCATTCAAGCTAAGGAATTTAGTGCCGGGTGCCAGCCTTACACATGCCTTTGTATTAGCATCGTATGATGTCGTCGATAAGTTGCGAGCTATGTTTCGATGATATAAAATCAACTACTTAGATTTATGCCGTAAACACTAATCCCACTTTCATCATTAAGACGTACCGGTCCATAGGTATTATAATATCTGATCTGCTACCCAAACCAATTGCACATCACACCTTTAATATTCAACAGTCACTATCTCTTCACTCTATTCGGGGCTTGCAAGCTCGGGACTCTACTCTTTCACCATGTCGGCTGCCAAGAGGCTGGTAGTATGCGGAGGCAACGGCTTTCTAGGGTCAAGGATATGCAAGAACGCAGTACGGAGGGGATGGGACGTCACATCAATCAGGTACATTTCCCATATCGACATCCGCCTTATTATATACGATACATTTAGCTGACACATGACGTAGCCGCTCCGGGGCGCCAAAATGGGACGCCGTGACATCGTCCGCAACGCCACCATCGTGGTCTCACAAGGTGACCTGGGAGCGCGGCGACATCCTGCGGCCCGCGACGTACGCACCCTTACTCAAGGGTGCCGACTTCGTTGTTCACAGCATGGGAATCCTGCTCGAGGCAGACTACAAGGGCGTGTTGCGCGGGCAGGAGTCGCCGATCTCGGGGCTACGCAAGGCCTTCACATCGGCTCCGCAGCCGGGTAACCCGCTGCAGCGCGGCGTGAAGGAGGGCTCAGACGCTGACATACGGCCCCCCGAGACCCGGGAGCAGCTGACGTACGAGAACATGAACCGCGACAGCGCCATCATGCTGGCGAAGGAAGCGGACCAGGAGAACGCGTCGGCGTTCGTCTACGTCTCGGCTGCCGGCGGAGCCCCTGTTCTGCCGTCGCGGTACATCTCTACGAAGCGGGAGGCCGAGAGCACCATTGCGAGCGAGTTCCCGCGCATGCGCAACATTTTCGTCCGCCCGCCCTTCTTATACGATAGCTCGCGACCGATCACGATGCCCATGGCCGCCATGACGGGAGTCGGTGCCGTGTTCAACGGAGTTACGGGCGGTATATTTGGCAACTTGATGGGCGCCGCGGGGGTCAAACCCCTCCAGGTGGACGTCGTGGCAGAGGCCATCGTGCAAGCACTTAGCGATGAGGCGGTGAAGGGCCCTGTGGAGGTCCCCCAGATCGAGGAGCTTGCCAATAAAGCATGGAGGAGCACAATGCCCTGATCAGCAGTACGGAGCTTGTAATATTACGCAACCTATAGACTGTACCATAGCTCCCCATACGCCCGCCACCAGTATGCCATTCATAATTGTATTGTAATTGTAACACGCTGGAAATACACGCCACTTTCGGAGCAACCTCGTCACACTCTCATATCCTTGTTCCACGCTCGAAACTATCCCGTATCTCGGCTGTGTACTTGTTGTAGAAGCGCGCCAGTTTCTGGTTGAACTGCTTGTTCTTCTCGTTGATATATGTGATGTCGCCGTCGTCGCCGTTCTTTGCCATACGCTCCCTCCTCTTCCGTAGCCGCGCTTCCTCGGCCTTCTTCAAATCATCTACCAGACGATCCACGGCAGCTTTGTCAGGTTTATTCTCGTGAAATGTGGTCGAATCGGCGGTTGAATAGAAGCTGCCATCCTTATCCACGGCGATGAGCTCGCCATCCTCCGTCTCGATGATCTCCAGCCCTCCCGACGCCGCGGCTTTCTCAATGGCCTTCATCTTGTCCTTCTCGTAACGCTCCATGTCCGGTGCCAGATTCTGCAGTTGGCGCTTGTATACCTTGTTGCTCTCGGCGCGGTAGTCTTGGAAAGCGTTGTTATCACGATGCGCCGCCCTCTTCTTTACGCGCTTATCCCATCGCTCGCTTTCTTCTACCGTCCAGTCCCATGCACGCTTGCGTTCGAAGTCCTCGCCGCCTTCCTCGGTCTCTGCCTTCAGTAGCTTATGCGCGGCAATGTCACGACGGCGGTGCAAGGCCGTCAAAGCCGAAGGGTCTGTGGCCAGTCGTTGAGACTCTTTGGTGGCTTCCTTGAGATTCTGGTCTGACTCGGTCTTCGCGCGAGCCTTGAGAGCGCGGAATCGTGCCAGTCTGTCTTTAGACTTAGCAGCCGCGTCACTTTCTACGCTCGTCGATGGCGCCGTGGCGTCTGCCGACTCATCTGCCTTTCGGTTGGTTGTTGCGGCCTCATTGTCTGCGGGTGTCGTATCATGGTTTTCCTCAGTCGATCGCATCGGTTCTGCGGCGGTAGCCTCCTCAGAGGCTGGCGCCGTTTTTCTCCTCTTAGCTGGGGGCATGGTTACCGAAGACTTCAGAAAATAGGGCGCGATAGATGAAGAGTGATGTGGTAGTTCAGTAATTTAGAGGCGTCGCGTAGTGTAGTGTAATGAATTTTGGTGTAGGTGGATGGTGCTTGATTGATGTTGGGAGCCTGAGTTGGCAGAATCTCCCACCCTTACGTGACTGACTGCATTGGGTGGGAAGGCGGTGGCGGGGTACCTACCTACCTACCTACGTAGTACCTGAGCCCGGCGGACGGATTATTATGGAACCGATAGAGTACCTACCTAGGTACTTCCTAAACAATACCTCTAGGTATCCACTGTAGCTTACTCCAGTGCTATGCACTAGCTAGCGAGCCGTACACTAACTCACACTACCCCAGACGGGAGAGCTTCCCGTCTGGGGTCTAGTGTCGCATGTTCTCCTCGATCTACGGTGGCAGTACACCTGTACAGTTAGAAACATCTGGCCATGCATCGCCGCCATCGCGAAAGCTGTGGCTGGGCCGTACTTTCGCTCTTCTCACAATGACTCTCTTTCAAACGCGATAAAAACGGCACTCTCTCGTCTTGGCTACTGAAATGCCAATTCGTGTTGCACAATGCAGCGGCTCGGTAGCCCGTCCATCTTCCCAACGCTCCCTGGAGCGGGCACGCAATTGTGGAAATGCCAAACACGCTACCGCCATGCGAAATGGTGGAAGCCCCGGAAATGGGGACCCCGCCGCCGAGATACGTGGCCTACTTTCGATATATCAAACCTCCTTCTAGACCTCGATGCCGAAGGCGTCAAGGGCGTGCGTGCCTTCGACCCGCAGCTCGATGGTGTGGCCGAAAGTAAGTCAGCCTTGAGAGAGCGCGAGCTGCAGCCCATCAAAGAGCGCGTGGCCGAATTCGAGAAGGGCTACCAGGAATGCCAGTCCAGTTTCGAGGCCATCTCCGCCCATAAACTCCATCCACTGCATATTAGCGACTTTGATCTCCTCGCCGCTACTCTGTTCGACTCGCCCAACTCGCCGCGCGATGTCAACGATTCCACCACACACGCCGACATGCTCGGTTCTGTCCTTGATGGGAACGGAATACCACCTACAGTGCGCAATGACACGTCCAATACTATTACATATATGTTGCGTCGTCGTCAATTGCTGCATGGATCCCGCATCCTGTCTCCGGACCCTGGCCTCAAAGCACTGTTCTCCACGGCTCTCAGCAGATGCACGACCTTTCCTCAAATTGACCGACTTGTCGCGAGGATGATACACACCGCAGAAGGCTGCCGAACCCTGTCAAAACTAAGCGACGAGCTTCATACATCTCTCACCCGAGTCCCAGAAGGCGAGCCCGTTCAACTACTGTCACTTCTAAACAACTTATTGATTAATTTCGACCGGTATCAACTACATATGTCGAGCAGACTCCTCAATTTAGGCATCTGGACCTCGCTCAAATGCCAGGCCATCATAACAGCCCATCAGTATATCGAGAGAACGCTTAAGCGCGGGTATCTTAGCAAGGGCACAATCGACTCTATTATCGAAACACTACTACAGAACTCAATCGCTTCAACTCAGTTCAGTTCCCATGAATTCCAGTCGAACTCTACAAGTCGGCTTACAACGGTGTACTCTCTTCTCACTGGTTATGTACCTGGCGAGGACCAGCGAACGGTTTTTCTTCGGTCGCTCGTGAATAGCGAGAGAGTTGACGGTTTTCGTCCGTATATACAGTGTCTGGCACGCCTGGGAGCCTTTCGGACCTTATGGCATGAGTGGCACGCAACAGATTCTGGGTCGCAAGACATGAACGGTAATACAAAGCTGGATTTCGGCTTTTCTGGAAACGGCTACTTCGTCACGGCGATTCTAGAAGCACTAAGGAAGAACGAAGATATGAAAGACCTGGCTAGATCACCACAATTCGCGAATGTGACTGGGCAATTTCGAGAAGATTGCCAGCTTGATTTGATAGCCATCTCAAAGTCAGCAAAGATACTCGCTTTGCCGGGGAAAGAGAACGGAAACCAAGATTCCACTCCGGCTCGTGTAAGGCAATGGGAGGAGCTGTACCAGATATTTAAAGAGAAGCAGATACAGAAAGCGTTCCCTGCCCTTCAAGCGTTTTTAATACGGACAAACTCCTTCTCATAATCAACCCCTAGACTCTTTTAAATATTTATCGCGCACTCGACAATATGTCGATGTGCTACATAGCCTTATGCGGTGAATTTGAAACGCACGAAGTCAATGGTAGCAGAGTCCATGCATTTCCTAAGCTGGCGGTATGCGTTATTCATCACTATTGAGCGTCAAATACTGAGGCATTGACCTGGATGGCCTACTGTGACCAAACTCGACACGTAAATATCTTCGAGCACCGAGGTTATACCAAACAATCAGAGGTCTATGAGCCCTAAAGTTTCGAAGTCTCAGATCTACGGTACTCCATCCAAAGCCTACCTATATACGTAGCTAATGATTTATGCTAAGTATCATCAATAACTAGCCAGACGTCTGCCAACTAACTACCCACGGAGAGCACATTTCTAGGTAGTATATCCGCGGCACACACACACATTATTGTGAGTGCAGACAGCGCTATCGCCAATGCGTCGCGAAGTGGCATTCATACATAGACCAGAGGATTGCCAAACAATCGTCCATCACGATGACCCGTCCTGGCGCCAGACTACCCCCGCTCACGTCCCTACTTCCCACGATCAGCAATAGCTAGTAGGAACGAGATCTATCTATTTTGTACTAAATCAGACAGGGCGACCAACCTGCGCACGGGACTAAAAGAACGGACAAGATTATGAGAAGGAAGTCCAATTCTGAATCAGCGCTTGATGGTAAATTGGTGGAGAAGAGGTGCGCCAGGCACATCGTATGGGGATGGCCGTTGGTCTAACGGAGGCACTACCCGGGTCGGTATGAGAATGGGAACTCCGGCCCGGGGCTCGGAGCTGAGTACCACGGCTCCGGCTCGAGGAATGGCATCACGCCTCATGTCATTCGTTGTAGATTTGATGAGGCCGGGATATCCTCTAGTTGGATCTACTCATTCATGGTCACTTTCACTTTGTGGTAAGGTTTACTAGTATCTTGCAGATAGCCTATCATCCTCCTTGACGTCAGTTTTCGTATAGTCGCCTTTTCCCCCACAACCTCAAGACGCAACATCTCTGGACTGATTGCGCTAGTCTAAGTAGCCCATCTCCATCACGGTACGTGATCTCCTCGTCGCCGCTAACATACGTCATCAGCGTTTCCAAGCCGCCGTCCCGCTTCTTAACCAGAAACAGCTCTAGACTTCCGAGAAAACCCGACCTAAATACACATGTCTATCAAGATAAGATCCTCCTCGCAAATCCAGGACTGCGCGACCAACTCGTGAGCTTCTCGCCGTTTCGTTCCGTCGTAGGATCATGTTAGTGTAGTCCGTCTGCATGGGGTAGGTATTAGACGGGAGCGCAACGACCAACGAAGCATCATCCTCGCATTGTCTTGTATCGCATATAGTATAGATAACCATCCACCACCAGACGGATGGACCACGACCCCTGCCAAGCCCACTACCAAGTTCCTCGGGACTTGCGATCCTACAGTACGCTTTGGGGCTCCAGGATTAGCACTCCGTTTATTTAGGGGAATAGTCGGCGCGAGGGAAGCCGCATGACACATTTTGGGGAATAGCGTCGCGATAGGGCGAGGCTAGGTAGCTACCTAATCCAGCTGGCCGATGCCGGAGCTTGCTGCCATCTAAGATAGATTGAAGCATGTACGGTATGCGCCATTCGTGCCTAGGCCAAGAGGTGCTCGTTTATAAGGAGGGGCATAATTTGTTGGTATATATGACCCATAGTGATAATATCGAACGGCCGCCTACGGTGAGTGAACCCCTATCTATCTATACAGGCTTGGCTACTATTAGGGACGATCATTTATATGTCGTGTTACTGAACCATTTCTAGCAGGTGCCTTGTTTATAGACATCCTCTTTGAAGTTAGCAATGCAGCGATGCAGGCAGTGAAGGGTAACGGTCTGGGCTCAAATATTGAATACCGGACCGGAGTTTTCATATATCAAGTTTGCCCATCGTTCTCCGATGGACATACCGAGGTGGTAGTTGGGCAGCGACAAAATATAGGTATAGCTTCTTATCGACCCAAATGCTGCAGTCTGGCATCGAGTTCACAGGTTATGCCTGTGCTTGACTCCCATCACAGGCGCAACACCTCATCTTCTCGATAAGATCAGGCCACGACTGAGATGTCCACCTCTCGGCAAATATGACCTTATTTTCAACAAGTATGGCATCTTGTTCGTCATTGTCCGCTGATCGCGAGGGGTTGTCCGCTACATCTACCCCTACAAGGCAACGGCAAGAACAACCGACGATGCTAAATGTAAGGCCGAAAACCCCAGCATACGCTATATGCACGTGAGGTCATCCACGGTGATCAGTAAGGTAAAGTATTTCTTTTTGTGTCATCAGGCATGGACAAACCAACAGGTCAGGTCGAACAGGTCATATTACCAGGCTCAAATAGGAGAGAGTAAGATAGGAGGTGCGCCGGGACAACGTGGCACAGCAGCTGAACCCTCGAGCGCAATGTGCAATGTTACCCCAGGTGGAAGGGAATACGACAATGGCGTTAAGAACGTCAAAATGTCACGCACTCACGACAGACGATATATGTATTCCGCGCCCAAAAGGATCGATCGCGAACTGTCGCCTTAGGACTAGCCTAGTCTGCCCATATCAATATAGATATCGAAAAATTTCCGGAGTCCGGATGAACTCGTTACACTCCTTGCTCTTTCGACCGAGCCGTGTGGAGGCTTGGATGTGGATAAGTTACCATGCGACACCGGAGTCTGACTTGTCCCGTGACCTTCTGGCCGGGTAGTGAGATAACACAAAGCTCGACATGCAACTCGAGAATGGGATATACTCTGCGATATGGCGTTCGACTGCTGAGTCACCGTATGCGAATCTTCCCAAGGGTAACGAGACAAGTCCGCCATCTCGATTTCGCCTCCCGAAAAACGGCCGAGCCACAATTGGTATTGTGAGAATAACTAAAATGCCGAGCTGACCGCCTCATCCCACACATCGACTGCAAAGAGCACGATTGGCTCGCTTATAATCCCATATCCAGGGCCGACTTTAAGTTACGCCGTTACGGTGAAACGTATGGTTCGAGGTTGTAAATCCGGTATACCGGTACTTACATGGGATGGTACCCCCACGACCTAGGGTCTTGGAACCAAACCTTAGCCTAGATTTGATTTCGCTTATTGGCGGAGCCGTTATTATCGGGAGCCGTTGTCTCTCATGATTTGAAACTCAAAACATATCTGATCGATCTTAGGCCTCCATGTAACCCCAATCTATCCGTAAGTATAGCGAATGTGGGCTCAGGCTACCAAACCTAGGTGACAAGCCAGTAAGCGCGTTCTGGCCCTGATAAGCATTTCATCCCTGGACTGGAGGGACCAGGGTACCTGCAGGATCTCAGAAGTCGGGGGTGGACGGAGGGTTCGCCAGCATCATCTTGCATGCCGTTATACTGCATACATAGGGCGGTGCCCATATATTCAAGCGGTAATGGGGATAGGCGGGGGAATAATCTACTCAGTCCTCACCCGCCTTTTAACTTCAAAGGATTTGATCCTGTCGGTGGCACCTCCATTCGCGGCTCGGATCGGTTAGTGGCTACTAAGGGACGTATTATACTTCTGATTGCCCAGACGCCTCCGCCAACCCGCCCTTCGTGCGCGTCAGAGACCCGATGAGCAGGTTCACTCTACCCCAGGGCTTGATCTCCCGAGGCTGGCTGAAATGTAAATAGTCCGTAAAATATCTTAGTTCGCCAAGGGGAATGCTGTACCGTATCGTGTAGTCAGCGACACCGAGTGATGCAATATGGTTTAACACAATGCCACACTGTTTGTGTTACGTTACTACAGTGATGACCGCTCGGTCGAAAAAAAGCGATCGCGATGTCGTGCCCCCGGGATCAAAAATTCCCCGTATTAAGCCCTGACGATCGTAACCATTTATACGACGCGATCCTAGGTTTGTTGCGCATATGAAGTTCGTAGATGATCAACGCCGTCAGTACACTGCTAAGCTTGAGAAAACCTATTTAGAGGGGTTGCAATTGGAGACGTGCCATTTATCCAGGTCCTTTGAGGTTCCCCTCTCCAGGGGAAGGAGCAACAGCCGATTGTTATCGTCGTCGTGAGCAACTGATCAAGAATCGTGGATCTTTGGTAGTAAATCTGGTTCGCGCTAACCCACCCAACTAAAGGATATCGACATAGATACCGGCTAACTTAGTTTTCACCGTTAGCCATATAATTGTTCCCGAGCCCGGGATAAGCGAGAAACTAGGCGCCGCCACAAGGAAATAGTGGTGCGACGGTTCGCTTCAATATGAATCCTCTTTCGTATCGAAAGAATCATCGGAAGAAAATCCACCAATCTGGTCGCCCAATGCCCGACTACACTCAAAAACGTTAGCATGAGGCGTGGTCTAGGCTAAAAGGACAGATGGCGCTGATGCATTTAGCACATTGTGTGCCACAACGAGAACTTGAAGCACAATCAGATCCTTAGGCAAGGACAGAAACCTCGCCGATCTATCTCGGCGCGGACGGCAGGTCGTTCGAGAAACCTTGGTGTTACATGTGCTCCTAATAACATCCTATTGTCATTAAGAATTCCGCCTGACGTGCCCGGGTCGGGTTTGGCATCTACTGTATAGACAGGGGGTCGGGGCGAACGTGGGATGACGGGACGTTGTCAAAAGAGGGATGCCGAACGACCGACCAGGCGCTCAAAATTAAACAGCATGGATTCTCGGCGGGTCAAGCGTGTAAGCCGGCGCAGCATTGCAATATCGGCAACCTCATCCCACGGCAGGTGTCCATCTATGCAGTCTCGCAGTGAATGTTCATAATATGGCTGCCGCGGCCGGCTTTATCATGTCGAACACCCCCCCACGATTTGCCCATACTTAAACATAGACAATTATAAGCGGTCCGATGCAGACGGAGATCAGGGAGGGGTAATGTGTCAAAAACTACCGCAGTCTCATTGGCACAAGGGCAATTTTAAACAAGGCGGATGGTTAGAATGGACTGTTGCTTCCATCCTGGAAGCCCTGGGTAAATAAGGCTTACAGGTGATACAGCAGTATGGCGCGAATAAGCTCCAGTAATTGGTTAGATTTGTTTGTAATTGATAATGAGAATGGGATGACGAAATGGGAATGCAGAGCTTTTCTTCACATGACTTTGACTTGGCCTTGTTAGTCATGGACAAGTGCATGTTTTCTTTCTGCCCCCTTCGATGCCTGCCTGCCGGCTTGCTCCTTGGGTCCTGATGTTTTCGGTACCTATTATAGCACCCTGCTTTGCTTTGGGGATAGGATATAGGATTGGCCCAGCGAACTGGGGAAAGACATGAGGGTAGTTTGTGGTTCGTGGTAGACGCACCAATCAGTCCCCAGATTCGACGCAGGTTGGCGAACAATTTGGCGCCCGTCACCTCGGCCAGTCGCTGCTACAGTACATACCTAGGTAGGTACCTATCGTATCTGCCAGGCGCCAGTGCGGGCCGGCCAGAGTAAGTGCCTACTACAGTAGGTAGGCTATGTCGTATGGGGGGCCATGTAAGACGCTCAAAACTTTAGTCAAAACGTGCTCCAGCTGGTGGATGAGGTGATTGAGCGACCACGCGTAGGGCGAAGGGAGTAGTGTAGACATGAGATCGCGATAATCGCTGAGGTACCTACCTTGATGTTTGACGTCGCCATTATTACCAAATATGCCGTCGCGAGCCAGGAGAACCCTGTAGGCGTTGCAGGGTCTTAGGCATTGTGTCCTGAGGGGTTTGGGGGCCTTGAGGGCCTCGAAGGCTTGACACACGCAGCTTGGAAGTATTTAACTGTACTCTGCAGGACAAGGCCTAAGGCAGCCGGGTGCTTCAGCCAATCCGCTACAAGCAACGCATCCGTGTCTGGAAGGAATGGCCAAAATAGGCCCCTCGTCTTCATTCACATCTACTCACATCTACTCACACTATTTAGGTATCGTCCATTACAGTACAGTAGGTATTCCTTAGGTCCCACATATATGATGGGGAAACTTGGAACGCGCGTTTCTCCCGCGAAAGGTTTTTCTCCCCTCTTTCTGCCCTCTTCTTGGAGGGGTATAGATGTGGGCTAGGTTTTTTTGAGGCCGACGCTATTAATACCTCTCGCTGACTAGGCATATAAACATATAAGCACTGTATCCTTCGTTGCTTCAGATATTATGTCATATGTACAACAGGGCGAGACGCATACACAGAATACATGCGTCTGCTACACTGCACATCTCGACACGCACCGCCAATGGGAACATTCTCTAAGGGTTTCGAAGCTTCACGAAACAGGTCGGCTGGTGTAGCATTTGTGTCTATCTCATGCAATTGGTGTGCTGCCAACAAGGTACCGGACGCACGGCGATCTAGCCGCGACCACACTTATCCCCAGTTGCCTGGAGCAAAAGGAGCCTCCTGGTGGATGCCGGTGGAGAGGATGCGAGCCTCATCACGCCGTGACGCCGTGACATGTGGCATTGGGGAGCATTCTTATAGGGATAGCAATAATAATGGAGATCAAGTGGATAGGCAGCTACCTAAACCGAATGCAAAACAAGACCCAGGACAGAGGAGCTTTCTCAGAGACACGCAGAGGTGCACGTACCTCACTTTACTTCGACCTAGGTACTACTGCCTACAGCTACCCGAGTATCACCGATATTACACAGCCTTGCACACTCAAAATATACCAAGAAGGTACTGTGCTTGTAGTAGAACGAAAGCTTGGAGCCGGATATAAACGTCGGATATGATGTTCCTATTAGCACGTCACTGTGTGACGCAGGCTGGTTGAGCAAATCATACCTACCAACCTACATATAATACAATCACTTATAGCTCCCAAGCAAGTACCGAAGTGACGGCAATAATGGAAATATACGGAGTACCGGCGTGTGATAACCCCAGAATTACAAGCGTGATATGTCAACCTTTTTTTTTCGCCTCTCGATCCCTAAATTCTAGACCACCCCCCAAGTAACTCGCCAAACTTTCCAGGTTGTACTAGCCCCAGACAGGCGTGTAACGCCAGCCAACGAACATCTTTGAAAGAGCCCGTGCACAAGGCTTGTCATTTCAGCCAACAAGCTCTATTATTACGGTCCACCGTTTGAGGTCACGAAAGTTCACCGAAGGTGAACAAAGTAAAAAATTTTCATTCACCTCTTCTTTATACCGTATCTTACTCATCTGAGCCCTAGAAGGCGTAATTATTTGTCCTTGAGGAAGAGAGTTCGGCACTACGAAACCCGCCATTGGTTGATGGTATAGGCGAGGCCGAATTCATCCCACCAGCTCCGTTTTCGGCTGTCTCTCGAGCACAGACACCTTGTCGGACAACATATTGTCTTATGGCAATTTTTTTTTCCTTTCACAAGAGAAGAGTCATCACTAGTTAGATGGCTCCTAGATAGGCTCACGACGGACTCCATAATGTCCTGCGCTATTGTTACCTCTCTACCACCTTTGTGGCACCTGAACAGGTCGTATGCTCGCTTGTCGGCTGCCCCTCTCTACCAACATGCTAGCGTATTCCAATTGTAATAGGGGCCATGATGTACATCGACGCAGGCCTATACTGCATAGCACATAGATTAGTACGATAGATAGATGGTCACTGACCTACCTTAGGTAGTAAGTAGTATAGTACCCATACTTAGGTATCCACCCAAGCTGCATGGATTGACTGCACCTGCACCACTACTGCACCCATCCTCGCTATCTGTGGTTCCAAGCCCCCGAAAACACCAACCAACAAGTCTAACGACAAGGTGCCCAGGTGGGTGACAAGGTACCATCCTCTTTTGTGTAGGGGTCCAGAAACTGTGGCCTGGTATATTATCGTTTCCTGCCCTCTTGGCTTCGTTTCCCTTCCTCTCGCTCCCTCACTCATCATCGCAACGATCTGAACTCTTCCCACTTGTCCTCGTTCCGGTGCCTCTCCATATTGCTCTCGGAACGGAATTGTCAGCTCTTGAAGACATCTATGACGCAGAGTTGGCCATTGGTACCCCGGTACAGTGAATTGCTATTTCCGTTAGGAACCCGTCCCGTCGAGTCGCTTCGCCGTTCCTTGTCCGAATCGCCGGCCGCTGGTGTCCACCTCCATCGCCCCAGATATCTCTAAGAGCACCCCAAGTCTAAACTCCGACTAACAAGCACTGGGTCTGGACTACTCCTTTACCACGACTGAGCACTACGTATTGTGTTATTATCGAGTTTTATTGTACCTGTCTCTTTGATTTAGAAGCACCCACGTGCCGCTTTGGTTCCGATCTACGTTCCGGCTAGCGGGGCTCCATACCAACGCAATATCGTCATATCACGGAATTACGTGGTGCTTGACACTCATATCACGGCATACCACACATAACCCAATACTTATTTCTTCATATACTACTTGTGGGCATGAAAAACATTCCCCATTCGCCTCAGTTTTACCATCTTTTGTCTATCACGTCAACTACCGAGTGTCAGTATTAAACACTTGTGTTACCTCCACGATATATCTTCATACCCCCCAACAATTCGTCAATTCTATCAGGACTTTGTGGCAGAAGTCAACTCGGCTCCGAGAAGCAATTCCAGATACAGTCACCTTTGAAAATCGAAACGCTGTTCAGAACTTAGAAAGCGCTTGCATATCCCCGGCCTCCTCGTGCTGCCGAATTGGGAGGAGGCCTACAAGATATCTTCGCGATCTCGAAGAGTGTCTAGCCCCTCCTACCTGTGCTTAAAGGGTATTCAACGCCTTGGTCGACGAAGACCCCTACGGTACCCGCCAACCAAACTTCTCCCGTCTCATCTCCTCGGTCGTCACGGAGACTAGTCTCCCACGGTCTCAATGCATCACCATCGCAAGAAGTCCGGCCATGCGTCGACTAATTCGTCCATGACTGATGTCCGCAAGGCCGGTAGCGCGGCGGATCCCTCCCGCTCACGACGACCACAAACTTTGACGAGAAAGTCAACTCCTCAGACGTTACAGAAGCTAGGCAAGAACCCTAGAGACCGTGAGAGAGAGTGGGAAGAGGAGCAGTGGTCGGAGGACGAGCGGGAGAGCTTCCCGCAGTATTGGTACGTTTCCACACCTTTCGTTGTCACTCCTCGTGTTCCCATGCCGTTTGTCCTCCCCGAACTCCGGGACAAAAATTGCTTCTCTCGGCGCCACCTTGTGGTGTGAAGGCGCTTACACCTCGGTATCGTTCTCAACAAGTAAAAAAATCCCATGCATATTGAAACGCCTCGTGTAAGCTGCGTCATCACATGGTGCATAACTGAGGGGGCAATCCACGTTTTTACGTGGGTAGCTTGATTTGACACCAACGAGCTTCGTCTATTTCCGTTCCTGCATTACCACACGCCTAGTATTCAGTTATTTCGCTTACTGACTGGGCCTAATAGCATGACTTGCGAGAAACAATTCATAGCGCAAGATGAGAGGTTCCTATATTGCTCTGAGGCGTAAGCCAGTCCCCGACTAACCAATGAAATGGTGCAACTTACTGACTTGCATGTCAGCTGTCGCAGGCATGACCAAACCGCAACGACGTTATCACACTCATCTGTTAGAACGTATAGCGGCTATAACAGTGGGAGCTTACCATTCTATACCTCCGGGGACCCAGAGCCCCGAGACATCGTCCCTCGGGCATCGCCGTCTCGGCCCAGTTCAAATTATTTCTCACCTCCCACCACTCCTACCAGTTCTCAGTACACTAGCGCCGTCTCAGCGTTGAGGTCGCTTAACCGACGCCCTCCAAGCCCGCCATCACCAGTGTCCATGAACGCCAGCATCTGGCCCTTTGCCCGCAGCACTGCGACCAGCCCAAGCTCGTCGTATACCTCTAATATTTATCCTTCGACATACGACGGGGGTTACCAAACGACTTACAGTCATACTAGTAGTGGCATGGTAACAACAGATCGGCCGCTACCCTTGAGGAATCCCCCGGCCTATTCGCGACCTAAGAGCATTGAGCTCGTGACTCCCTTGATGAGCCGTTATTAGATGAAGGCACGCATTCGCAAAGGCGAGCCCAGGGCAGGTGTCTGCAGGCAACTGGGCAAGCTCAGGTTCGATCTATGCCTTCCCAGTCTAGCTTAGGTTGGGAGCTGGACTCGGGTCCTTATCTTGGGACCTAGTCGAGACATTTTGGTTGCATTAGCCATATGCGGGGTGTCGCTTCGATGTCCTGAAATGGACTATCGAAGCTCATATCCCCACGCCGTCCACAGTAGCAGATGCGGGATGAGTGGACATTCGAGCGGCCATATCTGTCGCCAGCGTCGGCGTCCAAGGAATTGGAGCAGATCACCCTGCATGATGGCTGAGGTGATCTTCGGCGCTACTAGATTCAGCTCGTGGCAACAGGAGCCGAGCCAGTCTCTTGCTCCATTACATTAACTGATTTTGTACACGGCAAGACTTGCCCTGCTTTTTCACATTTGCTATGGTTTGTTCCGCAACAGAGATACCTAATAACGTCTTGTATTTTCTTTTTCTTTTTTTTTCTTAATGAAAAACTTCAAATGCATATAGAAAGCGTCGATATCACGGTTGGCGCAAAAAGGATTGGGTCCGGAAGCTGCATCATGGCCGGAGGATCTTGGCCCGTTCTCTTTGGGGGAGAACTATTATCGTCACATTGACTAATTGGCGGTTTATTTGATTATATATCTATACATATTTATGAGCATTTACAGAATATCACGGTGGCTAGCAATATCTATATAACTACATAGCTCTTGTTTTATCCAGATGACAGAAGTTAACACGATACAACATGTATTAATCAGTACTCAAACTGCCCCTCCTTTCTAGCCCACGAAGGCAGGGTCTGGTATATTATATTATATTATATATAAGCGTACCACGCCTTATACCCCTAGGAATGTCCTCGCAAGGCGTTAAAGTTAATCAATCAATCAATCAATCAGCCAATCCTTTCTACGCCCCGCGTACAATGGAGCTGTGTGTTTATGCGAATGTTTTAGCACGTTGATCTGCGCCCTCCTGCGCTTGAGCAAGTAAGTAAGCAATACAAGTTTACTACCTCACATGATACGACCATGCGGTTTACGGCATGCCAATGCTCCGTGACCAAGGCGGATTACGCGGACACCATCTGGGGCTGAGCATAGCATAGCGGAGGAAGAAACGTTAGTACCTACGCACACAATACGGTACCTACCTACCTACCTACCTACATACCGAGCAAGTTATTGCCTTACTACGTAGACCCAGGCAGGCTCCACGCAAAGCATGGCACCCTTCCGATCGACCCGAGCACGGCGGGGCAACAAGGCAAAAAGTTAGATATCTGGGGTCCAAGGTTTTAAGGCAAGGTACCTACAGGCTACAGAGAATGTGGAGTTGAGCTTTCATACAATGCTTGCTGCTTGGCACTTTTTTTCCTCTCTTTGCAAGGTACATGCATGTGTGAGATCTTGACTCGTTCGAGGTACCCGCGGCCTTAATTACGTTCACTCCGCCCGGCATCCTGTCATCGCTACGTCGGTGACGCAAGGTACACTCGGTCGGGGCTTTCGGGATCAGGGAAACTTGCTTAGGTACCTACCTACCTACCTACCTACATAGGTAGTGTAGAGAGACCGCGTCAACCGGATTTCGGATAGCAACCTGGTGTCCGCTTGGAATGAGTAATCGTTAGGCTACGCCCTGTGAAGAATTTTTCTCGTTATTTTCTGACTTGGATGTACTGGGTACCTACTTTGGGATTTGAAGATGAGAGTATATGTGAGTCATCATGTTGAGAGCTGCCCGCTCTGCTCTGCGAGGTACCCTCTATTAAGAGTGGCCTAAACTGGGAATAGAGGGTTCGGCGACAGCTCCGGTTCGTCGTTGGATCACACGCGCGGTATTACGTAGCTCGACGTTATGTTCTGGCATTTGTGGTCTGGTTACGCGTTGTGAGTGCATTTCATCAAGTGGGGTCCACGGTGTAGAGCTACCTAGCTGCTGCTTCAAAGGCTGTTTGTAATGGAATCTGTCTATGTAAGTAAGTACTGAATGTAGAGGGGTCATAGACAAAACTTTGCAATCGAACGTCTCTCATGTCTGTAGATTTCATGTGATGGTAACAGAGCATTATCTGATTTAGACGATTGTACCCAAAGCTTTAATGTTCGGCCAATGAATTAGACTTTCGCGATACTCGTCTCTGTCGGCATGTATGATAAATGTAGAAAAGTACCTATTGTAGACGTAATTGGCTAGGTACCTAGGCACCTATACTCACGGCATCCCTAGTGATAAGTCAAAATGGTGTTAGAGGATACGGGTTGCCTTGTATAGTCATTTTGCCTACTTCCTCATCTCGTTTATATCTCTGAAACTGACTTGAAGACTGCTAATCTTTCGTTGGTGTAACCCACCTACTCGAGTGTCAATAGACATACTGTACAGTAGGCTCTCGTTGGTTGAGGCATGGTTGTTACTCATAATTCCGAAGCTTCAAAGAGTTGTTTACTGCAGCATTTTGACAAGTACTTAATGATAAGCCATCTTTGAATATATTGTTCTAGTTGCTGGAAAGCATTCAATCCCTAGATAGGAAGCCTTTTCTCGGTATCATCTTCTATTGTTTGAATAAACAGCATGCTTCTTTAGATAATATTTATCGGAAACGGAATTGGAACCGGGGTTTCTACCTGGTGGAAGGGCTCTAGGTAGTCTAGTCCAATTTCAGCGTCTGCATGTCGCCCTCCACAAACAGTAATAGGCCAAAATTCTAGTAAGAAAGCATTGAATGACTTTTTGTGTTTCCGTCTCTTCACCTTGAAATTCTCATTTATTTGTCAATGTCGAGTTGTCCCCGATTGGGTCCTGGTAGTAGTCTAGGCTTGCCTGTATGGAAGGAACTGAAGTGGGTCAATAATGGCTACTGGAAATGACGTGCATGCATGCACTCACTGGCTGGCTCACGTTAGCAGATCAATCTTGACCCGCAACCCTCCATGAACAAAAAAAAGTTCCGACGCGACAACATCGATACAACGGGTACGGTTTACGTGGCGCGACTGTGTTGTTTGGGCTTCAGGCGTCTGGAGTAATTTAATTCAGATCTACACCGACGTGATAGGCTGCTTTTTTTTCGATGTGATCGATTTTTCTCTATGTGCAGATCTGCCACTCTTAACGGTCCAGGATGGCGACTCCCGACGAGGAAGAACAGCGAATGCAGGTTGACGGGGAGGAAAACGACTCTCTCTCATCAGACCTGAGCGACAGCGAAAATGACTTATCCGGCGACGAAGAAGCTACCTCGAGTTCAAAGGTCGAGTGGCTGGCGACCGGCCGAGAAAAACGATCTACAGCTGGCAATCGAATGAAGTCGATGATCGCTGCGGAGGAGCCCGACGACGAGCTTGAACTCCTCTTTGCCGAAGATGCCGACGATGCGGGTTTTACAGATGTTGAGAATGACGCATCCGATGCCCAGATGTCATCGTCAGAGGACGAGGATGCGCAAGGCAACGCCGACGAGCTGGAAGGAGAGAAAGAGTTGGAGAAACAAGCACGCGAGAGCAGGCAAGCCGCGCGTAAGCGCAAGGCGCAAGAAGCGATACCGCTCAAGTTTCGCAAGAAGGTCAGAATCAATACCTCCCAGACACCAAGCGCGAGCGCCACACCCGCACCCAAACCGAGACCAAGAAAGAAATCAGAGCGATTAAGCTGGCTTCCCTCCCCTGCCGATATGCCTACCAGAGCTTCAAGGCGAGAAACTACGATGGCTGGCAAAGAGCAACTTCATAAACAAATGGCTGAGAGAGAGGTGAAGCGGCTTCAGCAGATAGAAGCCATGGAGCGAAAGGCAAAGAAGATGGCGGCCCTCAAGAAGCCGCCCATGACACAGGCAGAACGCCTCGCTGAGGCGGCACTGGTGGAGAAGAGAAATGCTAAGAGTCTGAATCGCTGGGAAGAGGCAGAGAAGCAGCGGGAAGAAGCGCGAAAAGCCAAGCTGGCTGCCTTGAATAACCGGACTTTGGAGGGTCCTGTCGTTACGTTCTGGAGTGGTGTCGGAGAATGGATAGGCGGCAAGCTAAAGCATGTTGGCAAGATAGTCACCATCGAGGAAAAGCCAGCAAAGAAGAAGCGATACTCTGCTGTTGGGCCCCAGACGACAGCGGAGAGCACCGGTGAAGCCCGTGAAAACAAATCTGGTCAAGCCGACATACATACTTCTCTCGACAAGACAGCACCTGGTGGTCCTGACCCTACGGCGACAAAGGAGACTAACGCGAAACCTAAACAGAGCAAGGAGTCTGTGGCGCCAACCGGCGCAGGTTTGACTGGTATGGGGAGCGAAACTGCTGTACCATCTACGGGCCTTAGCCAGGAAATTCAATCACCACATAATAGTAATGTTGTCGAGATGACTTCGGCCGCGCCTCCTGTTCCTCCAGTTGTGCCTACAACACAAGAGGGAGAGGACTCGGCCGCTCTGAGCTCTCGCAACCAAGATCCAACACCCCCAGAGAATGCTTCTCAACCACGAGTTCCTCCACCAGCAGATATCAGGCCACCAGATCTCAAGCCCCCTGACCTTCTGCCACCTAGTACTGGTTTATACACCACCAGCATGTTCGCGCCACCTCCACAGTCGTCATTGATAATGCCACCCGAGCTGAAACCGCCTTCAAACAGTTTCTTGGCACCTCCGGTAGGTGTGTCTCAAAGCGGCCTATCTATGCCTGTGATAGGCTATCACTCTTCAGTCAGCTCTCCGAACTCTTCACATGTCCTTGCGCCTCCCAACCCGGCACAAAGACAGTCACCACTGTCAATGCCTCAAACTAATATCCATCCTCCTCCACCGGCACCAACACCAACCCCAACCCGGCCTGTACCAGTCATATCGACACCACAACCCAATGCACCCCCTACATCATTGGCCACACCCACACCAACCCTACAGCATAATCGACCACCATCGAAGACATCGTCGAACACTCTGAAATCTACGAAGGCTAATGTGGCAAAACACCATTCAAAAGAGGTCGCACCGCCTCCGCCGCCGTCACCTCCCGCTAATGGCAAAGCTACACGCAACTGCATCATACTTCAGAACTTCAACGAGAACGTAGTCAAGGACAAGTCTATACAAACTCGCATTCTGTTCAACCGGGAGATGAATAAGCTACCGAGTAAGTCGCTCTGATTGCTCCATTTTACGCTATACATATATTTACCATACTCTAGAACAAGGGCCAGTGGTACGTTGTGTGATCACGAACAACCCGGCGAGGTACAGAGACCCCAGGACCGGTTTGCCATACTATAATGCATATGCTTTCAAACAGATCCGAAAGCTCTATAGCGGCGAATATAAATGGAGTAGCTTGGTAGGCGCATGGACGGGTAGTGGAACTTCTGCCGCTATAGGTGTCCCCGCGCGATTCCTCGATCCGGATGCGCCTGGGCCTACTAAAGAGCAGACACCTCCCGGTTTACCTACGAATAATGATGAGATAACAGAGGCTTCAAACAAAGAAGCAGAACATCAAAAAGCTGACGCACAGCCTGTGCAAGTGCCAGCACCGTCCGTTCCGCAGTCGAGTCACGTTGCTGCTCCGGTTACAGTGGGCCCAGCAGATAGCAATACTCCGGCCACAACTGTCGGGCCGAGCATAAGGCCAGGCAATACCGAGACCCCTTCCATCACAAATGTACCGAGTAGCGGCACTCAGCCATATGTTCCAACAACGGGAGCTACATTCGAACTGAACACGGACTACGTTACCACCGTAGATTCACCCATGGCCAACACAGCCGACTCGAAGATGGTAGATAACATATCTGCTACTCGACCAACAAATGTGATGAATACGTCTTCTGACCTATCAGGACCTCCCGCGGTAACAGTGGCTGTCCCATACACATCATCATCGGCGCCTTCCACGGTGGTAGAGCAAGGAGCGGTGAACCAATGAAGACAGGGTGAAACGTCTTGGAACTCGGTATAGGGTATCATTCATGACGTCCTTATGTAGAATTAGACGTACCAGAATACCAAAATAGGAAACGAAGAAACAAAAAGGCAACCCGAACGCCTATGCGATGCTTCCACATTTACCAGATTTTTATGCCCTCACGTGCGTGCGCCTCAGAGTCGCTGAGCACACGAAGTCTGATCTCATACATGTCCTAGTGCTTCCTCTTCTTGCTCTTGTCGCCATACTTGGGGAACACGATCTTACTCGTCTTCCTCCGCTTCTCGATGCGGCCCTTCTTGCTACTCGACTTGCTTGATGTGGTGGCGGTCTTAGCGGCGTCGACATCCATGGCTGCTGTTGCGAGTTAAAGTATGATTAGACTTCTGTTACACTTGATTTTGTAGTACGGGAGGACGAAGACTCACTCTCGTCAGCGGCGGTAGCACCCTCTTTCTCCGCATTACCGTTATTGCTGGCATCGGCGTCCTCGACAATGTTCATAGATTCGTCGTCGGCCCGCTCGGGCTTGGGCGCCGCAGCTAATTCGAGGAGTTTTGCGGAGAGTCGTGCGTTGCGCTCTGTTTCGACGGGCCCGAAGACCTTGGCTTTGAGGCGTTGGTTGTTCGCTTTGCGCGAACTGGCGCGGGAGCTCTTCGCCATTGTTATTGTCGGGCCTCAGGAGGTTATGGGGTTTGTTGCTAGGGCACGAAATCGAGTCGTAAAAGGGCTGGCGTGGGGGATTCGCTGTCTTGATATTTGATGCTTGGTGCTTGGTCTGATAGCGAAAAGATCGAAAGTTTTAGCGGGGCTTATCGTAGATCATAGCGGGCGACCGTAGGTACCTATTTAGGTGCTCTTTAGCGGGTGCTTATGGGGGGATAAGGTATAGCACCGACCCCGAATAGGCAGGCGGTGTAGTTTCCCAACTACAGCGCAATGGCGACGAGCGCCCAGGGCATAGCAACCACAGGCGGGCGACTGGCAGCCTGATGAGTCGACCTTCTCCCCCCTCCTTGAACAAGTTTTCTTTGCAAGACCAAATAATCGCGTCCTTCTTGCGCCGAGCTTTGTTTGTTAAAACCGGTTGTTAAATTTTGGAAGTTTGGATTGTGCGCATCTTTTCTGGCCATAGCTTCTCGATGCGACCCTGACGAGAACAGACACATCCGTCAGTGCCCTGTGTCTCGTAACTTTTCCCCCGAACTCTTGCTTAACCACTATCTTCTTCCGCGCGACCCTCCGAGTTACTATTGTACTTCTGCTAAGGCCTATCTGCTGTTCGACCACTTTACTGCGACATCGAAGCCCTTTCTTTGCCTTCGAATTTGTAATTGATTCAACAAGGATTGCCGCGCGCGCGCATCATAGTCAGGGGAGAAAGGGCGGAAGAGAAGACCAAGACTCCAAATACTGTGCGTAAATACATCTCGAAATAGGTACTTGGTGTTGGTGTGCGAGCTGCTCGCAGTTGAAGGCGGGACTGCCAACCAACCGGTGGGGGACATACCTAAGTACGGCCTAAGCCTTACTGCGCGCCTTCTCCATGAGGCCGAGACGGGCCGCGCCTGCCTCATTCTCCTTGCGCACCCGTCCGGACCGGTAACCAGGGCGACTCGCAGTTGCAGTCGCAGCGGCAACGGCAACTGCAATCATGACTTCCTCTAATGGCGAAATCCGCCAGCTGGAGCGCACCCTTTCGACATTCCTCAACAAGCAACTGCAGGAGATATGTTCCCTCAATGAACTGAAGACGAGTGGGGTCAAGGCCGAGCTCCAGAGTCGCATCAAGAAATGTGAGTCCCCAACACCACCCACCACATGTACCTCTCTTCCCACCAGCACCAGCACCAGCACCAGCACCGGATCCTAGTGCCGGCGAGTCTCAGGCAGCCGAACCACGGTCTGTGTACTGGATATGCCTATCCTTCTCTCGCCATTTATTCCCCCCCCCCTGTGTGAGGTAGTCTGTCCTTAGGTACCTATACTTTCTGCCTCAAGCATTCTTTTGTGAGTGGCCGGGCTCCGGTTGTAAGAAAACATCGTGCAGTTACCTATATAACAACCCTATCACTACTAACTTTACCCTTCACAAGTCTCACTCACACACACCTGCCGAAGACACTCACGGCCTAGCTTGATACCTGCATTGTATCCTGGCCCATACTGTTGCCCACACAAAGCAACCCCTCGTCCTCCTTCCCCTCTAGATTGCCATACTTTATCAGTTCATACCGCGTTGGCAACTATATTCTAATCTCACTCTTTTGCAGATCTGATTGACAACTACACAGCAAATCCGGCTAGCTTCCAGCGTATGCAAAGTCATATTCAGGGACTAGTCCGTCCGGGTAACACTCCTGTTCCACACCAGTCCAGCATGCCGGGCTCTTCCTCGACTGGGGGCCAATATGGCCACAACTATATGGCTGCCAAGAGTGCCAATTATACTACACCACCAGGGTACCAGCTCTCTCAGCCCCAGCACGTTGGTGGCTATGGCGCCTCTGGAGCAGCGGGTAGTAGTAATACCCTAAGTTACCACAAGAACGCGCACCAGCGTGACTTACAATTCAAGCCTTCACCTTTCTACTCTATCATGCAGAGAATTGGGGATATCCGCACTTGCGACCGTAAGAAGTCTTCTGCCGGTTTGATATACTCTTCTGAATAGGAATCACTGACGGAGCTGGTAGCTATGAATCAACATCGCAACACCATACACCTATCTATGCGGCTCAACGAGCATTCGGTCCTGGCCAGCCTCGTAAATGACAAGTCATACAGAATAATGCTCTTTTGCGCGGCTGACAACGCGAGCGTTCAGGATATCGCATTCCCTCACCAATCCGAGATTAAGGTCAATGGTGGCGAGATCAAGGCCAATTTGCGCGGCCTAAAAGGCAAGCCGGGCACCACACGTCCCGTCGACATTACAGACTCGCTGCGTCTCAAGCCCACCAACTATAACAATAACATCGAGTTCACATATGCGCTGACCTCTAAGGTGAAGAAGCACGACCCGTCTCCCGCAGCTACAGTGAGCAAAATGGCATTGGTGCTAGGCGGCGAGTATTCTTGTGTCGCTTATTGCTAACGTTATCTCCACAGAAGTTCTTCTTAGCGGCATATTTCTGTAAAAGCGCGTCTGTCGATGAACTGGTGGCAAGAATCAGGGGAAAGAAGATTCCCAAAGCCACAGTCATTCAAGAGAGTATGTTATTCCATTCAAATTGCCTTCTCGTAACACGAATCTAATCATTAGTAGTTACCAAGAAGGCAAACGACCCCGATGTCATCACAACGTCAACGGTGCTATCTTTGAAATGTCCCCTTAGCTATACGAAAATAAGAACGCCTGTTCGATCTGTGTTGTGCAACCACATATCGTGCTTCGACGGCTCCTCGTATTTGCAGCTTCAGGAACAAGGTCCGCAGTGGCTTTGTCCGATATGTAATAAATCTGCCCCTTTCGACAATTTGGCAGTGGATGAGTACGCCAAGGATATCCTCGAGAGAACTGGGCTGTTTGTTGAGCAGGTTACAATAGAGCCCAACGGTCAATGGGCGACTCAACCAACCGAAGCGGCGCCCAGGAAATCTCGGTCCTCTAACGCCAACGCCAGTATCGATGTCGATGACGACATATCCATTGTCACCGATAACCCTAGTTACAGTAATGGGGGATACGGCACACCACACACCTATGGTACCCCTATGCGGACTTTCATGGGCACACCTAGTGCTAGCTCGCGAGAGCCATCGGGCGCTCCAAGAAGTGGTGGTAAAAAGCGGACGGCTGCTGAGGTGATCGACCTCACCCTCAGTAGTGATGAGGACGACGCGCCACTCACCAGGCCACTCAAGAAACAGAACCTTGGGCCCATCCCCACCCCGTACTATTAATTAATTGCTGGGTGTTGAGGCTAAAGAAACTACTATCTAACGAGATGACGACTTGATGGACGCTGAATTGGCCACGACCAAAGTAGAGTACGAAAGAGGGCGGGCGGCATGTGAGATGTAGACAGTATCGTATCATGTACCATAGGTGCTCACTAGGGTTTCCCTGCTTGTGTCCTCCTATTTATTTTCTCGATGACGGCGTTAAGGGTACAGCGCGAAGGCATGGGCATTCCTGCATTGATTGCGTGGAAGCACTGATGGTTCCTAGGCGTTGGTGAAATATCACACACTTGCATCTGAAGGAGGCAAAATTTGGTTGATTAGGCACACAGATGGATCTCCTAAACCTGATATATCAGCACTTTGCATTTGCGCTCAATGGAGGCTTTCGGAACCTTCTGATACATTACTTTTACGCTACGTAGCTCTTGGGCGTCCTCGTGCTAACCTTGATTGTGAATTGACTAACAGTCTTGCTGTTTAGGGTATTCCCTCTCGGCGCCTTAGATCGGACAGCCCGGTCAATTCGTACTTAGGGAGGGAATGATGTAGAAACATGGCCGTTGGCATACGCGAACCCGTATATTCCTGACCTGGTATGATGCTGTAAAGGTCTTGTGTATTGAGGAGGCAGCCCATCTTTATGACCGTTCTTGATTTCATTCCCAGTTTTGTCACATCTGCCTGATTGGGGCGTATATGGCTAGTGTTAGCCAGATCAGTAACTTCACCCAAACCGGTACGATTCCCCAGATAGCAGAATCCTACTGTTAATATGAAAGTTGACGAGCCAACTATAGTGTGAATGAAGATCATCGTTGTTGCACGAAGAGGTTCATTCTAAACCACCTTCGTAGGCTTGCTCCGACCATATATTCTGTCATCATAACACTTTCCAGCTTAAGAGGCGAGGTGACTGACCGATCGGCGGCGATATGACGAGGAGAAGAATTGAGATCGCGTGTCTGGCGATGTTTTCGTTAGCTGGCCTTTAGATGTTGAAAGAGTATAGGCTGCTTTGTGCCCGGCAGGGGGTTCTGATCATTCTGGGCTCTTCCCCGTCGTTCCCAGGTGCCAGAAGATATGCGATGATCTTAATACAGACCAGTAAGCTGATGGCGAGGCCTATGTGTTGTATATAACATCAACAGAATGCCATTGCACGTTGGAGCCTTTCTGGGACACTTGTTGGCTCTGATTCGGTTGGGCATGTTTAAGAATGTCTGCATGTAGACATATGCTCTTTGCCCTGTTGGCCCTCTAGGTATAGGGCATCATGACCTCTAGATATAAGGCACTTTCATTCCCTGATACTTCCTATACTAATTATTTCTCAACACCTTTCCTCAATGTCATTAGTAAGCCTTGCCTATAAAATTTGCTAGAGGTCCTAATACGATCTACAAGTTCTTGCATACAGAGTATGCTAGCATCCAGTCTCACAGCCAGAGGTCATAGCTAGGTGGTCCGCGAATCATCCATAGTTATCTTATACGTTACCTTTTTTATTATTCGACGCATGATTAAAGCCAATACGGCTGTTCACGCCGAGGGAAACCATATCACGTTATTCCTACATTCCCGGGAGACAGGCGGAGCATACACGTAGGACTCTTGTCTGGGGTGGGGAATTGCCTTTGCTGAGTGGGAAACGAAATTCCAAAAGCCTAGCCTCGCACTACTTTGTCTGACGGCTATTCATCTGCCCATGGAGGATATTAAGATCATTCTAAGGCGCTTCTTGTCCGTCAAGACCCTAAGCACCATGATAGGCGACCGAACGGATGTAAACCTGAAATATCCTGAAATATCTAGGGAGGTCTCATGGATATGGAATAGTTGCAGGACTTATGGGTTGCTTCACCTACATACTATTTGTACTGTCTCTGCATCATTTCCTTGAGAAAATAAACTAAGAGTTTTACTGCATTTCAAAAGGCAAATAATATAAGGTGGCAACTATGCTCGGCTTTCTAACCCTACAACCTCCTTATTTAATATTTGGGAGGTTAGCTTTCTTGCTTTCATTACTTCGTAATGTAAACATAGCTCTGGCTATATATAGTCTATCCTCTTAAGATCGTCGCGTACAGCTAGGACCTTGAGGATGAAAGTAGTTGATTCTTCCCATAACAGCCATGCAAGAGTAAGTAAGTATGTAAGGAGAGTTGGTAGCAAACCTACACGTACGTCTTTAAGTTAATAGGTAGGTAATCTTGCAAACGCATAGCAAACAAAGCCTGATACCTCAACCCACGAGCCAGAAAGAAACTGAATACTTTCTACACTGTAGGCCGCTAAGTTAGCGTGCCAAGAGTACCTGGTGGGGTCGGTTTTTACTGGGCTCCTACTAGGCACGTTAGGTACAATGAGCTACTGTAAACCGTGCGAACGTGCGACCGATAAGGCGATGAGCAAGCCGATAAGGTTCAACACCAGCAGAAAGCTCGCGGTGTTACCTCTTCTTGTACAACAATCATAGTTCACACTTCCCAACCTACCTAATGTCTTGTGGGTGAAGACGTCCAGTGGCTTCGTCTTCTTAGACCTGTATTATGCCATCTCTCATCTTGCAATGGTTCCATGCGCGCCTTCACAACGCACATCCGTCTCTCTCTGCGTGTAGAATCCCACCCTCATTCTCATCCTCATCCTCATCCTCATCCCCATCTCGCTAAAGCGTAGCCTCGAACTCGCCCTTTGTCTTGAAACAATCGCTCTCGGCCCCTGCGCATGAACGACGCCTGCAACATTTCACCATGGAGCAGAATGGCCCGGGCGCGCCCATCCAGATCCAATCAATCGACGAGCCGGGCTTGAGGGCGCCGGGCGACCTCCTCATGACGATGCGCAAGGAGGTTGCCTCGCTCCTCGGCCGCTCATCAACCGGCTTCCCGGGTGCCCAACCCGTCAGCTTTTCACGAAAGCACATCGACGAGCTGCATCGCGAGGAGTAAGGGCTCCATTTCCCATTTCCCATTTCCCATTTCCCGTGCCCTCTGTTCCCTGTCCCCTCGCCTAATACAACTAGGCAAAGCATTATCATCCTCAGATAGGTCAAACGCATTGCGAAGGAAGCTAACGCGGCCACCGCCAATCTAGCTACTACGTCTGCGAGAAGTCCGATGGCATGCGCTACCTACTCTACTTGACCAACGATGAGGAAGGCCGGGAGGTGCAGTACTTTATCGACCGCAAGAACGACTACTGGTACATCGACCGTGGCACCCTCCACTTCCCCCTTCCCGGCGATCACCAAAAGTTCCACACCGGCACCGTCCTAGACGGCGAGCTCGTCATGGACACAATGAGCGACGGACGCAAAGAGCCCCGCTATCTCGTCTTCGACTGCCTGGTGCTAGACTCGCAAGTGCTTATGAACCGCGAGCTTAGTAAGCGCCTAGGCTACTTCCAAGAGCAGGTTTTCAAGCCGTACCGGCAACTCATGGAAGATTACCCGAGCGAGCGGCAGTACCAGCCGTTCTTTGTCGACCAAAAGTCAATGCAGTTCGCGTACGGCATTAAGATGATGTTCGAGGACGTGATCCGCAACCTGAAGCACGGCAACGACGGTCTCATCTTCACCTGTCTCAAGAGCGACTACAAGCCAGGCACCGACCCGCACATTCTCAAGTGGAAGGATGCGGAGGAGAACACGGTCGACTTCATCTGGAAGTTCCACTTCCCCACCGTCGAGCCCACCGAGGAAGAGCGCGCCGACGGCATCACCGGGCCCTTCATCGACTACGATTCCGTGCCGCCCATTTCGCTGCTCGCCAACCACGGTGGTGGCTACCCGAATGGTTACCAGCACTATGCCGACATGTACCTCGAGGAGAACGAGTGGGAAATCCTCAAGTCGCTCGGCGACCCACTGGACGAGCGCGTCGTCGAGGCCTACATGGACGGGCAAAAGCGGTGGCGTTTCTACCGCTTCCGCGACGATAAGCCCGATGGTAACCACATCTCCGTCGTGAACAGCGTCATCGAGAGCATTCGCGACGGCGTGACGAAGGAGGACCTGCTCGGCGCCGCCAAGACCATACGGGATAACTGGAAAGCGAGGGCGCAGCATCGCGAGAAACGCTAAACATATATTAGATTACTATACTCACGAGCGATTACGGAACCGTAGGATGAGGCGGGCTGTCATCTGGCAATGAGATGGGCCATGTTGAGTGCAAATAAGGACGTTATGGGATTTCATTTTACTAGTACAATACCCCCTACCACTAGGTTGGTAAGATAGACGGAAGCCCTACTGCTGCGGCTCTGGCCAAGACTCTCTGAGCAGATTATACCGCTAGCAAGTGAATTGGTGCAATGGAGTTCAGGCAGGTTGGTCGATTGGCTTTCGGGCGTCATGACAAGGGACGGGGCACGATGACGAGCGGGTATCTAGTGATTTTGTATAATTTCATTCACACCCAATGAGCGTTGTTAATATAATATTCCCGGAGTGTTTCCTTTTGGTTTTTAAACTCTTAACAGCAAATGTAGAGGAATAATGCAGGGCGAGCAGCAGTTTCATCAGATCATAAATGGTCTCACGTGGAAACCTTGCAAGCAAGCCAAAGAAGTAGAAAAAAGGCATCGCGGTATGGGCATTATTGAGAATTCCATATATGATCGATCCGGGTATAATAGCACAAGGCTCAAGAAAGAGCGTGGATGGATATACATACATTTGACGGGATGAGGGCCTACTAGTACCCCGGACTGGGACCGTAAACGAAGAACCTCAGGAAAGCAAAGGCGTACAAAAAAATGAAAATGAAAATTTAAATGGAACGTCATTAGGCTCAATTATCTCATCAGAACACCCCTTCCCACCACCACTTTCCCCGCGCCATATGTCCCAGGTCAATTTGTAGCAGTGATCTATCCACCACGTCTTTCAGCTTACAATTTTGGGTGGCGGTGAACCGAATCTCTACTCCGAATCCCCGTCCGCTTCGTCTTCCTCGGCGACTGCTCTTCTAGACCTCGTCGCTCGAGTACTGGCGGCCCTAGCCTTGGGCGCTGGCTTCGATTTCGCAGCACTGGCCGCGGCGGATTTGCTTTTCGGTGTTCCGTTCTTCACGGCTGGTCTGGAGGGTAGATTCTTCGCTTCGGGGGCGGTAGTAGCAGCGGAGCGACCTTTGCGCCCAGCTGGCTTCTCGGGTGGCGGTGGTGGGATCTCCTCCTCATCCATTTCGTCCTCGATATCACTCAACTCAGAGTCTTCAATGTCTTCTGCAGGCTTCGACTCCTCTTTCTTCTCTGCCTCCTCCTCCTCTTCTTCTTCCATAGCCTCCTCTTCCTTTTCTGCCTCCTCTTCATCATCCATAGCTTCCGCTTCGTCCTCAGGGAGATCAGATAGACCAGAAGTCTCCTCATCTTCTTCGTCATCTTCCTGTGGGAGAGGGTTACCCTTGTTGTCGTAATATTGCCATCTAGCCACTCCTTCCAACATATCATCGTCGTCTGCAGAGTCGTCTCGTTCCACATAAGAAGAGCTTTTTCTTGTACGACCACTGCGCCTCCGATCGGCAGACTCCGGTGCCGGAGACGATGATGCTCTAGATTTCTTAGATCGCGCGGGAGTCTTGGGCTTGCCAGAAGCTCTGCTTGAGGACTTCGAGGCTTTGGGTGCTTTGACTTTAGCGGCAGTCTTCTGAACTGGGGCCCTAGACTTTTTCTGAGCCGGCTGACCTTCCGCTCGCTCATCCGCGCTCTTCCGTTTCTAAGAGATTATTATGTTAGTCCTCGGTTATAACTGAAAGTAAAGGGGGAGCCCGAGGGCAAAGGGTGCCGTGTTCCATACGTACCTTTTTCCTATCTACCGACCTTAGTAAGTCATCCAATTGTTGGTCCACTTCCTCGGGGAGATACTGCTTCTCCGCAATCTCTTGCGCTGCCTGGTGACTTGGAAGGGCTGTATACAACCCCACGGGCAGGCCAACTTTGTTGGAGTAGGCCTGAAAGCTCCAGTTTTTGCGTTCTTGCCACTTTCGTAGCAAGCTCTGCGCCAGATCGCTGATGATGTATAGTCTTTCACTTTTAGAACGATCAATACCGTCGAGCGTCTGTTTCACGCGTTCGGCGTATTTGAAGATCATTCCGAAGTTGGCTTCAGTGGCAACAGTATTCACATAGAAGAGGATGTACCGTGCATGGTCTACTAACTCCTCCGCTTCCGGGCTAAAATCTGGATGGTGTGCTAGAAGCGACATAAGTCTTCCCATTGTTGACTCCATGACGTTTTGTTTTGCCTCCCGGAAGAATCGAGCACGAGATCTAATCCAAGTTTCAATCTGACTCTTGAACTCTGTGTTCGGCTCAAAAGCAGTAAGGAAGATTATAGTGTAAAACCGCGCCCGAAGTCTGTTTTGGACAAGATACTTTTGAAGCTTCTCGACGAACAGTCGGCGAACGTTTGCACAGCTGTCCTGGGTGAGAAGGGCCAACTGATTAAAGTCCGCCGGAGAGAGAAGCTCTTCGAAATGCTTAGACGTGCAAAGCTTCAAAAGAAATTGGCCAGCCAGTAGCCGTAGTCGCGCCTTATGATGCTTTGGCGTGTCTTTTGTTTTGCAGAGCTCTCCTTGTGACTTCAACAAAGTCCGGAGGAGTTTGAAAACTGGCGGGGCGAGCTCCTTTGCTTCCTCTATGTCCTGCACACCTCGGACACGATTTACGACCAATTTGAGTGCCCATGATTTCACCTGACACTCTTCGTCAAGTTCCGTGTCAGGTACCCATTCTGGGTCTGAATCTTTTGCCTCGGTACGAACCTGAAAGAGAACATTTTTCAATGCCATGTCAAGGATCTCATCGTTAGCTTCAGCCGTAACCGTTGACGCCAGTAGCTCCAATTGGGCGACTGCTGCAAGCTGATTGAGGAAATGAGAGGTACCGTAACCCCAGTCTTTTGTCACTCGCTGCAGGAGGTCGGTAGCCGATACCAAGCTCTTATCATCCTTCCGGGCCATCAACACATTAACGGCATATTTGGCAGACTTGGCCGGTTGCCCAAACAATGCATAGCTTATCAGTGCTTGTGTGAACTTCCGATCAATAGGAAGCTCTGTTGGGTATTTTCTTGAGTATGATGAGCAGGCCTTCAGAGTCTCAACCATGGTCGCATCATTTGTCTGATCAGGTTTAGGTGCACCATCTACCAGGTCTTTGCAAATTTGCCCGACGTGGGTCTTGAAGAGGTCTGGGTTGTGTTGTGATATTTCTGTTGTTATCTCCTGTGCTGCGGCTCCGAGGCCGTCCTTATCGCTCTTGGAGCAATCCATGAAAGTCGAAAGATGGCTTTTATTGAATAAAATATAGGCGGAACGGTAGAGAAGTGGTAACAATGTCTCAATGATGTGCGGTTTCGGGGACCCTTGGACTCTTTTCACAAGCTCCTTAATCGCTCTGTGCATCGTCTTAAAATCGCTCTCGGGAGATACAGTAAATCGGATGAGTTGATAGCTTCGACGATCGTGCCAGTTAGCAAAATTATGTAAATCAGCCTCCACTCTGATTGGATCTGGGAGGAATTGACCAAGGTATTGGGCTGTCCTCTTGAGGTTTTGCTTTATCCTATCTGCATCTCCTTCAGGATTTCCCCCATTGAAGGCGTCACATTGACGGACCAAGTTTTCGAAAACTTTAGAGAACTGAGGCTGCCGAGCCTGAAGAGCATTGAAGGCCTTTCGCGCGTTACTGTCCAGGTCCTTTACTAGTAGTAATACTCTTTCGGCGCGTATTCTGTCTTGATCATAATTCGACTCATTTGTCGACTGCGATGGGGACTGACCATTAGATGACTTGGATCCCTTAGATTTCGGAGGAGGCGGGAATGATAAAGGTACAAGACACTCGTAGACAACCCGTTCCAGAAGAACGTTGAGTTCGAGGTCATTGGCGTAGAATGTGTTGAGTATCCGGGAAGGGATACCTGATAATGCAGAGATGACAGATTCTTGACCGGCGGCAATCTCACCACTTGCGACACCCCATAGCTTTCCCAGAAGCGCCATAGCTTCTACACGTACCGATGATTTCTTATCTCGGCATCGATCTGCGAGCGTAAACAACACCGAGCCTTCCTTGCTGATACCTCCAAGTGCTGCCAACTTCATCACAATATCACGGAAGCTGAAGGATTCGATTGCTGTGACTGCGGCCAGACGCACTTTCTCATCATTATCGTTGAGTTTATCCCGTAGGCCAGTTATAAAGACTGACTCGTCCTCTCGACTGAGCCCAATACCACCAGCCGACGTCGACACAATATAGCCTACGGCCGTCGTCCATGCAGCACGAATCAAGGGTGATTTGTCATTCCTCCTTCCAACGAAGTTTTGGAACGCTTGGGGGTGAGTATGGGCGAAAGAAAGAGGTGAAATAGGAGTAGTCAGTATGCTTGCTGCAGGATGATCGGGCACTTCGTCGCTCAGCTTGAGTGGAGGATAGGCTGCTGGGTCCAGAGCCGGGGGTGCTGGAGGTCCAGCAGCTCCGATGCCCGAAATCATGTCTCCCAATGTTTCAGTAGCCAGTAGACGCAAGGACACGTTGTCAGCGGACAGTTCGGCATCAACTTGAGGTATTACATTAGGAAGCACCGTTGGAGCAGCTCGCCAAAGCTCACGCAAAAGCTGGTGAGCTTTCCGTAGCTCCTTAAAGTCGGATTCTGAAGGCCCAGACGGCGCTGCCTCGTCATCTGACTGCTCGTCATCCTTGTGTCCATTTGCATGACCCGCCTTTCCGGACACGTCCATAATGACATCGCTGAAATATTGCCCCACGTAGCGCGCCATCCTGTCAGGGCAAGAATTACAAACAGTTTTCGCCATGACATATGCCTCTGGCTCTTCCTTGGGCAATAATGTTGTTTGGGTGCCGTTGGAGTCCGACTTTTCTCTATGACCCGCACGAGGAGCAGCTCGAAGAAACTGGGCCATGATTACGTCCAATACAGAAGGTGGTAATGAAGAGCTCTCGTCTAGCAAGGTTACCATAACTTCCGTCATATGAAACTCAACATCCTTTGCCACCTGTTCTCCTGATGAGGACTTGAACGACCCAGAAATGCCATCGAAAAATGTGGAAAAGAGCTCCAGCAAAAGCTCTTCGGAATTGTTTACGTCGTTTATTAGGAGTATACTCTTCACATCGGCGAGTGAGGCGAGAACGTATTTGTGTTGTGCGTTGTACGCATGCGACGGATTCCAGAGCGCGGGGAGTATGACTCTGACAAAAAGGGTGAAGATTTCCTTCAGAAAATCAGCATCAGCACAAGATCGAGTTCCCATGGCACCAGCACGGATCCTACCTTGAGTTGTTTGGGGGTAAAAGGAGCCTCGGGCGCGCACAACTTAAGCACGTCCACCAAGCACGACGCGACATGAGCTTTCACTCCGGCTTCCTTGTGCGCCAATAGGTTGTGGGACGCAAGATCCTTAGCTACACCATGAAGGGAGTCCTTGTCAACAGTCTCCTGGTCCATGTCTGCCAGTTCTTTGGACAGTTTCTCTAGACGGCGCAGGAGCTCGCCCGTCGCAATTGGTTTTCCGGCACGCCATGACAACTGCTCATTGAACTGGAGCGCCACCAGCTCCTCGTCCATCTCCTGATCCTCTTCCTCAACAGGTTGCTCCCTGTGTCGCGCCATAGCGAACCCCACGCGACACAACCAGACTTGCCGATGTATGCCAGGGGTCGACCGTGAACAGAGTGCGATGAAGATTGAACGCGCCGGTTTCCAGGCTCGGAGCAGGTCGGGGCGGGGCTCGAGAGGGTTGTGGCAGGTCTCCGTGAGGCAAGCAATAGATGGGAGTAGTGTAGACCAAGCACACCAACAAGAACAATAATAAAGTAAATGAGTTAAATAGCGGGACTGTCTTAGGATGCAAGCGAGGCGGTGGTATGGGTGGATTGGGAGACAAGGAGGACGAAGTCATCACCAGCTTGCGATCGTGTTCAAGTCGCCCGTCTTTTTTGGGCGAGTGCTACGCGACGGGACTTTGGCGCAGTCAATCAATTGCGCGCTAAGCTGTAGTCTCGGTACGTACCCATGTATAGGTAGGTAAGTACCTATGTTTAAGTATTTGAGTCCCTGCAACACAGTACAAAATAAGTGGAGTTGAAGCATACCTACAAGTACCTACCTACTGTAACAATAACCCACCATCCTCCTTCAACCGTGCCTATGTAGGTACCTACCTACCTACGTACATGTATATGAACTTCCGTGCAGCTGCAGGGTTTCACCTTAATTATAGCACCAATTTCCTATTGAAGTTAAGGGCTATTGAAGTTAAGGGCGCATTCTTTTGGATACAGGTAGGTACCTACCTGCACGTGCATACCACAGCTATCAGCCACTAGCGCCAACCCTACATGTGGCTTGGAGCTTGGCAAGCTTCCAAAATCAACAACATCCCCACTCCTCCCTAAGTGCAGACGACATTCAATGCTCTCTTCAAGAGCGAAGTATTACAACATAGATCACATTTAACCAGTCCCTGAGATCCCAGCCTTTCACGTCTAGGTACACATCCCACAAAATAGCTAACCACTGTTGTATCATATCTCGTCAAACAAAGTATTCTAGCTGAATGGTGAACTACAACATGAGTTTAGACATGGGGATCACATATACTTTAAGCCTTAACAAGGTGGTAAAAAATACCTGCATTTGATTTTCTAAACTTGCCAGTTGGTAGTACAGGCAGATATAGAGTCATTAGTACTAATACCGGCAAAACACTATCACAAGCTCACGATATATTTGTTGATCCCCGGGGAATGCGCCTCTAACGCAGAAATCAAAAAGCAAAGTGCTTCAGTAAGCAAGTTGGAAACAAAGGTTGAGCTTTGATAAGCAAGCGGGCGGTGTAGCATAGCTAGACAACACAAGAACCTTCAAACCATCTAATTCATCTTTCAAGTACAACCAAAAGGTTGACTTACTAATTACACGATCGTTTATTGCTCACTAGAAGATCATGGAATACAAAATCTAACACCGGGTTCTATGGTGTAATTCGATCGAGGCAGGCAATTTCTACCAGTGAAATAACTCCTGAGGCTCATTTGATAAATGCCACAGGATGGCCTATTATCTAATCCTGCAGACTAGAATATGTGTGCTTAGGATACTCACTTGGGACCTTCTTAATTATTTTCTGTATGTATTAGTAGCTAGAGTTATTGTAGCTACTCCTGTAAAGGTACTTTCAACTTCACAATTGATCCTAATTATTCATATGTATAAGTCCCATTTGTTCTGTTTATTCTGAAAAGTCCGTGCCCGCCATCCATCCTCATAGTTCACACAACCTCTCAACTACCCAATAGCGTGCGTGTCTCTTCCTAATCCATTATTTGTTGTTTGCCTTCTCCATCCCATCTCTAATTCTTAACCCACCAATTTTTTCTTCTATCATCCCACGCAGCACCTCGTACAAAGTCATCCACCCCAACAAACCACCATCAAACGCCGTTTTTGAGCGAGCATCAAGCGTGAGTCTGTCTCAGCATTTCCTGTTCCTATTCTTGGCCTTGCGCGCCGGTGCGCGGAAGTGTTGTCTGTGGGTTTCCCTTGCTACCTGCAAACTCGGCTTTAGGCTTTAGCTACTACAACGTCCCCGGTTCCCATTCCCTCAACAACAAATTCTTCCTGCCCGTTGTTTGATAGGCTCAAAGAGATTGTTGCCGATCAGTACCTACCGCATTTCTCTCAATATTCTACAGGACTCTCTATCTTTTGCTAACCTATTGCGGGCTCAGTTCCCTGTACTCGTCGGTATCATGCCTCGCCACACTTTGAGAAAGCTTGGAGAGGACCCTTTCCGCCGTAAGTACACTTCAACTTTTAGCCCATTTTGAGACATGTCCCTAACCTGCTACAAGTGGGCGTGAGACTGATGGTCCTTACCGCGGTCATTGCTAGCGGGCTCGTGGCTATTGTTCTCGGTTCCGTTGTTGTGAAGGATGGTAAGTTATGACGTCGACACGATTCGCTGGGCACAAGTTGACACAGTAATTAGCTTCTCCTGTCGCTAAGACAGATGAAAAAGCTGAGCCTTACTATAACGGCCGCAGTCTTGACAAGAAACAAGGCCCCTATATCTACGGCCAGAATGCTCCGTACTCTAATGTTACGTTCAACCCTGCAACTCGTATCATCACTCTCTCGACGACCAACGTAACCACCGAGACGGTCGTTCCCTCGGTTCCTATTGCCAACTCTACCACTGAGACTGGCTATCGACCCTCTGTCGCCGGTTTCACCCCGAAGCCAAATGCCACAATCAATGTCACTCCTTTCGGCACAATTCATGCGCATACTGTAACCGGATCGCCCAATTATACACTGGCTTCTTCTACCGTGGACGCCCAGACGAACTCTGTTGTCAGGTAAGCTATTCTTGAACGCATCTCTCTCTTCATCTAGACATTGGCCCATGGCTCTTTGGCTTACATATTTCTAGCGGCAACGGCATCCGATCAAGTGTGATTACGAGCAGTGATGCTGTCAACTCGTCAGTGTTTAAGTGCACCCACGTGCCAACACCCGATGAACAGTCTCCAACCACGGAAGTGCCCGAAATCACTACCGCGCCCAGAATTACCGTGACCACCACGATCTTGTACTCGGTCTCCGATGGTGAAGAGTATACCAGCACTGAGACCGTCATTGCGACTCCCCATGTCACTATCCTCAGAGGTACAACGATAACATTGCCATCGGCTACAAAGCCTACGACTATTGGTAGCATGGCTACTCGGACTGATTCATCGCTTGGAGTTGTGACAGTGACTGTTTATCTCTCACAGGTGTTAACCCAAGCTCAAACCGGGGCGGTTGGCATTTCTGTTTCTGCCGCCAGTGTCACAGCCCCAGAGCTGGTCACCGCCACGGTTCTGCAGACCGTTTTCCCTGTTCTCAGCAGTATTTCGACTACAACGTGCACGGAGTCTGCTACGGCCAGCTCCAAAACTACCGTCCCAGTTTCGCACTCACCCGCCACGGTCGTCGCTACACTGCCGACATTGACAGTCACGGTCAGTGTCGGAAGCCTCACTTCTAGCATGGATGCTTCAACTACGGTTGAGACGAGCACCGCGACCACTACAGTCACCTTCGGGGTTGCAGCCACTGGCGCGAGTGTCGATACCACCTGCACGACATCGTCTGCGGCTATCGACAGCACGTCCGCGGCAACAACTCCATCAGCTAGTCACACTCCATACCTGGTGAGCGACAGCTCTTATTCGAGCGTCAGACTCATCAATAGCACCAGTGCTTTCACTGTAGGAACAGTTATCGTGTCATCGACACACGTCACCGCAGAGTCGATTACTCGGTATACAGCATTGACTCATATGCCCAGCGTCAATTCCACTGGTAGTGCTATCACCACTTACCCAGCCAACACCAGTATCCCTGTCAGTTCCGGCGCGGGATCGGACGAGAAACCGCCCTGCAGTTTGCCCTGGGGCGGCAACGACGGAGGTGGCAGCCGTAGTTGCGTCGTTATGCTGGCGGTGGTCATTTCACTTGGATTGCAGGGTTTTGTGATGTAAGGGTAGTTGAACTACCTGATGAGTTTAGGAAACGCGAGCTGCTGTTTCTGCTGCATATCGAGAGAACGATGGTTGGTGTCTCGGTGGGCTGTATCAGCCACTAGGTAATACTAGCTAGCAGGATTGGTAAATAGGTTTTGCTTCTTCTCGTGCATGTTGCCTTGTTTATCTGGACTACGTTGTCATGTTTGACAGCAGACGTCGCGGCACGAGGGCAGCAGCCGATGCAGAATTGTACCATTGAAAGAGAGGCTGTTCGATAACCTTAATTACGCGGGAATGGCCTGAGGACTTCGTTTTTAGCCATCTGCAAAGCGCCTAGTTTCCAAGCCATAATCGGTGCTGTGATTGACGTGTAGACAGACCCAAAGAGCTTGTTATTGAGCAAGTCTTTAAGCTTTTAGTCGTATGATATCAATCGGTGGGGGATGGACGCCCCGTCCCGGCAACGCCTGTTCGGCAATGCAGGGTTGGTTGATATGATCTCCGCCACGTACAGACCGAATTAGTTCAGTGCTTATCGTGTTCCATGACCTACTGTTACATTACATACGTCGGACTTGTATCAAGAACCGATATATTGGGGTGGATGACATCTTTCGCCACGCGTGACACGGTAGTCCGTATATCATGCGCCGAGACTAGAGGTTCATTGTTCGCTGCACGGATAAATGAACCATGTTGGTTTAGCGGTTGCACATGTTAGAAGTCATGCACCATTTTCAGTACCGAGAAAGCGAGGGATTTCCAAGGTTGAGACACATCATGTGAGACAGCATAATGTATGATTGTATGATGGTAGTTGGGCATGTAGGTATACCCGGGGAAGATATAGTCTAAGACAGTGGAGGTAAATGGCTGACCATGGCGCTGCTGAGGGCCCTGGTTCGTGCGGCCCTGATTGGCTCAACAACATTAATTGACTTTTAATATTTCGTCACTGCCGAGGCTTGCCCTCCCCCACCAAGTCACCAAGTCACCAAGTCACCAAGTCCGCCAATTTTTGGGTTGCCTCGTGTCTTGTGACCGAATTGGTATCAGCTTCAACTCCAACTACATCTGTTCTTATTCCTATGGACACTCATTAGGGACAGTGGTATATTTCTTGCGGGACTACCGACAGCCCATCCTTTCTTTGAGTCAAGCGTCGGCAGTCTTGTCCCATCCTAACAACCCTTGAACACTCCCGAGGTCGGTTTAGCTGCCCCACGATACAGTTCTCGTGACGAACGTAACAAGAGGTGCCAAACTTGCAGCACGTCCTGCCAGTCTCTCAACTCCACGTCGCTCCCCTCCACACGCCACGCGCCGCACATCTCGAATTTCTCATGGGTCAATAACAACATGTCGTTTACTTCGTATCTGACTTACTTCCTCGCGGGTTATACTGGTCTTGTCGTCGCCTTCTACATGCTGTCAGCCGTCGTGCCCAAGGCGGCTTTCGTCGCTCGTGCGCTCGCCGCCTACATCGCCCTGATAATATGCGCTATCTACGGCGCTACCGCGTCGATTGTCCTGCGAATCCTCGGCCGCCAACAGATCGCCCAATGGACTACTGCTCGTGCTTTCAAGTATGTCATGGCCCTGACCACCGGCATTACCTTCGAGGTCCACGATCCGAACAAATACCTCGAAACCGTTCGCCCGGCCGTCTTCATCGGGAACCATCAAACTGAACTCGACGTTCTCATGTTGGGATGCATGTTCCCTAAATATTGCAGCGTAACGGCGAAGAAAAACCTGAAGAAAATACCTTTTCTGGGCTGGTTCATGACCTTGAGCGGGACCGTCTTCATCGATAGACAAAACTCCAAGAATGCTAGAGATGCTATGGCTGGGGCCGCTGAGGAGATTCAGAGGCGGAAACAGAGTGTCTACATGTTTCCCGAGGGCACGCGTAGCTACGCCAAGGAGCCGGGGCTATTACCATTCAAGAAAGGAGCCTTCCATCTGGCTGTCCAAGCCGGCGTACCTATAGTTCCAGTGGTTGCAGCAAATTACTCTCACATTCTGCACATCAAGAGTCTGGTCTTCAACGGGGGCAAGATTCCAGTCAAAGGTGAGATGCATGTGAAGGACCGGGTAATGTGATAAGTACTAACACAACTATAGTTTTGGATCCTATCCCAACTACCGGATTAACGTCTGAAGATGTCGACGAGTTGACTCGCAGCACAAGAGAGCTTATGTTGCAGGAGATCATTTCTCTCACGCAAAAAGCTCGAAACCAACCTATTGCCGTACCTCTGAACTCAGGTAACGGTGTAATTACGGCCAGTGGAAGAGATACTTCTCGACCATAATGACAAAGCATAGCAAGAACACTCAAGAAGGCACTCGCCGCGCCGAACAATAAGAGGTATCTACGTCATTACGCCGGCACCGCCCCTCTGTAGCCATCCGAAAACGACCGAGACGCAACCTGCAGCCCTGATAGAGTAGCGACGAATTAGATGAGAAGCAAATGGCAGTATTTATACCCGATAGACCAGGACATGCCGATTCTTAGCGAGGCCGACATAACTACGATGGTCGGCATTGTCCCTTGATGCATATACCTATGGCGTTGGGAAAGAGAACGCTGGGGTATACTCCGGACGGATGCGTTTGGCTACCCCCCGCATTGACACATTGACAGGCGTCGAAACATGAATTACGTATGATGCGGGATACCAATATAGCATAATAGAACAACATGCTTTCAACCACCCGTATTCCAAGGCCTTCAGATGTTGACCAGGTCAGATTCGTGGATATGAAGTTTCACTATCCAACTCGGAAACTAGATGGTTAACATACCATACGAGACGAGGCCTCCAAATCCACTATAGCCTCTTCATAAATGCGCCGAACCGATAGAGGCCAACTGGCATCATCTTTTTTCTTTTTTTGGCGCAGGTGGGCCCCATGAGTTGCTAGCGAGTCTCATGGAACAACATCATCTCGTTATTGGCTCTTGTAGTATGCTGTGTATAGATATAAGTACATCTCGGGCACACAGTAGCGGAACAAGCTACAGTGGGAGGAAAAAATAACCGAGAATTTTTTTCCCGAGCCAAAACAACTCACTAACTACACTTATAAATAATTCAACAACAAAACACAGGGTAATATATGGGCAAAGTAAACAATAAAATTAATTGCTTAAATATTTTAAAAAATTAAACTGTTTATTTTTTTGATTTTTTTTAGCTGAGTTATTCGTATAAGAAAACAAGGTGTTTAAAATCTAAAAAATGTTTAGACGAAAATTTTAATTTTTTATATTTCTCGACCAAGGAAAATCGGAAAAATATAAGCTTTAATTCTTTAGAATCTTCAAGCAATTAATTTCTTTTTTTATGTTGCTTATATATTTCCATGCGCTTAGTTGTTGATTTATTTAAAAGTATAGTTGGTGAGTTTTGTAGTAAAAATAAAAACTCTTGTTTATTTTTTTACCCCACTGTATCTTGACTACTAGTGGACCCACATATAGTGAACCCATCTCGTTGCGCTTAGTGGGTGTTAATTATATAACTTATATTAAAAATTAAGCTTACTTTATAGTTGCTAAGCTATTAAATTTATATATAAAATAAACTTTTTATTAATAAAACATTTTTATTTATATTATATTATTAATAATACTAAAAAATAAAAAAATTATTTAATTATATATATATAATATTTAAACTTAAAAATAACGTTTTTAAGCTTTTTAAGCCTTTTTAAAGCTATAAAAGCTATTTAATTATATTATAATTTTTAAACTTTTAATTGTTTATTAAATACTTTTATAAAACTATTAAACAAATTACTTTTTTTATTATTTTTTATTTTATTAATAGCTTTAATAGCTTTAATAACTTTATTTATATTTATTTTAAACAATATTTTAAAAATATAATTAAATTAATTAATATAAAAAGGTTTTAAAAAGTTATATAATAAAATAAATATATTAATTAATTTAAAATTATTATTAAACTTTATAGTAGCTTTTTAAAGCTTTTAAAATATTAAAAAAAGTTTATTAATTTTTAAAACTTATTTTAATATTAGCTATAAAGCTATATTAATTTAAAAAGCTAGTTGTTTAATTAAAAGTGTTTTTTTTTTAATTATTAAAAAAAATATTTAAGGCTATATAAAATAAAATTATTAACTTTTTTAACCTTTTAAAACTAGTTTTATATATAAAAATAGTTTTTTTTTATATAACTGCTACTTTTTTTAAAAAGCTGTTTTTTTTTATTTTTTTTTATGCTTTATAAGCTTATAATTCGCGGTTATATTACTTTTAAGCTTTTTTTACTTTTTTAATAGCTTAATAGTTGTAAAGATTAATAATAGTAAAACTATTATACTATTAGTTAAAAAGTTTATAGTATTAGTTTTTTATTTTATTAGTAAAAGTTTTTTTATAATTAATTAATTTATATATATATATATTATTTGTTTTTTTTAATATAATAATTTAATTAAAAGTTTTATATATTTTATATAAAGTGTTTTATAAAAGTAATAATAATATTAAATTATTAATATTTACGTGCTGCTGCTATAAATAAACCGTAGATTTTTTAGCTTAAGTAAAAATATTATTATTTAAAAATAATAAAAAATATTTTAATATATTAAAGTTTATTAATTTAGCTTTTAGTTTATTAAATATTTTGTTTAAATTTTATAAATAATAACTAGTAAGCTTAAATATAGTCTTTAAGTTATAGTTAATAAAGCCGGCGTTATATATATAATTTAAAGCTTTAATAAAATTAATTTAAAAAAATAAACTTTTTTTTTATTAAAAGTATTTTTATAATATTTTTTAATATTTTATTTTTATTACTTTAAAAATAAACAAATTTATAAGTTAAAAAAAGTATATAAAGTATAAAGGTATAAAAAATAATATAATATTATATTATAAGCAGTATTTTTTTACTATAAAATTAATATAGCTTATAAAATTATTAAAAGTTAAAAAACGTTAAATTAGCTTTTTTTTTAATAGTTTTTTTATATTTTTTTATTTATTAGCTATATTAATATAGTTATTTAAAGTTTTTTCGTATTTATTAATATTAAACTATTGTTATAAAATAAATAGTTTATTAATAGTAAAATTAATAGTTTTACGCTAAAAAATAATAAACTATTAAAAAAAGTAGCGGTTAAAATATTTAAAATAATTAAATTAAATTTTTTAGTTCGAAAAGCTGTTTTTTAAACAAATAAATCAAGTTTTACTATTAACCTTTTTATAAGCTTATTTTATAAAAAAATAATATTTAAAAATTATATAAAGTAGAATAGTTTTATTAACTATAAAGCTTTTTTTAATACAAGTGTTGTTTTTACGGTTAAAAAAATTTATTATTTAAATAAATAATTGTTTTTTTATTATAATTATAATAACTTTAATATTATTAGCAAGGTACTTGAAGCAAATATTAGTTTTATTAATGTTTTAGTTATTTAAAGTGTTAATTTTATATTTTATAAGTGTATTAAGGTATAATTTATAGTACTTTTTAATATATATAATTTATTGTTTAAAATTTAACCTTAAAACCTTAATTATTTTAGTTTAAAATATATAAAGTTTAAGGCGATTTTTTTAAATTTTAGCTATTATAAAGTTGTTAATTAAGCTTATAAATAGTATATACCTTATAAAAAAATTATTAATAGCTTGCTGTATAAATAGTTTAATAATTAAAAACACGATTTTAGCTATAAAATATATATAAAAAATAAATAATTTATTTTTTAATTTAGTTAATTTTAAAAACTTTTCGTAAAAAATAGCTAACTTTATATTAATTTTATTTTTTTAAAAAGCTTTTATATGCTTTTAAAATAATAAATATAATAAATTAAAACAGTTAATAAAGTTTTAAAAAAAAAAGGTTTTAGCTTTTAAGTTAATAAAATATATAGCTTTTAGTAGCTGCTACGTAGTATGTTTTTTATAATATTTAATTTAATAAAAAGCTAATTAAGCTTTTATAAGCTTTATAAAATTAAATTTATTTATTATAAAATTAATAATATATTAATATTATATAGTTAAAGAATAGTATATTTTTATTTTAATATTAAGTTTATATAATATTTTAATAGCAAACGTTAATAAAAGTAATAACTTAGTAACTGTGAAGTGAGCCTTATTTATGATATAAGCTATATATTTAACGCCCACTAAGCGCAGCGAGGTGGGTTCACTATGTGTAGGTCCACTAGTAGCATCCAATAGAATAGCGGTTGTTGGGTCGGGTTGATCGCCTGCATGCAGGGAACTGAGAGATCTAGTTTCCTTGGCATCTCGACGAGCGCTAGCTGTCACCGGTGTGGCTTTGGCGGGTGCTCCGAAAATGCTATTCACATCTCATGTAGGCGACCTCAAAGTATGTATTTACTATCCAAGTCCTTTCCATTCTGAGTCGTACTGGAGTCTATCTAGAGGTAGCCGATCGTTGATCAGAATTGACGCAATGCAGCATCCCCACAGTGGTGGTCCGACAGTGATGTGTCTTCAGCTGCGTCGAACAAGCCTAGTATCCAGAACACAGCTGAAAGAAAAAAACATTGGGACATCTGCAGAGCAATCACACTTGTCGGTAGGTCTAAGAGGGGCAATACTGCGATTGATCAATGATGTGACACAACCGTCCTGAGATGTTGCGTTCCGGCGGGCAGACCGGCACTTTCGCACTATTAGAGGTGACGAATCGCGTCTATGTAGCTCAATGAGTTAGCTACATGTATATCATGTACTATTTGCTACTAACAGGCCTCCCCCATCCGAAGCCACAACGTCATTCATGGCTCAGGTTGTGGATGAACCCGTCTAGCCCAAGAACACCACCTTGACGGGTAGTACCCATGGCCGAGGTATTGCGAACAAAGGAATGACGTCCTTTACCTTAGCTACTCATGGCGGAGCTAAGCTTCCTCCCGAATTACCCCTCACGTATGGGAATGGGTAGCTGAGAGAGGGCTCCTGCTCAAAGAGGGAGCCTGTCTAGAGTATAGGGGGTTTGACGGGTATAATAGAGCCTGCCCTTCTTGTCCAGAGGTCCTGTCTCGATCATCCCCTAACCACACCCAACCAACTGTATATCTATCATCTTATCCAATAAACAGTCTATCAACATGTCTTACAGCAGCGACAACAACAATGACGTAAGACTACCTTTCACCGGGAGCACGTATGATGAAACAACATAAGACTGACTGACAACATGCAGAGCTACGGCTCTGGCCGACGGGACAACAACTCCTCGAGCAGCGACAACTACGGCTCCAACAACGACTCGTACGGTTCCTCCAACAAGTCGTCCGGGGACAACGACAACTCTTACGGGTCTGGGGACAACTACGGCTCCTCCAACCGTCGCAACGACGACGATAACTCCTTCGGGTCGTCTCGCAACGACAGCGACTCGTACGGTTCTTCCAACAAGAACTCGTACGGCTCTAGCAACAACGACTCGTATGGCTCCAGCCGCAATGACGACGATTCTACTAGCTCTTCAAACCGCCGCGACAATGACGACTCGTACGGCTCGAGCAATAAGGATTCTTATGGCTCGAGCAAGAGCGACTCCTACGGGTCAAGCAACAACGACTCCTACGGGAGCAGTAACAATGACTCCTACGGCACCAGCCGTCGAGACAATGACAACTCCGACGGCTCCACCAACAACGAGTCTTATAGTTCCAACCGCCGTGACAACGACAACGACAACTCGTACGGCTCGAGCAACAAAGACAACTACGGCTCCAGCAACAACGACTCGTACGGGTCTAGCCGCAAGGATGCGGACTCATACGGCTCCAGCAACTCGGACTCGTACGGCTCGGGCAACACTGGCTCGGGCAACACTGGCTCGGGCAATACTGGCTCCTATGGCTCAAGCCGCCGCGATGACGGCGACTCTTACGGCTCGAGCTCGGACAAATACTAAAACCGCGACTGAAAAACGACCCGTTCGGGCGCGAGCACCGGCCGTCGGGGTGATTCCGGCAATGATGATGATGATGATGGTTGATTAAGTAAGCTACCTACCAATAGGGAAGGAAATGGCGCCACTATCAGCAGGCCGGATAAATCGGAACTTTTCCCAACCCGGCGGACAGGTTTTCAGTTATCTAATATGAATTCGCATTTGACCCGAACCATGTTTTTGTATTCGCGATGTCTGTGCTAAGTCTTCGTGAAACGCCGGTATGGGTTGCCATTTGTTGAATCTCATCCGTTGTTGCTATTTCTTGGGTGACATCTATAAAGATGATTCACTTCAAGCTGCAAGTATGAATATCCTCGGGGTTTGTTTGTTCAACGCCAATAGAGATCTCATGTGGAGCATGCATTGGACGTCGGTAGATCGAACCGAGGTTTTTTTGTTCGATTAAAGTGGTCGTCGGAGATGCTCAGATGGCCCCATCTCCACCATTGGCCGGATGCGCGGTAACACCTAGGCACCGAGATTTCCAAGGTTATTATGCATCTTTCATAGCGGATGTTTCAAGTTATTTATGTCTGTCCCCGCGAGGCCCGGAGAGAAATGCGAAGTTCGGACAACGATTCTTATGTATACCTTTTGAAAACGGTAGGAAATGGTAGTACCTAGAGCTCAGGCTGATCGATTAAGTACCTACCTAGGTACCTAGGTACTTATATGTACATACTTTCTGTGGCGCTCTCACAGAACCTTGAAGTGTCGAATACAATGATAGTCAGCAACTCAGCGTAATAGGAAGCTTCCCGTAACACATGACAAGATATGTTGCAATTTTTCTACGTAATAGCCAATTTGAATTACTATAAACCGGTGGAAATTCGGAATGCTAAGGTGTCTTACCGACTGGCTGACTTGATTACCTGCGTGTATTAGGTATGACTGTCCAGGCTGGCCAATGAACGGCGAGATAATTCAAGGTTGTTACGCGGACTGCCCAAAGTGGCCAAACTCAGCTGATCCCATTGGGAATTGGCTTGCTCGGTGGGGCGGCGCCCACTGCGAGCCACCGAAGGTTCGAGGCACGGCATGCTGCAGTGTGCTACCTAGGTACCTAGGTAGCAGCTAGCTACTAGACCCCGACAGTGGGGACCAGTGGCAGTGGTGGGAGGTGAAGACGGTGTCAAACATAAAAATACATGCCGTCTCGCCTCACCTCTTCGAATTTTGCCTTTTTCTGACTACCTCCTTGCTGTTTCCTTCGACTATAGAATCTAACCACCGTTTCTTGTATACACCCCGGTGTTGTAGAAGGAGAGTTTCGGTCGGAAACATCCCCAATCGCTTTCCGACCACGTTCTTACTTGCTGTTACCATCCCCCTCCATCTGCAAGTTTTGTTCTTCGCATTCGTAACTTTTTTTGTTCGGCTTTGAAGGCCTGGCTGTGCCTAGTTCTCGCGCAACACACGCAGCTGCACAGATAGCCGTGTCACTCATCATGGACGCAGTTCTTCGCCAATCCAAGGGCATGTGCCCCTTTCTCAAGAAAACGACCCCGGCCACTCTGCGTGCCCTCTCGACCTCCACCCGGCCTCAGGCGTCTCAATGCGGTGGCACCATCTCCAAGCTCCAGCTGCTTGGACAGCGATGTCCCGTCATGGGCAAGGCGCTTGCCATCCAGTCGGCTCGCGGCGGCTGCAAGGCCGCGGTGCCAATGGCCGGTGCCTCTGCCATCTCGGGTGCCCGTGCCTTCTCTGGCCACTCCAAGGCCAAGATTCACACAAGCCGCCCCAAAGAGGCTCGTGCTGTCGACGCCCCCATGTTTGCACCCCGTGACAGTGGTATGTCCTATCCCACACAAGCAATGAGAAACTAGAGTCTGACGTCCATCCGCAGTCCAATTCCCTCCAGCAGCCCCAGCCAGCCGGAAGGCCAACGCGGCTGCGGCAACCACCACGGTCCCGAGTGGTCCAAACGCCAAGTTCGACTACACCGGCTTTTACGAGGCAGAGCTCGAAAAGAAGCACAAGGATAAGTCGTACCGGTACTTCAACAACATCAACCGTCTTGCCAAGGAGTTTCCCCAGGCTCACGGGGCTAAGAAGGAGGAGCGAGTTACGGTATGGTGCTCGAACGATTATCTCGGCATGGGCAGAAACCCTCAAGTTCTCAAGGAGATGCACGAAACTCTCGATGAGTATGGCTCCGGTGCTGGAGGCACACGAAATATTTCTGGACATAACAAACACGCGATTGAACTGGAGGGAACCCTCGCCAGGCTGCATGCCAAGGAGGCTGCGCTTGTGTTCAGCTCCTGTTATGTTGCTAACGATGCTACTCTCGCAACCCTCGGCAGTAAAATGCCTGATTGCGTAATCCTCTCCGACAGCTTAAACCATGCATCGATGATTCAAGGCATTCGTCATTCGGGTACAAGGAAGATTGTTTTCAAGCACAATGATCTTGAGGATCTCGAATCTAAGTTGGCGTCATTACCCCTGCACGTGCCCAAGATTATTGCTTTCGAGTCCGTCTACAGCATGTGTGGTTCTATTGGACCCATCGAAGAAATCTGTAACCTTGCCGAAAAGTACGGCGCAATCACATTTTTAGATGAAGTTCATGCGGTCGGTATGTACGGCCCGCACGGTGCTGGTGTTGCTGAGCATCTCGATTTTGAATCCCATCAACAGGGCAGATCCCAAGGCACCGTCATGGACCGAGTGGATATTATTACTGGCACTCTTGGAAAGGCTTATGGTTGTGTGGGTGGCTACATCGCTGGGAGTGACAAACTTATAGACATGGTTCGGTCTCTTGCGCCTGGCTTCATCTTTACGACATCTTTGCCGCCGGCTACCATGGCTGGTGCTAGAGCGGCGATTGAGCATCAAATGGAGTACAAGGGAGACCGACGGCTACAGCAACTTCATACACGAGCCGTTAAGGAGGCTTTGGATGCGAGGGACATTCCAGTTATTCCGAATCCGTCGCATATTATCCCTATCCTAGTGGGCAATGCCGAGCTTGCTAAGCAGGCTTCGGATATGCTGCTGAACGATTATCAGATCTACGTGCAGTCAATCAACTATCCAACTGTGCCCGTCGGCCAGGAACGTCTTCGCATTACACCAACCCCGGGGCATACTAAGGAATATCGCGACCAGCTGGTTGATGTTATTGATGAGATCTGGACAAAGCTGAACATCAAGCGTACTTCCGACTGGGCTGCCGAGGGTGGTTTCATCGGTGTTGGTGAGGCGAGTGCCCAGCCCAACCAACCTCTTTGGACCGACGAACAACTAGATATCGATCATCAAGTCGCTAAGGAAATCAAGGCTTCCAACCCTGCTAATGGCTTCATGGAAACCTTGCTCGAGCGTGAAGCCCGCAATGCGGCTCGGTCAGTGAGCGCAACCGCCTGATTAGTTGTTCTTTTGTAAAGAGGAACACGCGTCAGTTTTAGGGGAGCTCAGCTGACCAAAAGACGTTCTTTCGAGCGTAGCGAACTGGACAGCGTGCCACATTTGGTGTTTCGATCATCTACTTCTCCATCACCCATTTGAAAGTTTAAAGACCTCGTCGTCTATTTGAGGCACTAAAGTGTGCGTACATAAATATGTCAATATGACAACATATGAATGCAATCGGCACCATCTCGTTAGCTAGATGGATTATGCTCATTCGCCATCAATATTCTATCTATTTGCCTATGTGATGTTGTCCCTGATATGTACTATGCGACTGTTTCCTTATAATATCATCTCCCCACTCTTTCCATATTAGCCTCAGTAGGTTTGCTTACAACAAGAATCTGATACAACTCGTCCGGGGAAGACCCGGCAAGGTGGTAGCGAAAATAGTTCAACACTACCCAGCAGCACGGACAACATTCGACCAGCCCTTGACCTCGGCAATAGTCGTCGCGGTACCAAGCAAACAACGTTGTCTCGTGGCTAGAACCACTTAGGTCTTTTCGTGGCTAAATATGTCGGTGAAGAGGCACTATCTCGACTATTTACCCGCCCTTGGCCAGATCCCACGAGGGCTATTAAGCTTGCTGACCTCACACAGAGCTTCGGAGACTTCGTACCGCAACTTTAAAATCAACAGCCGCAACCTGTGAACGACGAGCCTGCGTAACCTCTGACCCCGGAATAGTCGCAGGGTAGCTGGAGAGACATTCGGATCTGAGGATGTGGTTGGGGAACTGTCTATTGGAGCAGGTGAAGCCGGTAGATTTAAATAGCATATTAATAGGTGCTCAAGGATTGTGGTGCAGATATATGGTCTCTAGGACGCTTCATCTAACTTCTCGTGCTGTGTTTGACGGATTACTACTGTTAGCTTTCCATACTGCTAAGCGTCTTGTAGTAGATCTACTCGACAATAACGAAGATGAAGACGCCGGGATTCGCCTTTGCCGGCGTGCTGCCGCTCGCCACCGCACTGCCCTCGTGGCTGGATCTCGCGCCTCGCCAGGCGTCGACGATCACAGTCGATCTGACGAAGACCTATCAGACGATGGACGGGTTCGGTGTAAGTGATTTTTCTCAGGGTCGTTCTTTCTTCTCTTCGTCAAATTTAACAGTAGAAACACTCCTTTTCCAGTCAGAGTCATATCTCTGAGCTTTCCACGACCACGCTCGAGAATAGTGACAGCTGACGCCGAATTTTGATTGCAGTGCTCGTTCGCGTTCCAGCGCGCGAACCTCATCACGAACATGTCGGACAAGACGAAGCAGCGCTACCTGCTGGACCTGCTCTTCAACACCACGTCTGGCGCCGGGTTGTCAATTGTGCGCAACGGCATCGGCTCGAGCCCGGACTCGAGCTCTGATCACATGAATACCTGTAAGTTACCCCTCAGCTATTTTCCCAGTTTTACTTAAGTTGAAGAGGAGGAAGTTCGTGTCTCTAGTCCGGGTTTGCGTCTTAGAGCCCTGCATACCCCCAAACCCCGTATATACATTGCTTGAGACAGTAGTGGCTAACCCCGGATGCTGTAGTCGCCCCCAAGAACCCCGGTGGCCCGACGGCTGCGCCCCAGTATACTTGGGACGGCAAAGATAGTGGCCAGGTCTTTGTCAGCCAAGAGGCGTACAACACGTACGGCGTGCGCCAGATCTATGGTGATGCTTGGAGCGCGCCGGGGTACAGTGAGTTTCCTCGTTTTCACTTGGTTCATAGCCTATCGTGGTGAAACTCTGGAAAAGAGATATCCATGGCTCCCTATTAGGGGTTATGAAAGTCTCTGGTCCAACTGGCGAAATCTTTGACTTCATATACATACATCTTCTTCCCCGGGCCGACGTGCCTCTGGTTGCTAATACGAGGCCGTGTGCAGTGAAGACAAACAACAACGAGAATAACGGAGGCACTTTGTGCGGTGTCCCGGGGGCTAACTGCGCCAGTGGCGATTGGAGACAAGCGTACGCGGACTACCTCGTGCAGTATGTTAAGTATTACGGTGAAGCTGGTGTCCCGGTCACTCGGTGAGTTCCCGTAATTGCGTGCCTTTCAGGCGGGGGAGGAGACTCTCGTCACAGTAAGCGGCATCAATCTAACTAGTAGTAGCATTGGTTTCCTGAACGAACCCGAGTTCTCTCCAGGCTACGGTATGTTCATACTATGGATCATCAGCTGTATTTTATCATGGTGTACCAGCTAATTCCCATACAGTACGTATATCACTATCACCCCTTTTGAGGCAGATTTTGTGGAGTCAACCATCTAGATTTCAATGCAACCGATTCAACTCTGCCTACCCAACTCAATCCCTTAAATCCTAACAAGTAAACAGGCAGGCATGAACTCCAACGGCGCGCAAGCAGCCGACTTCATCAAAATCCTATACGCGGCCTTGCAGGCCGCAAACCTCACCTCGCAAGTGGGCATCGGATGCTGCGAGTCAGAAGGCTGGGGAAACCAAGTTAACATGCTGAACGGCATCAAGTCAGCGAACGCAGAATCGATGCTAGCCACGGTGACGTCGCACACATACACAGGCGGGTCTAACTCCCCCATGAACACAAAGGTACCCGTCTGGCTGTCCGAGCAGTGCGACCTGAACGGCGCGTGGACGACGACGTGGTACAGCTTCGGCGGCGCCGGCGAGGGCTACACGTGGGCCAACAACATCTACAACGCCGTCACGGGCACGCAGGTGTCGGGGTACCTGTACTGGGAGGGCGTGCAGTGGCCGTCGCCCAACACCAACGAGAAGATGATCAAGGTCGACCAGCAGTCGCCGTACAACATCGAGGTCTCGAAGCGTCTGTGGGCCTTCGCCAACTGGAGCCGCTTCGTCCGCCCGGGGGCGGTGCGCGTCGCGACCTCGGGCGGCTCGGGCGTCAAGAGCACGGCCTTCAAGAACGTCGACGGCAGCATCGCTGTCGTCGTCATCTCCACTGGCGCCTCGGCTAGTAATGTCTCCATCAAGGTCAGTGGCGGCGGCGCGACGGCTACGAAGGCTACGGCTTGGGTCACGGATGCGTCGCACGATTGTGCGGCGACGACTGTCACAGTCGCGGCGGATGGGACGCTGAGCGGTTCTGTGGCTGCTAGGTCTATCACTACTTACCTTATCCCAGCCCCTGAAGCCCCTGTCGTGTAAAGAGGTTAGGGCAAGCCATGTTGTCATGTTGTTGAGCTATGCTACTAAGCAGGTTTAGGAGAAATGACAAAAATTGAGCGGTTTTACCACGATGTATCCTTCCTGCTGAATACCAGTGAATGATCAAGTTGGAGTTGAAGTTGTCTGTATGACAGACGTCTCTTTAAGCGATGCTAACTCTTCCCATTTAACCCCAATGAACTATCACCCAAGTTAGGAAAAGCCTAGTATAACACTCTAGCCGTCGAACCATGTCTAACATACCAGCCCCGTCAACAATCGACTTAAATCTTGCTCAAGAGCCCCGACAGCGCCGTCTTAGTATCAGCGCCCGTCTCCTTGACAAGCTTCGCAACATCCCTGAACTCAGCGATGCCCGCATCCCCCATGGTCTCGTAGAGCCAGCTCTCGGAGGTCGTCACGACAGCCCCCTCGGCGCGCAGCCGCGCCAGCGCCACGGGGACCTCCTGCTCGTTGCAGCTGCTGACGCCGTCGGCGAGCACGTAGACCCGGTGGCCCCGCGCGAGCATGTCGAGCGCCGTCTGCGTCACGCAGATGTGGCTCTCGATGCCCACGATGACGACCTCGCGCTTCGTCGCGGAGGCGAAGAGCGCGTGCGAGGATACCTCCGGCACAGCCATGCTGAATAGCGTCTTGTCCGCGTGCACGGCTGCGTCTTTGATCAGCGGCTGCAGCTCCGGGACAGTCGGGCCGAGTTTTGCCGCGTTTTGGGTCGTTACGACGATGGGGATGTCCAGGATCTGTGCGGCGCGGAGCAATTTTTGGGATGTGAGGAGGCTGGTGGGGAGTTAGTTAAATTAAGAGTTGGGAGGTTGGAGCTGTGGCGCTGGATGATTGGGGAGTTTTGATGGCTCTGGATTTCTTTTGTGCCCTCAAGTGCTGCGTTGAGTTTGTTGTTTGTGAGATATCTTACATTTTGTCAAACTGCCATATCGCGTTGCGGAACTTGTCTTGAAGATCGCAGACACTGTTATATGGCAATGTCGTCAGCTCTAATACAACGTCCTATCCTAACACTCATTGTCTTTAGTCACACTGGACTAGCAGTGTAATCATGTTATGAGTAAGGTGTGCCTTTCTAGATTTTACTGACAAGATGACTGGGTTCTCTATAAGCAATTGTATTAGTCCCCTGTAAAAAAAAAAAAAAAAAAAAAAAAAAAAAAACCCCAATTGTAAGTGATATAGCTTATAACTCACGAAGCCGTCTCGAAGGCGCCGCCATGATGGATGATAATCTTAGGCCGAGGGGAAGCACGGAGAGAGGAGGGCTGGATCTGATTCGTAATTGCTGAGAAGCGTAGACTGTTGCTCGTGGTCTCAATGTGGCACGTAAAAAGGCCATAGATACGTGGTTGTGTGTCCTATAAGTTAGCAAACTCATAAACGAAAAGAGCAGATAGATCCCGAGCTCCGAGCGTGATGCCGGCAGGATGATCTGATACACGGCTGACTAGTGCTACTGTATGCTACCGAGACAATGGATGCGGAGAGCTGAAGTGCGGGGGCGGGGTTGACTGCATACGTACCTACCTAGGTAGTAATAGCTTTAAGGGGTACTCGTACCTAACTCATGACATACAAGTTACTTATTCTTTCGTCTTTCGTATTTTGGGTAACTCCTTGACTATTTCTGTTAGAAAGCTAGATAATTGAGGGTCACTTTTGAATATTTCACCAATTTAAGATCATGAATCGGTCGATATGTAGCTTCCAGGGTCTATATGAGGCCAAGTTTTTATTTAGACAATAGTTTACCAAGATCAAATGGGCGGCTGTGATGTCTACTCTGAGTGATCTTGGCTTGATGGGCTGATACGTGAATTTGTAAGCTTTCCTATCCAATAGCTAAATATGATCTTAAAGTATGCCAACTTTGGCTCTCGTGAGCCACCCAAGATCCTCCTTCATCGTAGCCATCCGAATCTTGTAGAGCTCGTCGAGGAACGCCGGTACGAAGGTACCCGGCCCTTTGACATCCGGTCTCTCGGCCGCCAGCTCGGCAGCGATGTTGTAGTACAACAAGCCAGCAACGGTCGCAGCGAGCTTGTCGTAGGGCCACGCCGCAATCATGGCAGATATTGCCGTCCCCAGGCAACAGCCCGTGCCTGTGACCATGCCTAGGTATTCGTGTCCGTTCTCTATTTTGTAGATGTGCCCACCACCCACGACGTAGTCCGTCTTCCCTGTCACTACCACGATGTTCTTCCGGAGGGTGGAGAGTTCTATCAGGGCTGGTGCGAGCCCTCCGATGTCTACGTCGCCTTCTGCGCTGTCCACGCCGCGTTGCTGCACCGTTGAGCCGCCCGGTAGACATGCGAGAATCTCGGAGCGATTGCCTTTTATCACATCGATGTAGCCACCTCCAAGGATTTTCTTCGTAGCGGCCCTTCTAACAGCCGTAGCCCCAGCACTACCGCAGTGCAAACATTAGATTCAACCTTGGGATCAGGACAAGACAATGATGGAACTTACCCAACTGGGTCGAAAACCACAGGCCCTCCAGCCGCATTATAAGCTTTCAGTGCCTTCAAATAGTTGTCTAACCCCTCCGGCGTGACAGTTCCCATGTTGATGACAAGCGCACCGCCCAGTTTCGAGAGGTCCTTAGCCTCTTCACCGTAGTTGGCCATGATCGGACTCGCGCCGACACACAAGGCGACGTTTGCGGCGAAATTCTGCACAACGAGGTTGGTCATGTTGTGCGAGAGTGGTTTCCGCTGTGCGACGGCCCGGATGACCTCGGCGGCCAGCGTAACCAGCGCCAACGGCTGCCGAACTTCCGCCACAATGCCCTTAGCGAAAGCGGGAGTCGCCTTGACGAGCTGGCCCAGCTCCCGCGCCGACGCCTCCGGATCTGCGGCGGCCATGATGGCGCTTACGACGGCGACGCCGTCGAGCTCCTTGCCGGGGACGCTGCTCTGCCACACGACGCGCGAGATGGTGGACGCATTGATGCCACCGATACACACCGTCTTGACCGTCGATTTCGACCGCGCGAGCTGTAGCAGTATCTGCTGAAGACCATCTACGCCGATGATACTCTTCGAGTTCTCCTTACTACGTCATCGTGCTCGGCGTCAGTTCTACGTATTCATTTATCCACGAGACAACGATCGATTGACTCACGTCGGCGTAGCAAAGACGGTCCCAATGCCCAGGTAATCCGCCCCTCCTTCGCAGGCAGCGGCGGTCTCAGCGGCATTACTTACCGTGACGCCGATGATCTTGTCGTGGCCGAGGAGCTTCCTTGCCGACTCGATGTCTGTCGCGGTGCAAACGGTGTGCATTAGCTCCGGGCACTCACGCTTCCCTCCAATGACAGGCCGTGCCCGCATTCGAAAGCGGGAATTACCGAAAGACGCAACACGCACGTACCTAGATCATCTTGTCCGATATGCACCCCTTCACAACCCACGGCGAGGGCGACGTCGACCCGATCGTTGATGAGCAGCGGGATGCTGTACTTCTGCGTGATCGCGTGTAGCTTGCGGGCCGTCTGGACCAACACGCCCGTGTCGCTTGTCTTGTCCCGGTACTGGACGCAGGTGACGCCCCCCCGCAGCGCCGCTTCGACGACCTCGCAGATGTCCTTGTCGCCGAGGATGGCGGGCGTCGAGTCTGTTACCAGGTAGAGCGAATAGTCGATGTCGGTTTTCCCCATCTTGATAGCCATCGTTTGTGCGTCCCTTGGTAGACGGTCTTCGGTTGTTGTAGTAGCAAGCGGCAAAGCTACCTATCGATGTACTGTATCTTGTCTAGCGCCATCAGTAGTTACATCACGTTCTCTTCTTTTCACGATACCGGAAAAGCGAGGGGAAAATAAGACAGATGCATATGCATGCATGCAACACTGCACTTTGTACCAACATGAATTTTGATACAACATAGCTTTCAATGAACACTTTTTATTGGATTTTCCGCTTTACGTAAATACTGCTAGCTAGGAGAAGCCATCAAAACGTCGTGAAAGTAGCGGAAGAGTGTCGGTCCAAAGCTACAATCAATCAACCTTCCCCTACTAAGTGAAGTAACAAGTCACTCAGCTGCTGTTGTCTGGGGATTCCTTGGCTTGCTTGATGGTGTCATCCACGAGAAAGCCGATGCTCCGCCAACAGGATTAGCCGATGTTCGAGGAGTATTGGATGCACTTCGACCCTCACGATTTGTTGAAGCGGCACTGGTCTCCGCCCCGCTAATTGACGTTCTCTTCGACTCCCATCGAATCGCGCTACCAGTACTTCCCTCAGCTACCGGTTGGCTCTTGCGCCGTAGCTCCCCACCACTTCGCGGCGGCGGCGGCGGCTCGTAAGCCGCACCTGTCCGAGCCGAAGACGACGACGTCGATTTCGTCGGCTTCAGAATCTTCATGCTACGGCCTCGTCCCGCAGGTTGATATCCGCTCAAGGATGCACTCTCCTTTTGATCGCCGCCGTTGGTCGCTGTTCCTTGGCGCCACGAGTTCCAGATGCCGCCTGCTCCCGATGCGCGACGAGTGCCATCACCCGAGGTATCCCGCACTCGGGGCTGTGTATCTTTATCTTTAATACCCGGATGCTCGGGCACGCTGTTTTCCTTTGATAGCTTCTCACTCTCACCACCGCTCTCAGATACTGTACTGACGTCTGCAGTCCCAGCTTGTTGACTAGCCTGCTCTGATACTGGCGTATTAATTTCATGAGAATCTGTCTCATCTTGAACTGCTTTGGCTTGTCCCAACTCAGAGGCTACATTAACGGCCGTCAGCGTTTTTGACTCGCCAAGAACAAAAGGACGAGCTGTGGCATTCAATTTGGGCTTCTCAGCGAATACGGCCATAGTACGAATATTCTTGAAAGTCCCGTGATCTTCGGGGCGTACGAAGGGCACCGACAACTTTTCGCGACCACTGCTATAAAGCGTCATTCGATTTTGCGAGAAAAGGATATCTGCCGAGTGTTCCCTCAGAGTCTCACTGCCCACGAAGATGCGAATCGCTTTTCTTGCATCAGCAATGTCGGGTTGGTCCATACCTGCTACTTCGAAAGTGCACCCCAGACTTGGCATGTGAGGTGCAGGGCTATGACCTCGTGAGCTTGAATGGGATACAGTTGCTTCTGTGAGATACACGTGTAGCCGAATGCGGTGGACTCCGTCCAGATCTCGGTGAATGTCATCTACAAGGTCCAAGTCTTTAATCAACGAGAACTCTATCATAGACTTCTGCGATCCAGTACAGATGTCCGCATACAGGAGGGTGTCATGGGAAAAGTTGGGTGTGAGCCAGCATCTAACAATGGACGGAACCGAACCCAATATGAAAAAGCTCGGAGGCGGCTCTGGAATGTCCACTGGCGAGTCGTCTTCGTGGCCACCAGGCGTGAAAGTAGTGTCTAAACCTAGACTACTTCCTCGCCCAGAAGCGACCGAGTGGTGGGAATGGACTGAATGCACCGAATGTCCGGCTGAGCTGTGTCTGCCGTCCGACTTATGCGACATTGAACGTTCTATCATTCCATGAGTACCTAACCCGCTTCCCGGTCGAATGGGGCCAAAATCCCCCGATTGACGGCCGTTATGCGCCCAACTAGAACCCTGCAAGGCGCTTTCGTCGAAACGTACACTGTTGGCTCTGGATGCCGCACCCCGTCTAGTTGGTTCATCTTCGGTGTCAAGGTGAAGGCTGCCTAGAAGATTCTGACCTTGCTCTTCGAAGTCGTCGAAGACCTCGCTTGGTGGCATCTGTACTGGACCTAGTGACAAAGAAATGTATTAGAGAGCTACCCGTGTTGAATATTATGTGAACGACTGCTTACCATGCTGTGGGGTGCCACTTAGAGCACTGGGGAAAGGAGAGTTCCAGGCCGATTTGATGGCAGCGTCGTCAGCCTGCCTCTTCTCCAGGCGGGAGAGTCTTTCTGCGTGGCTGTTCTGCACAACCTGTACCTGCTTGACGTCCATCTGGACATTGTAAAGTTCGTCGCGAGTGGCCGGGAACCGAGGATCCATCCCACACCAAGCTGGCGATACCTATGGACTGGAGATTAATAAGGGCGAGACTGTATAGGTACGGGGTATAGCGAGACGGTGTGGAGCTCTGCAGGAACTTGGGCGACTCCTGATGGCGATGAAATCGTGGGACTCGGGGCTCGAAGAGCTTGGAACAACAGCTCATATCATAGGGCAAGCAGTGCAAGGAACACTCGGCGGCAGGCAGCAGGTATATTCGAACGTGTGCGAAGTCTCAGAATGACTACTACGGCCTCAAACCTGAGTTTCCAATCGATGAGGTCCACCGCCACCTCCTCCTCATCGCAGAGGACCCAGTGGTCGCTTCACCAACGCAGACAACAAGACCGTCCTCCGTGCCACCAAAGTTCGAAAGCGCGTATATAGAATCGTAGGTATATGGGGTCCAACACAGGAGCCTTCGACGCGGGAAGGGGTGGAAGATGGTGTTGCAAGAGTATCTATTGTAGGATCAATGATGCCGTAGAGTAGCCGTTCGTTTTGTTCGAGGAGACAGGCTCCCTTGCTTTTGAGTTATTGGATACAGCACCAGGCGTAGTTGCAAAAACACAACGAGCAGAAACAATTAGACGAGAACTGGCCGTTGGAGATTCGAGTTGGGTGTACGTAGTCGATTGAATCTACTTTGCAGTGCGGGTGATTACTGCGGCGGTGGCAGGGCAGGGCAGGGCAGGGCGAGGAGAGGCGAGGCGAGGCGGAATCGGTAGTGTAGAGGAATAAAATAAGAGATGCACGTCGTGGTGGGAAGACAGGGAGGCAACGGAGGGAGCAGTCGGTGATCAACGTGAACTTTGGAAGCTGATTAGTACAAGACACGACAAGGTAGCTAGATTGCCTCTCGTCGTAGGGACAAGACAAGGTCCGAGACAGAAGACTTGATGTAGATTGAGTTCTCGAAACCGATCGGGGTTGCAGGCCGAACAGCTTGGATGGAGATGATGTGATGGTGGGAGATGCTGGTGACGAGGGCAGGTACTCTGCACTTAACGAAGCACGTACAGTAAGACCAGTCTAGCAAGACTCGGGAGGTTTTAGTAGAGTACAGTACTTTACATTGGCTTACCTAGGTACCTATTAAGTCCGTTCGCAGGGACAGTACCTACCTGGGGCACCGACGATGAGGTAGATTAGGCGTGTGGTAGGTAGGTACCTACCTACCTGTATGTATATATATACACTCCCCCCAGTTGTATCTGAGCAATCCCGTTATCGAGAGGCAACACAGACAGGGGTATCCCGCTCTGTGTGGCTAGCCCCTACTTGGCTTAGCCGCGTTCCCCTGTTCCGGTATGATACCAGGCCACAGGCCACATGTATCTAGGTGCGTTACCGAACGTGCTCCTCTGATCAGCGCCGCGCTGTCACAGTGAACATCATGAAATATCAATAACCGCCCGGTGGCTGATTGGTGCCTCTATTTCTTTCTTCTATATGTAGGTAGGTAGTTCCTCTCAACGTCGATGAGCGCACACTCTCTGGCATAATGCTCTAGCGCCGGGAATCCATCCATCTCGTCCTTGTCTCATAAGCCTCGTGTGCTGTATACATCCCCCGTTTCCCATACACACAACCAAACTCCTCAACTTCAAATTTAGAGGGGCAAAACGCGAAACAACTTCTTGTGGGCTCTCTCACATGCTAACCGGGTCTGATGCTGCCTAAAGATTCCCCGGATTCACTATAGATCAACAATCGTCAGCCGATGTCCTATCAAAACATGGGTCTTAGGAAAGGGGCAAAATAAAGAACTAAGAACTAAGAATACTCACTGATTCGCCAGTCTGGGTAGACATAGTAGTCATCTGGAAGCTTGACATGCGGTTCGACAATGTCGAAGAAAACCCTGTACGCCTCGCCACTCATATGTAATCCATCTGGGAGGAGCTGCTCTAGGGCGCCACGCTCTCCCTCTGGGTAACCCAGTGGTGGACCAGATGGATCGTAATCGGGTGTCATGGAGATTGCCTTCTCCATAAGAGCCTTCTGGAGGTCAATCAGTACAACACCGGGCAGCTCTGCTGCGACTTGGCGAACTGTCGCTGAGTATTGAGCGCTGACGGCAGCCATCCGAACTGTTTCTTTGTGACCCTTTTCCAGATCGGTGGCATAGCTTTGTATTTCGTCAAGCGGCGGAGGGGTTACAAGTAGAATCTTTGGATTATGAGCCTTGATATGCTCATGGGTGACAACTATAGTCGAATCAGTATCTAGAAGCCATGTCGTCCGTCAACAGCTATGGGCAATCATATCTAGCGCCACGATAAATAAGTAGCAATCAGTAGGTGAAGGCTTGCAATTCTAGATTTATACTTACTCTTAATCAAGTTTTCTTTGTATTGTTCAATAGGCACCCCTTGAGTACTGGTGGGGACGGGTAAGCACGCGTCATTTGCACCGAGGAGGACGAGCTGGGGTCAACAAGTGGTCAGTATTTCATCCACATCGTTACATCAAACAAACTACACCGAAGACAAGGTTGAAAAGATGGCATAGTAAACACTACGACGTACCAAGTATTCGATGCGTGGAGTAGTAGGGGAGGGCGGGAGGAATATCTGGGGAAGTAATTCCAAGGCATTCTTGGTGTTGTAGCCCGAGAAACCCCTGTTGATGACGTCTAGGCCTCGCACGCAAACTACACAGTCGAGGTTAATTAACTATGAGTCAATCTCAAGAATCACTCGAGGGGCCATCACGCGTGTCGCTTACGGTGCTGGAGGGCGCCTTGGAACGAGAATCCGTCCTGCACGTGGCTACAGAGCTGGAAGAGGGAGTCGCCGAACAACACAATTTGATTGTACGGTTTCTAGGAGGGGTCAGCAACTGACTAGAGCCAGCGGAGCACAACCTCACGGAAATACTGACAGCCATTTCTATTATATGTGTTTGACATGAAACCGTTGCTTCAGGGCAGTGGGAATTGCAGACGGATAGGTATACGGATGGATATCGTGTCTCGTATGCTGGTCTTATACTCTGGAGGCAGGTATTCATGGGGCAGGAACCTTGGAAATAAGTCAACTACCCGGCCAGCACTTGATACATGGAAAAGAAGACGCAGCAAATACTGGCTAATGAGACGTGTTTGTTCTCCCTTGTCTGGTAGTATATAGCCAGAAAACTTGACCCGTATCTAGCGGGGTGTGGTCTCACGTACATCTAGGACCTACCTACCTAGGTACCTACCTAACATCCCACGTATGCATTCGTGTGAGGTACCTACGACAATGGATCTGAGCATCCATGATGTAGGCAGGCACTGCATTACTTGTACTTGAAGATAAGCGCGGAGAAAGGGCTCCAGAATCCAGAATCCAGACTGGATTAGGGAGGAGTCTGCCACTTCCGGTACCTACCTAACTAGTACTAGATGGCGGGGCATTCCCCTACCAGGTAGTGTCTAGTGTCAAGTACAGGTAGGTACCTAGGTACGTAGTACGCGGTAGGTGGGATAAGCGCCGGTAATAATTGTACGGCGGGCGCTGCGATATACATAGATTTCTTATCGATAAATCCAACGTGGGAAAAAAGTTGCTGGGTCGAGACTGGTGAAAAGACGTGGGTATTTTCACAACAATCCAACTGGCAAGGCGGCAGGCAGCAAACCCGCATTCAGTCAGCCCCGTGTTGCAGTCGCAGATGTTGATTTCTCGTCGAAACTAAATCACAATGGCGACGGCGTTGGCTGCGCAATTGGCGCAGATTGCCGCTAAGTCGAAGACCACCCTCGACGTCAAGGCCCAGAAGGCTGCCCATTCCAAGTCGCTGATCTTCGAGCCGAGAGTTGCCGCCGTGCAGAGCTTCCAGACGCTCTACGGTATATGTCGCGACGGCTTCGACGAGCTCTGCCAGCTAGATCCCCGGTTCATCCCCTTCGGTACCACGATATTCAGCGAACAGAGCCGGGATGAGGACCGCGTCCAGATGACTGCCGCCGAGAACGCAGAGCTCGACAAAAGGGTTGACTCGTTTCTTCGCCTCGCAGGAGCACGTCTGCGTCTCATGCCGACCATCAAAGCGATAGAATGGCTTATCAGGAGGTTCAGGTAAGCCCGGGGAGACAAAGATCTGCTTTGAGCTGCTGGCTAAATCTCGATTAGAATTCACGAGTACAATACATCCACCATTTTATCAACATTTTTGCCATATCACACCATTCCGGCTTTTGTCACACTGCTGTCAATACTACCTAGCGATCTCCCGCAAGTCTATAGATTCTTGGATCCTTACGTCAAGTCTTTGACATCGCCTCCACGAGCAGTCTTAGTCCACCGAGCCGTACATCATGCCGACTTCCTTACCACCTTGTCCACCTATACTCTCGATACATGCCGCGCGCATCAGCATTACCCCGCATTGATATCTTTTTGGGCTGGCATAATGACCGAGGCCGTCAATGGTATGCTGGATAGGTTGCGATCTGGCCGCGCCGCCATACAAAAAAGCAACGACCAAAGTTTATTCCACCTAATAGGACCTACCATTAGGGATGCGCTGGTCATGTCTCAGGTGCCCGGCCTGCAGATCGCCTGTTACATGGTGATTACAGTATATGTTGCAAAGGGTGATTTAGAGGATGGCACCATAAGTGCGCTGATGGAGCAGCTGGTTACTGGATGGACCACGGAGAGCCTGCGCCCCGGCTTGATATGTCTCTCTGTGCTTGCTCAATACCGATCAGCAAAACAGATGTCTGGAAAGGTCACGAGAGCCCTGTTAAAGGTTCAGAATCTGCCTGAACTGCTCGCTGATATTGGTAAAGAGCATGATCTGGGGAAATTAGCAAACGGCCTATGTCTTGCACTAATAGATCGGATATATAAGAAAGGCGATTCAAGGGGTCTTCCCTTGATTGAACCGCTTCTTCTCGCATCCGTTCTAAGCCAGCAACAGGCCGGGGTCATATTCAAGTCCCTCCTATTAGCCGCTTATAAAGTCGACGATCAAGTTGACGAAAAGGGTGAAATCCGAAAAGATCTGGCGTCCACGATTATTCGGCTTTCCCAGGTGGAGTCGGATGTTCGCGACATCTTTATTCAAGCTATCAATGATACACAGGTCGATCTAGATGAACTGGAGATGAGGCTAGACATACAAATCCGGCCAAACTTACTACTTCCCGCTCAACCAAGCACCGATGTCGAGATGACAGAGAACACTGAAAATGAAAACCAAGCTGAGAGTTTTGAGGCTGCGGTTGAACGAGTCAGCAAGATTCAGACGCAGGTAGTAGGATCATGCCTTAGATCCAAATCCTTGGATATTTTTGGCGACCTTTGCTCCGTTTACTTATCCGCTCTAGCCAGACCAGGCAATATCGCTATCTTCGACGAAATCCCACCCCTCCACCGCGAGCAAGCTAACAAAGGGCCTTTCTACTTCTCGTTTCTCATGAGAATATGGTGTGGGCCATACCCGACCTTGGCTAGAGTTGGTGCTCTTGATATGGCAAAAAACCGTTTAAAGCAAACTGATTGCAGTGGCGTCGATTATCAAGCCATCTTTCCATATGGTATAGCAGCTTTGAACGACCCATCTAGAAAGGTCAGACGGGCTGCTGCAGACCTCGTTGCAGTGTTAGGGAACTTCTACGTTGACACGTCAGCTTCGACGCACAAATGGGGACAAGAAACTTTGTACGATAAAACCCAAGCGCTCGAGTGGATGACCCTCGATACTTGTGAAAAGTTCCTTCGCACAATTCTTCCTTCGTTAGAAGAATGTGTTCTAAACGCGGACTATATCGTTGAAATTACCAATAGTGCACTGAATAGCGGTTCGAGGAATACTGTTGAGGGGGCTGAGAACGAGAAGCAGAACCGTTTGTCACACGGTATGCGGCACTCTATTTTAACATTCCTCGCACTGCACGCCGTGTATTCTCCTCTCTTGGCTATTAAGCTCCGCCTAGGTGTTTGTCTCAAGCAGGTAAAAAGCATCTCGGGGACATCTCGCACTCAACTCTTACTCCCATTGCTAAAGCAATGGACTACTTTGTCAGCTGAAAAGGCCAGTCGGCTCTGCTCCCTAGAGAAAATTGAGGAGTCGGCAGTTGATCAAAGTAGTCTGGAAGTACTCCTACCAAACGAGAAAGAGGGTATAGAGTTCATCCTTGATGCAGTCCAGACGAAAGATATCCTTCTGAGGCCTAACTTCCTACACGCTGCCTTCCTCCGCATACGAGATTTGTGGCCAAGCATGAAGACAGAGACGAAGCACCTCGTGGCCCAAAGAATGCTGCAGCTAACACAGAAAGATTGGTCAGACGACCGCAGTCTAGCCTCTACAGAAGCTGCCGATCTTCTACGGAATGTCGAGCTTACAACCGATATCTTATTATACTTCTTGGAGACTTTGGAGCCCACCACGAAGATGGCAGATGAACCACCGCCAGGCAAACGGAGGAGGACCAGTTCCTCGGAAGCTCACCGAGGACTGGGCACACAGGCGACACCAGAAATCAGTGCGACGCTGAAGCAAGTTACCTTCGTGCTACAGCTGGTAGAAGGATCTGAGCCCGAAAAGCATCCTGAACTACTTAATGCACTTTTCAACACCCTGTCGGAGCTGCAGCATTTCAGGGTATTGGTGGGATCGGAGCTTGGGTATCTTCAAAGCCTCGTACTTCGAAGCCTACATGCCATGGTTCCTGCGTATAAAGACAACTCAGAGCTCACTATCGACAGCACCGGCGGGCATGGTGACCTACTTGTTAACTGCATCCAGAAATCTTCGAGTCCGGCTGTCCAAAGTACTGCACTACTCCTCGTTGCAAGCCTTGCCAGAGTTGCTCCTGATCTAGTCCTGAATAGTGTGATGCCCATCTTCACACAAATGGGCACTTCGGTTCTTCGACAGAGTGACGACTATTCGGCTCATGTTATTAATCAGACTGTCAAGGAGGTTGTGCCTCCATTAATCCAGTCGCTACGTAAAGGCAAAGTTAGCCCCCTAGCTGGCTCGTCAGAACTCCTTCTCAGCTTTGTTACTGCTTACGAACATATACCTTCTCACCGACGACTCGGCCTGTTTGTGTCTCTTGTGGAGACTCTTGATGCTAAGGAGTTCCTCTTCGCCCTTCTCGGCATGCTCATAAACATGTACGGCCCTGGTGATCAGGTCCTATCGTTTGCCACTGAAGTCTTCAACTACTTCACTGTTGAGATTCAACTACAGTCTCTTATAAGGCTGCTTAACTTGATTGGAGATATTTTCCAGCCTAGGCCAACTATCTCTGCCGTACTTCTTGGCACAGGTGACCAAAGCGAAAGGGATCCTGAGAAAATGGGTCTAAGCGAACTCACATTGCTCCCGCACCTGCTCTCAAGCAGGAAATTGACTACACAGATTAGCAGGCTAGCAGAGCGAGATGACATGGAAGCGTCTAAGATTCGCGAGCTGTACTCTACGCTGCTAGAGGACTTATTGCTTCTAGCAGATTCACTAAAACAACACAAATCTTTGTACAACTGTTGTGGCAATGCGCTTTCTAAGCTCTTGAACCTTCTCTCGATTGGGGAGTTTATCAAGGCCGTTGAGACACTCCTGGACCGCCCAGATGCAATCCTACGCCGAAAGGTACTGAAAGCTGTTGAAGTGAGGATCGATCAAGAAAGCCAAGCGGATAGCAATTCTAGGGCCGCGTTACTCGCTTTCCTACCGCAGCTCACAGCAATCATCAGAGTGTCAGATGATGTCGCATATAAACATATCGCTGTCGGCTGCGTTGACAAGATTTCGGAGAAATATGGAAAGAAGGACCCTGAAGCAGTGGTTGCTGCTGCTTCCACCATTGCTGGGGACCAATGCCTTGGCCAAGATGACTTGCAACTTCGCATCATGGCCCTCTTGTGCTTAGCTTCGTTGGTAGACGTTCTTCAAGATGGCATCGTTCCTATACTGCCATCTGCAATTCCCAAGGCTCTCTCCTACATAAACGAGAGCTTTACTAACAGCGCTCGACTCCCAGAGCTACACAATGCAGGTTACGCCTTCATCACAGCGCTCGCGCAATACCTACCGTATATGTTGTCGGGCTCATATTTGGGGCAGATACTTTCCGTTTCTAGCGCCTCAGCTAGATCAAAAATGGGAAGCGAATCCAACGACGCTCGTCAACAATGTCTTCAGTTCATTGCCAAGCAAGTAGAGGCGAAGACAATGTTTATGGCTCTCGAAAAGAGTCTGAGCACTTATGCTGATGCAGGCCACATGGTAAGCAAGCTACAGAACAATTACGGGAGCCACGAGCTAACAAATGTTTCGTTTCAGGCCACGCGTGAATATCTCAATGTCTTGGGAATCGCAATCGACAAGCACTCAAAAACTGACATATCCAAAAATGTCACCGTCTTGTCGTCTATATTCCTCAACACACTTGACCTTCGTAGACTCCTTCACTCACACAATGACGTCGACAGCGAGTTTATAAGGCATATTGGCCAGGTTGAGGAAATCATGAATAATGTCGCACTCAGAATGGTTTACAAGCTGAATGATACTGCCTTCCGGCCCATATTCTCTCAGTTAATGGAGTGGTCCACGGCGGTGCCAAAAAAGGAGAAGGCTGGAAGAAATCTCAGACTTCTCAGCGTATACAATTTCTTATCGGCGTTCTTCAGCAACCTCAAATCCATAGTAACGAGCTATGCAACTTACGTTGTTGAAAGTGCCGTCGGTGTGCTCAAAACGGCAAATCCTACGAGTGCAGAGGAACGAGAGCTCTGGAGGAAAGTCTTACAAGTTCTAGCACAATGCTTCAAACATGACCAAGACGAATTCTGGCAAGCACCAGCCCATTTTAGCGCTGTCGCACCTGTCCTCATATCACAGTTCACGCACGCACCGTCGGTCGACTTGACAAAAGATCTGATCCCTGCCATGGTCGAATTAGCGGCGACAGCAGACTCCCAAGAGCACCAGAAAGAGCTGAATACCTCTCTTCTGAAGAACTTGCGTTCCGAGCTTGCACCGGTGCGCCTCGCTGTGGTAAAATGTCAGCAAGCCCTTACGGACAAGCTGGGAGAAGAATGGCTCTCTATGTTGCCGGAGATGTTACCTTACATCAGTGAATTGCAGGAAGATGACGACGAAGATGTGGAGAGGGAGACGAATCGCTGGATCGTGGGGATCGAGACTGTTCTAGGGGAAAGCCTCGACGCGATGCTTCAGTAAATAACCACATATACATATATTAGGTATATCGTTCAATTAAAGAAGCTCATTCAAGATCATAGCTTTGGAACCCCAGGTGATGATTGCAGCCTAAAACATTAAGTGCCTTAGTCCAGGCTTTCAAGTGCTTTCTTTAACAACTATATTCGACGCTGATCATAGTCGCTAACCCCGCCTATCCGTTATCGAATCAATCAATATTCTGCAAGCCTACTCCCCCACTGCCACATATGAACAGAAGTCATGCTGTCCTTGGGATTGTTTTGGCCTACGTCCACCACACTTCGATAATCGCTAGGTAGCACCTTGTGAGTCCTGTAGTGGAGATATTGACTGTCTGCTGTCTATTAGGCAGTTTATATATCCTCTGTTGGTACTAAAATGCAGCGAAGTACCAAATTGAGGCTATTCCTCCTACGTAGGTACTAAAAATGCAGTGAACAGAAGTGTTGGAAATTTCCCAAAGTATTCAGTCTACAGATTTCACAGGGAATATGAAACCACGTTAGCTGTGACAAGGGCATCTCAGGGGCTTGGAACAGGGGCTCGTATTCAACTAATAATTCTCTAGGGGTCTAAAGGGTCCTTGGTTTCTTTTTCTTTCGAGCGATGTAACCTCGTCCCCTTGGCCTCAATTTATATTCATGCCTTCAAACCTGTTATCTACCCCCTCACTTAGTCGAGGCCTTCTTCGCAGACTCCTCTAGTCTGGTGAGCCTCATAGACCAATAGATACGGCCTTCCAGACTGTATGTCTTGAATCAGGCTTGGCAGGCTGGTCCGTATGACATTAGCATTTCCCGTATAGTACGCATAGAATGTGTGGGTTCAAGATCTAACAACAAGGCTAGGTAATGCAGTTTGTTATTTCATTGCTTCCGTTTAAATCAAAGAAATATATTTAATATTATTTACTCCCCCGACATGTACAGGCAGCTGTAAATGTCGGTGGTGTTGTAGGAGCGATGGAAAACACTGTTGTTGGGTAACACGTTAGGATTTTCATATAGTCTAGACCTACAGTCGATATGCGGAAGCGACCTCGTCTAATAATCTGGATTGATATGACGTGCTTAGGTCGATGGACGAGAAAGCCACAGCTAGAAGACTCTTAGCCCTACCTCACGGACCTCCTAATAGGGGTTTTAAAACATATAACAGACTTAATATTCATAAAAACAATTAGCAGTTCATTTACTGAGAGCTCAGACAGGGACTGTGATTTGTACCCCTAGGATGGCACCTATATGTTTAATAGATAGCGACCGGTGTGGCTTAAAGAGCCGTTGTCCCGAGTAATAGACATTATTATTATAATAAAAGCATTTTGTACTAACACCAGAAACATTAAAACGTTATCGTCGTATAGAAACCGGCCGAAATCCAGATCTACACCGTACGGACTCTGGCTTTTGTGCGTGGCAAAGCTTGGTTCTAAGCTAGCAATCAATCGATAATATGCGAGGACAGCGAGACAGCGGCAGAGTACCAATTATTACGTAGATTTAGGGAATTGCAGTGATTACACGAATGATAGACGAGATGGTTATAGCGAGGAGTTTTACAAATTTAAGTCCAAAAAAACATATCACAGAAAGATGCTTAGTCGAACAATTCGTCTGGGTTGTTACCCAATCTTTGTGGGCTAATATGCAGCTCTTGAGAGACGTGAAGGAAAAGAGTAGTTGGGAGCAGATGGTTTAATGAAGTAGAGTATCTTCGCATTTTGAGTAATATTAGGAGTTATTCTCTTAGCTCTGCACTAGTGTTTCTATACTAATACTTCAGGTGCGCTGCCTTTGCCAGGGCCTTGCAGCTGGTTAAAAAGCCCCAGGATCGGGCACAGTTGAATTCATATGTTGCCTTTGCGTATGGTAGGCTATCTGTTCCACAGCCATCTTTCAACATGATAGTGTCGAAGCCTTGAGCATGGGCGTCTTGTAGAGTGGCGCCCACGCACTGATCGGTGTTGACACCCGAGAAGAGGAGGGTACGGATTCCTTCCTTCGTCAGATACTCGCCGAAGGCTGACTTCTCGCTCCACAGGCCAGAGTTGCGATTCTTGTGAATCCAAACGTCCGGACGGGCCGCTCTTTTGCCCTCCTCGAACGCGCCGGCCAGGGGCCCATGCAGGGCGGCATTCCATGTTCCTCTCATCATCGCCCGGCCGGCGTTGACCCGACTACCATTATCCAGGACGACCTCTCCAAGTTCTGTGCCCGGCAATCTCATGAGATTTGGCCGTTCGCCGCATTTGATAAAGTTTGCGGGGTCATCGGGGTCACGATACCTGTCTCCAAAGCCGTAGTCGACCTTTTTACTGTTCACGTCGAAGGCAAACACGCGAACCTCGGCGGGTGGCATGCTAGCGAGATCATCTTCAGTGAGACCCTAGTTCAGCCAGATTATCTGGAGACCAAGCTTGCGCGCGGCCGGTATAGCATGTTGGAGTATCGCGTCCTGGGCTTCATACATGGGCGGAGCGGACGGCGGATCGAGTGCTTTGTGCAAACCGAAATTTTGCATATCGATGATCACAAGCGCCGTCTTTTGGGGGTCAATTTTAACGTTGGCGAGTTCGCAATCGAGGTGGACGCCATTCTCTGGCCAGTTCGAATTGGGATCTGCCGGACGTGTCAGGTCCCAGCCATCAGGAGACCAAATCCATGTGTTCCCCTCACTTCCAACGAGAATCCTCTGGTGGGGGAGGTTATCCGAGAAATCCTCAGCCACATTCTTAGTCAATATGGTGGCCATTTTCACAGACGGCACGTATCATTCCACATATACAGAAATACAAGGGGAAGTTCGAGACAGCGTTGAGTGCCTCTCTTTGGGCGGCGTCTGGCAGCAAAACTGCCAGGACCTGATGCGCTGTACAAAACCATTGCATTTCGCAAGAATATCCTCTGATAGGCTAAAACTCTATATAAGACAATTATTGTTCAAGCATTAGGTAGGTATATCATATGCTTTTATAACCTTTGGGTTCTGCCCTGTTTCCCGTTCCCCGCCAGCCATTGACATCGGGGTGAACTAGCCTCCTTCAACGGATATGAGACACACGAACAGCTCGTAAGTGTGACACGGTTCGTTATACACTTGTCGTTTACCGTCACATACTGTGAATATCAACTCTGGTTCCCTCTCAGCGCCGAAAGCTTCTCCCAGCAATGGAGTGCTTCTGTCGCTTCTATGAGTAGCTCCCTAGAGCACCACGATAGACTCCGGGTATCTTCTGTCAGCTCTTTCGATGACGTTCAAGGGCTATTCTCCAGCACGCGTGCCTCTTCTTTATCGGCCGCTTCTCTCCAAGAGCTTACTACGCCTGCTTATTCCCTGGAGAAACTTAAAGACTTCATGGATTTTGTTTCCAATGAAGCTTCTGGGGCCTTGTTGGTCTTGTGGTGTACGTACGTACCAACCTCCTCTTCCGCCGAATTCTCATTCTAACGACATAAAGCTCTTTCAATCAGAAGAAAGTGTTGCACCGCGAGGACCTCGCATGCTTCGCATTATCTGCGAATATCGAATTTCTCAACAAGTATCGCGGCAAGGCGGCAAGTCTGCCAGTGTTAAGAGACGCGTTATCACACAGACCCAAGAAACTAAAACCAGGCCTGACCTAGGTCAGGGCCTAGGTCAGCCCCTAGGTCTAGCGAACTGCATATTCGTATGCATATTCGTGATTTTGTAAATAGTTATATGATCGGGTGGCAGAGCCTATGGATTATCAGAGGCTTCCCGTCTCTTTGCCGTTGCCTCCCGTATGTTCTGATCTATCCGAGACAGCAATACGAGAGCGCGAGGTCAAAGGGAAGCGAGGAAGCCAGGCGGCTGGCCCAGGTGAAGCTATTCGCATATATAGCCTGGAGTTCGCCCGCCTGGATAGATAGAAGGGCTGGAGAGCCAGAGCCCCCTTGATCGCATAGATGATTATTAGTTAATCTGATCACTTCTCCACAAGCCCTTGTAACACGTGTGCTTCCATATTGTTAATTCATTGCTCGCATTCCTGATCACAACTATTAAGTTTATTGGGGAGGATGTGCTGTACTACTCAAGTGGTGAGTTCTAAGACTTATCCTAGTCTTTATAGCCTAACCAGTTTTAAGATGGCAGCGTCTGGGAGCCCCTCGAACAACAATTACAAACCTTCTCCAAACCGTCGTCGCCTACCCAGGGTCCCGAAGAGCTGGCGACCCTTCCTTGTTTCATCTATCCTGCCTCTAAAACACCTCGCTTCTTTGATCGCACCGAGGACATCATCCAAATGGACAGGTACTTCAACAACAGAGCCCAGTATGCTAACCAGCTATTCCGCTCGCTTGCCTTGTACGGTATCGGTGGAGTTGGGAAGAGTTCTGTTGCTCTATGGTATGCCGAGCCCAGAATTCACCGACATTGCTGTACGGTTGAGGTCGCCAAATGAGCAGCCCAAAGACCATGATCCAAATAGGATTCTCGTCTTGGATTAGCTACAAGATACTGGTAAGACGGTACGGCTATGTCTTCGTGCCCCGCTAACGTATCAAGAATGCAGATGGCTCTTGGTCTTCGACAACGTCGAATCTGTTGACCTATTAATGACGTACTAGTCAACCGCTTCTCGCGGCCAGGCAGTCATCACAACTCGTAACCATAACTTTGCGTTCTACCCCGCGGATGGCGGGCTTGAAATCACAGAATGGGATGCCGAAATAGGCTCTCAATTCTTGCTGCACTTGCTCTCAACTGACATTAACAATCAACTAACCAAAGATGAAGTTTACAGTGCATACGGATTGTCTTCTAAACTTAGTGGACATGCCCTCGCATTGTCTCTTATGGCCGGCCTAATCCGTCGCCGCTCCTGATATACGGTCTCCTGATAAGGACAATAGTGAAGACAAGACGGAATGGCCTGCTATACTCAAATGGGGAAAGGGAACCGAAAGCGAAAGAAAAGGCAGAAAAACTCCATGAAGAGGGCAACGCGTCTTCTTCTCTCTCGTTTTCCTTCAGCAAATGACACTGATTGCGAAATTTGGGGGCGATGATCACCAAGTTTATAGTCACAAGATTTGCGGAATATACAAACGCTCATTCAGTTTTAATTCGATTCAATTTCTTAGCTAAGGTGTAACAAAGAGATTGTGGCTGTGTTCCCACCTCTGCCCTGAAGATATATATCCAGTATGTGTGCTAACCGTCCTTGCCCGGAAACGAGTGATTTGGCGAAGGTGATGAAGTGAGACACCATCAAGTAGAGACTGCTCAGGCTTGTTGCTCTTTGGGCTTTGACAGATCAACCCGACGAGCCTTCTGAGGCATGGCTCCCTGAGAGTCGTTGCCAGCTAGAAAGATGACGTTGGTAGCTGGGTTGCCAGCGGGAATAGCCTGGTACCAGGCTTTCCAAGGCTGAGAGAGGTTGGTAGTGGAGGAAGGCATTTTAAGCTATTGGATTTTCGTGCAAGTTGCTTCGCTTCGATGTTGGCTATGACGTCTTAGATGACTGCTGGCATTACTAGTTGGGAGGGGACCTATCTTACTTACAAGAAGTTGTCGGTGACCTGGGTTGATGGTAAGCTTGTAGAGTGTTTTGGGCGCGAAGAACCCGGGTATAAATATTCAGCAGCCCGAGAGCTAAATAGCCCAAGGTCCATTCACTGGGGGCGGAAAGAAAGAGGGGATTTCGGGCATAGGCTAGTGAGAGCCGTGTTCTCCAACGATGGCGAAGGTGCAGAGGAGCTTGAATGCAACCTTCAACCAACTGATCTAGGAAGTTCTCATGTCCTATCGTCTACTGTTTGGCCAGTCCCGCGCGTCGCGCAAGGTAGGGAGAACCTTGTTGCAGGTGATGGAAGCCCAGCATGACTATGACCAGCTGCTAGCCTGCTTGTGTACCAAATCCCGCAAAGAAGTGGTTTAAGATGCTCCCGCAGACTTTCTGGCCAGTTTCCTGCCGCGATTACAATAACAACTTGCAGGAGGTTGATTCGTACAGTTCCCGAGACGACTTTCCCACTCTAGGATCCCGCCTTGCTGCCATTCAAGAGTTCGATATAAGGCAGCAGCTAAGCAAATTACGGGATTTGTAGAGGACCGTATAAATACATTATAGTGGTACACGTTTTGGACAGTGTTGATAGTTGGCGATCTGTCGATCCTCCTTGCAATTCTGCAGCTGGTTGCTGCGATTGTCCAAGTGGTTCGCTCCTAACCTTCTGTCTGTCACTCCGAATACCGCCGCTCTGCAGGTATATTGCCAACTATCGATTTGTCACGCATTCATAATATACCCCTAAGATAATAGATGGCCGGGGTGTTTTCAATGTTAGGTTTTAATAATTGTCAAAATGAGCGAACCTTATCGCACGACATGCAAAGACACAACTAACAAGCAGCAATATGACATGCAGCAACATAACATGCAGCGACATAACATGCAGCGACATCCGACCTGGGCAAGTCGTTAAACCAATAGATAAGCCATACCTCTACGAGATAGTAGAGTAGTAGGCGATGAAATAATCATAGACCATACTACAAGACAGTAGTAAAAGACTAAACCGTAGACTACAGAACTATCATCGAAGGCAAGGCTTGGCAGAAAATACCTGATTTGTATAGAGTGAATCCAGACTGCGTCCGAAGAAGAAAAGAGGACGAGAAAAAAAGAGGATGGGGAGAGGAAAGGCCCCCCAAATTTGCAATTCGCATTGAGTTGTTGGTTGTACCGGCATGTGGCTGAACCGTAATTAGTGATGGAGCGGTTGTTATTGTTGTTGTTGGGGGCGCTCCAGCTGCCGCATGAAACTATATGGCTACTTACCTACCTTAGAAACCCAGCCGTGACTGGTTATTTAGGTACCTTGTGGAGAATGTGGACTGACTGTATGGCTCGATGTCACGATCCCCCTTTACCTTTATCGAGAGTCAAAACTCTTAGTTGAGGTACGATGTGTAAGACATCTAGAATATATATGTACCAGGTAGGTAGTGTGTGTATTTCTTAGAGAACCGCAACTGCAGGCAGAAACGCTCTGACTTTCCTGGTCTACCTCCCCTCCCCGTTAGCCTGTGTAGGCCGCGACATACCCAGGCCCAGCGTTGTCCCCTTTCCGCTCCTTTTGTCCAACATCTGTATTTGCTCCCACTTTTCGATTCATCCAGTTTCTCAGATAGGTAGCAAACATGCTCGAGACAAAAGTCAGATATCTAGCTCGGGACGATTTGTACCGTGTTGAAAAGCCCTACTCGGCGGACTTTGCTGTAGACGAGCAGAGCGGCGCCAAGAGGTCAAACATGATTACTACAGATCGTCATGTCCAGGTAGTGCCGGTTACTAGTCGAGACGTCTTCGATATAAATCTTAACGGGTTCTGTATTGTTGAAATCAGGGAGGCTGGTAAATCCAGTGGCTGGGTACTTCGCCCCACACACATCTTCTATATAAGTAGAAGTACCACCGCATCGCACTGTCCTAGACTTAGTTCCTTAAGTAATACAATATACGGTTCATCAACCTAATACTCATAACTCAACATGTATTCTGAACGAGGATACAAACCTAACGCTGGAAGAAGCGCTCGAGAGGCCTGAGGAGGCGGAGCTAGAATACCAAGCCGAACTTGAACTTATCCTTCACAAGCATTTCCCAGAATATACGAGATTCGAGGGTCTCGATTTCGTGGTAAGTCGACTGTAGCTAACTAAGAATCTCATCTTTTGACGAGCCACGCAGGTACGGAGGCGGCATCCAGACTATCCTTCGGAGAAAGTACAGCTTGTCAATTACCAACAGCCCGCGACGGTCGCACACAGTGACTACACACCCGAAGGCGCAATCGAACAACTAAAGGGGTCCTTTCCGGGTCAAGAGGCTCACTTTCTAGACAAGGAGTATGATATGATCAAGTGTGTTGTTATTCTCCAGCTTTCCATGGTTCCCCCTGCTGACGAACCCCTCCCCCAGTGTCTGGAAACCACTGGTTGGACCTAACAACGACTGGCCGCTGGCGTTATGTGACTATTCTAGCATTCACCCCTCGGACATCACCCAGGCGGATGTTCTGCATGCGGACCGCATCACCGAAAACCAACTCCTACACCCAAACGACCAACACCGTTGGTACTATGTAGAGAACCAGCAGCCCAACGATCTAATTGTGTTCCGGAATGTAGATAGCACCGGGAAACGAGCAGGTTTGGGACCCAATTCCTTCGGCAGAGGTACAATTATTAACAAAGACTAGTGGGGTTCCATGCCGCTATCCCGAATCCGAGCTCAACAGAGCCACCACGTTCAAGTGTTGAAGTCCGCTTTGTTGCCTTCAGATAGCGGGAATTAAACTACCGTTCATGTGGTCCATATAAACCTGATTAACTTGGTGGCCTTCTAAGCACGGAAGCGCGCGTTTAGTAGAGCTTATGCAATAAACTTAGTTAGCGAGCCATAGGAGAGGGTAGGGAGGAATCGTCTATTGCACTGGACTGCTTGAGTTCGTATATGGGATGGATTAAATAACTCCTTATAAAATTCTCATTGTCTCTATGGAATAAATTATGACGGAGCCATCTAAATGGGGCCATACGCCGTAAATGATATGTCGAGAACTACTTTAAAAGTATTACTCCAAGAAGCGAACCCGCCTCTGTTCATCGGTCCACTTCCCGAATCCATTGTAGGGTATGGCTTGCGCAGAATTTGGAGGGCATGGACCGTGAACCTAAGGGATAGATTATCATCAGGTTCACTTGTCAAAACTTGATCAATATAACGAGTTCTAGTCAGATTTGTCTGTAAAATATGAAAACAAAGAGCGATAGACGAAAATTTATGCTCCTATACGCTTTACATAATCTCGACAGTGACCTCATCCCACGAAAGCAGTCTTATCATCAGTCTCCATACAGCATCATTCATGTCCTTCCAATTTTTACATTCATCTCCCATTGCCTTGAACTCAGCCTGTCGAGATGGATCGAGAGCGAGAGTATCGTGCCAAAGACTTCCAACTAGACCAGGTGCAGGTTCCTCGTAGCAGATAGCGGCATCGAATCGTTCAGACAACCGTTGTTCATGTGGGAATGCCGGGTCGAGGCCACTTGATTCGTAATCTAGAGCACGCGAGAGCTCAACCCAGGGCCTTCCAATACCATCAAGCAAATCTGGGCGAGTTTGAGTGCCAGTTCCAATCATCCATTGTAAAATGAGCTGTAGCTGGGCCTTTGTCGTCAAGTTTAAAGCCGCTGCCAGCTCATCGGCGCGGGCCGCCTTTAGGGTGGTCTTTGATGATCGAACCAAACGGGCTCTCCGTATAACGGAGTGGCTTGAATCTATGCCGTTGTCATACCATTTAAGCAAAAGACAGTAGACTTCCTTGAGGGCAGATCGATAAATAGATTCGCATTTCCCCCCCGAGGCTGTAAATTGTTCTTCGTTTTGCTCTATGAAGAGATAAGGCAAATCCTTAGCGACCTCGTCAGGAGTTTCTGGTCTGTCGACAAGCCAGACCGAATTTGCCGGGCATTTCTTGTGCGGCTCATCCGTTGGCCATGCCACGGTGAGTCGGAGAAATTCGTATTCAGCACTGGACAGCGGAGGCAGCGCACGTGTACTGTCAGTGTTCCAATCAGGCACCCATGAAGGGAGCGACAGACGGGCCGGGCGATGCATACCAGCCCGTTGCAATACCTGGCCCCAGCCGTACCGTGATGCGAGATGTAACGCGGTCTTGGTGTAACATTGCGCAACAGTGAGGTTGTAGTCCGCCGATAAGCCATGTTCATCAATGGCAAGCCCAAGGACCGAGTAACTGGGGAGAATTAAGTAGTCGGTCGTTAATCAGGTGTCTCTCAATATAAAACCATGCACATTACATCTAACAAATCTAGGGTTGCATACTGCTATATATTTAGCTATGTTTATTCGTGAGCAAGTAATAGAGCCATTAACAATTATTACGTACCACTTTGTCTCGTAGATCGGTTGCTTGACAGCTGCTGGCAAGGTCCAGTAAGGTGAGCAATTGCCTCGGTGCTAGGCCCTTCCAGCTGTTTGAGAGATCTAGAAGGGGTTGAGAATAAGTGCTCTCCGTCAAACCCGTAGCATATAGCAACAAATAGGCCCAAGGCACCTCCCTATCACCGCAAATTAAAGTAACTTTGCGAGCTAGCAAGATCTCTTCTAGTCGATATATTCACATTAGTTGAGTTCTTGCAATTTAGGATCGCTCGAGAATTTCAAGGTCGGGTATCGCAACACGACTTACTTCGAGAGAGTCAGCTTTTTAGTTGTGAAGGGCTGGTAGTTGGAAATAGAGGTGATGGAAGCCTGCAAGAAATTCGTTCATACATACCGTAGCACCCAAACCCTCGAGAAATAGATCCGATTTATGAAGGCTTCAAACGAAACGGGAGCCAATGTGTGGACCTCTGCAAGTATCTCGAGAAAGTTTTGGCTGAAAGGTGGCACCTCACCCACATAGGCCAATACGGTGCATGCACGGGAATATATCCGCGGCATGAGCTGGACTTGGTGCCCCCGTTCGTCGATGTTTTTTTGATCAATGCATATACTATCGATCCAGATCAATCTGTTCTCCGATTGAAGACGGACACGCTTCAAAGCATTCTTGCAATTTCGAGTTACCTTGAGTTGTTGCTGCTGCTGCCCAGCCAAGTAGATGGATTCGCAAAGGGTAGCATCACCGGATTCATCCGCCCACGTATACGAAATGGCGTCGTACGCCGGTAGAGATAATGTATCCTCAACGAAAACTTCGCCTCGTAACTCTTCGTCATAGTTCCCGCAGAATAAACGCAGGAGCCTGATGTACGAGGGTCCAGTGAGGGGCGGGAGAATGGCTGGCTGGGGAGCGAAGGAGCCGCATCGCATACAGCTCTGGACCCCATCGCAGGATATCAAATCCAAACTTCGACAGGCAGGGTCATGCCACTCCATCGTGGCTTTCCCTATTGGAGGGGTTGGCTCAATCGTGATTATAGTCGGCGCTGGGGAGTTGCATTAATAGTGTTAGATTTTGACCAATTTTTGCACATGCTGCATGGTGGGGTTTGTGTGTCGTCATATTTGATTACCAGGTAACCTCTGCTCCCCTAGATAGCACATGGTGAGACTTGTTCATGTACAACTTGCTATCCACAGTTCCAACGATTGAACATGAATCGGATCTACATATGCGTCGAAATCACTTAACGTGGCCTGACGATAGACTTCGTTATTTACGTTTTGAACCCAGATCCGCAGTCTTCCCTTATCTAAATAACCAACGGCATCTTCTCGGACACAATACAAACAGTAGGGAAATAGTCAGCCGGGATCCTCGGCTGATTCAGGTTGGTGATTGCCGGCAAGTGAGAGACGTAAAGGGCATTTCGAGTCTTGATATCACAGTGAACCAGATATTAGCTAGCAATCTCCCATCGGTATAAATGCCAAGAGTCCTCTAACCTACATACTATTAGATCATGATCCTCATCTTTTCCCCTAAGCGATTTATACATAGATTTAAACGATTATATAACGCTACGATTTGGAAATAAAATGTTACCTTATGAGAAAAACAAGAAATTGAGGCAATACCAGTCTCCCTAATAACGTCAAGCTGTCACTAAAACGTCATCTGCACGTAGAATTCGCCTCCGAAACCTGGAACGCAGACTTCGCCGAGTCGGCGGCGTAGGAGCGGTTGCTTCTGTCATAGTTTGAGCAGTCGGGGTGCGTGGACCACCCCCCTGTGCACTCTCCCGCATCCTCTCTTCCTCCTCTCTCTTTTTATGCTCCTTTTCCTTCTCCTCTTTCTTTTTCCGCTCTTTTTCCTTGTCCTTGTCCTTTGCCTCCTCCTGCTTTCTATCCCGCGGCAGCTGGACTCTTAGTGCTCTATCGAAACGATCGCATAGATCTTTCGACATGACGTTTAACACTGGGTTATGCGAGGCCCCAATCTGTTTTAAAACCTCCGCGGATATAAAATCTTCGAAGGATAATCGAAATGCGACTTCGCCGACTTCTTCTCCGTTCTCATCTCGAAGTATCTGCTTTGCTTTAGAGGAATTCTAAAAGGATATAAAGGGACCTATCTTACTTCGCCGACTGCTTTCCCGTTCTCGTCTCGGAATATCTGCTGTTCGTTAGAGTGATATATGAAATAATAATCATGAAGAGAACAATCTTACTGCAGGGCGATCGTTATCAAGGATTGCTGTAGCTTGTTGGGTGCGATTATCAATCTCAGCGCGCCATACATATATCTTTCCAAGCGCCTTCTTCTTTTTTACGGTATCTGCCATCTTGGCTACATCCTCGTCAATAGCCTGCTTCTTTTCGGGTTTACTAAGCCCGTGCGGTCGAGTCTTAGGCTTAGGATAGCATCGATATAAGTCGTATAGGTCGACGCCGATAACGGTCCGAGTCTCGCCATTGCTTTGCTCGATATACCACTTGCACTTCTTCTCCAATTTATCACTGCTTTGGGACCATCCCACCTCTACTACTAGCCCCGGGTATTCCGATTCTTCGTCTTCGTATTGATAGGATAGATCTGGATCTTTCTTATCACATTCTGCCAGATCCGAGTTGTGGACGGAAGTACTTCGATACCCCTCAATCCTTTTAGCCATCGCTGTAGTATGGCCGTCAGTACATTGTGGCCCAGGGCACCTTTTTGTGCTGCAATTTGCCTGTTTCTTTTGTATAGCTTCCAGCCAGAGTAATATAGCCTTCTCTATATTCTGTGACAACAATTCGTGGAACGCAGTAGGCATCCGAACAACAAACTGCTTGAGTCGCTTATTGTTCTTGCCTTTATTATCCGCAGTATAATCGTACCTAATATATGCGATTAGCTATAATTATATGCATGCCTAAAAATGATGGTTATCTTACTTGAGGTCAGTCTCGAAAACAGTCTTCAATGTCTCATCATCTTCTATCTCTCCAAGTAATTGTCTATACTCGCCGAGATATAGTGTACGTTTGGATACGTCCTGATTAGCAAGTCTTTTACCGGCCCCGTAATCTCTGATCAACTTTTTAGCCTCTTCCACCCTTGGGTTCTTCTTTCTCTTCTTCTCGACGTCGCTGCTACCATTTTGGTCATCGGCTGCCCGCTTTGCGGGCGCCATAATGTCGTTACTTTGAGTAGATATGGATCTATGTTGTTGTTGCTGTCCAAAATTGATAGAAGTTGTCAAATTCTCTAGTGCGTTGCCCTCAAACTTCGGGGAAGGCTCTGAATAAACACTACGATGTGAATCGGGGGAGGGTGATATCGATAAATCCTCCTATGATCTTAGCGAGCTGGATCCAGAGGCCTCACTGCGAACTGACGTAGCAGGAGATGAGTGTACTACCGATTGGGTACGTGAAGTAAGAGCTAGAACTTTGCGTGGAGAACTGGCAAAAGGCTTGGTAAGGGTTGTCAATACACTGGCAAGTCTCCTCGGCGTCGCTTTGCTCTCAGATGAGGGTGGCGAAGAGGGCGGTGTTGGTTGCCGAGTGGTGGAAGGTGTCAAAAGGGGTGAAAACGCATACAAGTAGGCAGTCAAGTAGTTGTATTTAGGATAATCAAAAGGAAATAAAGCAGCTCCAAGGGACGTGGGGGATGTGGAGATACATATAGACAGATGAGTAGAGTGCACATTCCTCCCTTACTTCAACAGAAGTGTCACGACAACGCTGGCGTACGCCGCCGTAACACACGCGGAGGCGTTATATGTATACGTAACGAGCGCCCTGGATATCCTGCCTTGGGGTATTCCTGGATCTTTTGGTCTATTGCCGTAGTGGTTATTGATCATTAAGACGTCTACCTGCATGGTGTAATTTGTTGATTAACACTGGATACTGGATAGGAGACCCAGAAGAATATCACACATGTTGCTACCACGTCATGTGTTACTTCTAATTTATTGGAACTGTTCAATATAGCCACTGTCACAAGCACATATGAAACAAAGAGCATTCTGTATGTAGCCAGATTAGCCTAGGAAGGTGCTTTTAGAAACCTTCGCGCAACAACAAATGTCTATTGCCTACCTAGGTAAGCTGCAGTAATCATCATAGAGCATTTGCAGCAAGTTATATCAGGTTACGGTACAAAAACCTCATATTGGCGATCTAAATCAGTGTAAGTAGCTACTACCACTATGTACATCATAATAACCGGCAACCGAATTATTTGGCTAGCTGATGAAATTAGAATTTCTGAATCACGATAGCTGCCGTCATCTTATCACCCCCTCTACTATAGCTGGATTTGTCCAATAGCGCATGAGCGATTTAAGAGAGTGCATAGGCGACGCCTTACTCTTCGGTGCGTCGAGTCCAGACTGTAGTGTTGTGAAGAGGAAGCGTTGCGGTGAGTGAAATAGAAAATAACGCAGAAAGTGTGTAGAAGATGCACCGATGATGGCGGGTACCTAAGTCTGTGGTATGGGAACTTCTAGCATTAAACTAGGTCCTAGCACCCTTTCACAACAATGTATCCGGGAACAGATCATTCAATTCAAGTGAATATCAGAGGTAATATCGTAACTCAGTGGGTACATAGGACATGATTGTAGTGGTATGAAGGTATATGTGTCTTGTCAGTTCCAACTGGTTTGCATACATGTTGAGATACTACCTGGAGCGTAGAGACCAGGTTGTACGGTTTATGTCGTTAGTGACGGTGCCGAGGACATGGACCGGCACTTGGTGGAGACGGAGATCAACACAGTATTTACAAGCAGCAGCACATGCCCTAAATGGTCAACCTTCGTCTGATGCAGTTACGTTCTGGGTTGGCGTATCTCTTCCAAGATACGTACTTTAAAAGGTGCGTCGTAAGTGATTCATCGTGTAAGTGAAGTGAAGTGCATGTGTGTACGTATAAATGGCGTGTCAATAGTACGACCTGAACTCGGGGCAACGATAATCAGGTTCCAAACGACGCAATATGTTCGGGGCGAGTCCTTTTTCGCGCAGGGCTCCCCCTCTAACTAAGGCGTGCAGGGCGTCGCGCGCGACTTTTGGGGCGCATTGGCGGGGTTATGGAGCTCAACAGCTCCCTCTGCTCGCCAGGAACCGGACCCCGCCATTTTCTTTGCGAGCCCTCGAACGTCATCCCATTCCTGGACCGGCGAACACATTCTTCCATATTTCGATCTCTATTCTACTCTGTATACGAATCCTATTTTTATACTATTCCCTAAGTTAGTAACATACCGAGAGCAAAGCTTAGAATAGTTGCTAAATCTAGTGCCAGACGCTAAGTAGCATCAACCTTTACAATGGCGCGCAAGTTCTTTGTCGGCGGCAACTTCAAGATGTGAGACCACCTCCCCCTCGCTTGTTCGACGGAACAATGCCTTTACCATGAAACAAAAACGCCAATGAGCTAATTAAATTGTGCCATCAAAGGAACGGGTCTGTCTCGTCCGTTACCGAGATTGTCGACAACTTGAACAAGTCCAAGCTTGACCCCAACGTCGGTAAGACGCGTGCCTGAACCAACAGCTTCCCCATGACATGCAGTAACTTACGCCATGTTGAATGAACACCAGAGGTCGTCATTGCTCCTCCCGCCCTCTACCTCCTCCTCGTCCGTGAACGCGCGAAGAAGGAGATTGGCGTTGCCGCCCAGAACGTCTACGACAAGCCCAACGGCGCCTTCACCGGCGAGATCTCGGTCCAGCACCTGAAGGACAGCGGCATCGACTGGACCATCCTGGGCCACTCAGAGCGACGAACCATCCTTGGTGAGAGCGACGAGGTCGTGGCCTCCAAGACCAAGTACGCCACCGAGAACGGTGTCAGCGTCATATGGTGCTGCGGCGAGAGCCTGGAGCAGCGCGAGGCCGGCAAGACCCTCGATGTCATCGCCAACCAACTCACCGCCCTCAAGGCCAAGATCTCCGACTGGAGTAAAATCGTCATCGCATACGAGCCCATCTGGGCCATCGGCACCGGCAAGGTCGCCTCCACTGAGCAGGCCCAAGAGGTCCACGCCTCCATCCGCGAGTGGCTCGCCAAGAACGTGAGCCAGTCCGTTGCTGACGAGACCCGTATCTTGTATGGCGGCAGCGTCAGCGAGAAGAACTGCAAGGATCTCAGCAAGCAGAAGGATATTGACGGCTTCTTGGTTGGTGGTGCCAGTCTAAAGCCAGCCTGTGAGTACATTTCGTGCTGGAGCGTTGTCCAACTTGGTCACTGTGCTAACCAATCAAATTAGTTGTCGACATCATCAACAGCAAATTGTAAAGAGGCATATAATCTCTTCTCAAGACTATATGGCGGGCAAGAAGCGCCTATTGCTGTATCGGCCTGAACCCCACGTAGCAAGCAACTAGAACCTCGGCACATGGTCTACCTGCCTCTACCGGATATGAGAGGTTGAGACGGCGCACTGGGATGGCCATTGGAATAAAATTATCAGAAACCGTCCTTGATTTCTCCGTAACGCTCTCTTGAGCTCGTGATGATGGTGGTATACATTGCGCCGAATCTTTTAATGTACAGTTGAAGGTCCTGCCACGCCGTGACATCCAACACGTAGTTATACACAACACTCCTCCTTCTTCGAAACAACGCAGCTCCTTATACCGGCATACCATTGCCGTGGTAGGGACTCCAGACACCACGCACACTTTCGTTTATACTCGTGATTGGCTTATTGACTCTCTTGATCTTCTCCCCGCTGGCGTCACGAAGCAGCTCCACCTTCTTTAGAACCTGTAAACAGTCCATATTCTTGACGCAGATGGACTTTTGCTTGCCGTTGATGTAGTGGCCGATGAGGACGGGATGTTTCCGTGGTCGGGGAGATACGGCGAACTCGATCTGGGGGTTTGACGATGCGAACTTGGACAGCTGAGACTTGATGAAAGCGCTGGATCATTGTCAACTCTCTTTCTTCTACCATCGGGGGGTAACTGCTTTGTGCTGCCTTACTTCATTCCCCGCGAGCTTCCCGACTGGTCGCAATAATGGATATCCATCTTCCTGCACTGCAGGATGAAGGCACCAAGGCCATTCTGATTGTATTGTTAGCTAGCAATTCACGACCTTGGTTACAAACCAGATTGTGTCAGAGACAGCACGACATACCTGGCCGACCGAAATCTTCTCTAGCGCCCTTATCGTCATTGTGCTGCTCTGTGATCTGGCAATTGGGGACGGGATAGACGGCGCTGTCTTATCAAGAAAATTTAGGGGAGCTTCAACCGCCAGGAACAAGGCGCGCTAGTGGCATAGCGCGTTGTCTGTCTGACCATGCATTTATCGGGGGAGAAGGACTCGACGGATGCGGCCCCGGGGTCCCGCTGGGGCCAGTGGACCTGCCCAGGTGGGCACCTGCACCTGCGGGGCCCAGTGATGGACTCTCCCAACAGATGCATATCTACGTAGCGGATGAGACCACATCGGCTAAAAGCGAAAGAGCTGGCGCATGGAATCGGGACGTCGTTACCTACCAGAATTGGAATTTCTGGGTCTCCAAACGCGACACATATTTTCTCTTCCATCAAGCACAGCACTCGCCCCTCTTTCATCAGCTCGAGTCCTGCCATATCGCGTGGCGTTCGAGCCGTCACATCAGATTTGTACTTTGTCTCGCTCTCTCTAGGACCCTCAACATTGAATTGTCTAGATAGAGGATGACGGATAAGCTCCCGCCCAACCTACTCGCGCTCTTTGCGCCGCGGCCTCCCCTGCGATGGCTGCCTGCGCCCGATCACGCGCCCGAGGAACGCAAGACCAACAAGATCAACGGCCTCGCCGATTACCTGCCCCATCTTGCAGCATATAAGGACCAAGACGGCTATGTTCCTACCGAGAGTTGGCTGCAGGCTCGCGATCGCAAAAAGCTGGAGAAGAAGGAGCAGCAGGAGAAACTGTTGGTCGAGGTCCCCAAGAACTGTGCGTCACCTATGCCCCGAGTTGTCATATCATATCGTGTCCTATTCTTTGCCGCAATACATGACGCCGATTTGTGCTGACTTTCAAAATAGACAACCCTGCCGATGATGCCAACGTCCGTGGCGATCCATTCAAAACATTGATTGTTGCGCGCCTCAGCTACGATGCAAATGAGAGCGACCTTGAGAAGGAGTTCGGTCGATTTGGACCTATCGAACGCGTAAGTCGCGCCCGATCTATTGCATTCTCATCTATTTTCCTTAAAAGCTACAAATACTGACCAGTATGGCCTCAGATCCGTATCATCGCAGACACCCATGCACATGAGCGCCCTAATAAGAAGAAGAAACCCCACCGAGGATATGCTTTTGTCGTATTTGATCGTGAGAAAGACATGAGAGGTAATACTACCACCACCAACTTCCTTCCAGACCGTCCACACCGATCCACAGGATCCTCGTATTCATGTCTCTCACTCGAGATCTGGCCCTCAAGCTTGCCTATCTCTTCTCCCTTCCTCCTCCGCGTAGACTCACAAGGTACGAGTGTTGTTTGTGCTTGACTGACAAATGCGCGTTGCTGCGCACGTGTAACTAGCTGCTCTAGATGGTTGTGATGGCATCCGCATCAAAGATCGCCGAATCAAGGTAGATGTCGAGAGAGGCCGAACAGTGAAAGGCTGGAAGCCTCGACGACTGGGTGGTGGATTGGGTGGCCGAGGCTACACCAAGGCGGCACCACCTCGACCTACTGGCCCCGGTAGCTTTGGTGGAGGGTTTGGCGGACGTGACGGTTTCCGCGGCGGTTTCCAGGGAGGCCGTGGTGGCCGTGGAGGCTTCCGTGGTCAAGATCGAGGATTTCGGGGCGGCGGCGGTGGTGGTGGTTTCGGTGGTGGCCGTGATCGTGGCTTCGGCCAACAAAACGGCTATGCCCCTCCTAACGCCCCAGCCGGCCCAGGATCCGACAGTCGGTTCGGGAGTGGTAGTGGTCGTGATAGTGGTCGTGACCGTGACCGTGACCGTGACCGACTCGCCGGTGGTGGGTATTCTTCACGCTCTGGCCCCCGCTCATTTGATGACAGATCTGCTGGTGGACCCCCGTCGCGATATGACCGAGACAGACGAACAGGTGCTAACTTCGAACCTGTCCGTGATCGGCGCGAAACCCGAGATAACGACCGTGACAGAGACGACGATAGCCGGAAACGTGCGTTCGAAGGCGGCTACGAGGATCCACGCAAGCTCCGCCGCTACTAGGTCGCCTCTTATCGAGACAACACCCAGCTGTCTTGGTGGGTATGTGCTATCTTCCGTTTTCCGCAATTGCTGTTCCGACTTCTCATTCTTCTCCCTGCCTTTTGTCAACAAGGGTAAGCAAGGGTAAGACGAAGAAGGGAAGATGAGAAACTAGCAGATAGCCCATCCGACAACACCCCAACATCAAAGCCAATTTGTATCAGTATAATACCCAAACCCTCAAGGTAAAGATGACGGGGGTCGCTCGAAAAGATGTACGCCCCTGAATCGGCCTAGGACCTCGGGACGACAACGGAAGGCTGTGAAAACCGAGACGTAGTCACAGCATGCCAAAGAGCTTGTTGACCCTCCCAGCACAGGAAAGGTAAAACGAATTCTCATGTACTATATTACTACCTCTAGCCAACGCAGTGGCCATTGAAGCGAGGGCAGAATACAAGATGGCGATATCCCAAAACTGGCGGACGAATAGGTAGGTCAGAGGTAGGAAATCCGGTTTCGAACCTACTGACCGCTGGGAAATGCCCTGGAAGATTCGTCGATGCATTTGAGTTTTTTAGGCAGATAGGTATCCCAATTTCAAACTGGCCAATACGGGCTCCGAGGACTTGGGGTGCTGGTAAGCAATGCTCTTTGCGCTCGTAGCCGTGTTTCTGCCAACACTATGACAGTTGCGAACCACATAATGCCAACTGAGGAGCCCTCGATTAGCTCGTCTACCTCAATTAAATGGTTCCCTGGTTTCTTTGAGATAATGGCCATGTATCAAAACCACGTGTATATAAGTGGACACGTAACTGTTCATTGCAAGATCGTGATCCCCTTATCATTTCACTATGTAAATTTTTTTCTTATCCCCTACCGCAAAACGCCAGCAACCGGTGGTATCGCCATGAGATGCTACAAATATGACCAGAATTGACCCCCAACAGAGGAAAAAAAACCAGGATGAGAAACAATGCAGTAAATAGGGGTTCTACTCGTCGTCCAGGCCCTCCATATCCCCGTTGGCACCGGCAGGGTTGGCTTCCACCTTGGTGACCTCGGTGGTCGCGGCACTCCAGTACGCAAGCACGTGCACGCGAAACTCGGACATGCACACGCTGAAGAGCTTCAGGAGCCTCGTCTGCCGCGAATCGAGGACGTCGCCGGCGCGGCAGACGACGTAGCCACGCTTCTCGTCGTCGTCGGCACCCTCGGGGGCTTCCTCGAGCACGATCTTGCCCTTGATCATGCGCGTGGGGACGCCGAGGCGGCGCAGCTCGGGCTCGATGGTGTGGCCCATGGGCACGTCGTACTCGGCGGGCACCTCGCCGGCGGTGGACATGACGGTACCCCGCGGGATGACGAACTCGCGGGTCGCGGCCACGCCGGCGCGCGCGAAGTCGACCTGGCTCAGCTCGGCGAAGTAGGACAGGAGGGACTCCGGGGCGCGGTTTGTGAACAGGAGGCCCACGGCGCCCTTGAGGTAGGTCGTCAGCTGGTGGATGTTGTCGGCTTGGCTGTCTTCGGGCGTGTGGCCGAGCGCACGGGCCATGAGCTTCGTCTTGCCGAAGAAGAGGCTGTTTTGGTTTGTCACCACGATCAGTTTCTGGATGCTGGAGAAACGGGGTGGAGAGAGCATGTCATGTCATGTCATGTTGAGCGTGTGGTGGGCGGATGGGACAACGCACCGGCTATCGGACAGCTCCTGTCGCACGTCCTTGAGGTAGGTGTTGCGCATGTTGTCGACGGTCAGGACGAAGCAGTGCTGGTACTGCGGGATGCACTCCCGTATGTTCTCGAACAGGCGCTCCTTGTGCTCGCGCGTCTTCTTGGTCACCGACGAGGCGTGGACGACCCTGGCGCGTTTTGACTTGGGCATCTTGTCGGTTGTTGGGATTTGTCTGGTGTCTTGGGCTCGCTTCGGTCTCGGATTTGAATCTGGTGCAATGCACAATCTTTCTTATATGTGTATGTTTTGTCTCTTTCTTAGGCAAGATAGAAGATAGTGAAAAGAGAACGCAACTGCTCCTCTACCTAATGGCCAGGTTCCTCAGGCGAATAGAGAAAGGGTCCAAGTTCAGATGGAGGGTTTCGGCTTATCGACACCTTTGATGCCGTTATTTTTTTGTCCCCAAACTCGAAAAAATCTAATCGATTAGCGGGCAGTTTTAGCGCAGGCTTCTTTGCCCCGCGAAGCTCTATTGTCAGGTACCGACGGTCCACTGAGGTCCGGCCCGTCCAATCAAAACTGTAGCAGATGGAATGCTTGATTAGCCGTGCCCGTTATCGTATCTCATCTTATCGATACTGTAACTACCAGGTCCAAAGCAAGCAAGCTGCCGCCGCTGGAGATTAGTGAGTGGCCCAGGAGATTGGTCCCAGCTGCTGGCTGCAACTTTTCTAACCAAAGAATCCCCAGCAAACTAAGTAACTATCACGAGATCCAGTCGCCGTCAACACCAACCAACAAGCATCACTTTCTTCAACAACGTCCCAACAACCAACCACACTTCTATATAATACATCATGGACGGGTATGGATGAACCGGTGTATCCAACGAGAAAATGAGGGAGTATGCGAACGCTAATTCGATAAATGCTGGATAGACTCACGCAAGCCGAGACACGCGAGCTGGAGCAGCGCATGCAGAAGCGCCAGATCAAAGAGTTCCTCGGTGTACGTTCTTTTCAATTCATAACCTCCTTCTCTCATTTCTACTTTCCTCTCAAGCTGGCGAATGAATTGGGTTTCCGTTCCTGGTGGTTCAGTTTCGTTCACTGCAACCACGACGTCATCACCTTTCCACACAGTCACAGAAGACGGACAGAAAGAGAAGCACACCTCATGCACCGGAACAATCGCTAATTCTTTGTCGCAACAATACAGCTCTTCAGCAACCTCGTCGATCACTGCTTCATGTCCTGCGTCGATGACTTCACCTCCAAGAGCCTCTCAGCTCGCGAGTCGGGCTGCGTCACGCGCTGCGTCCAGAAGCACATGGCGCTCTCGCAGCGCCTGAGCGAGCGCTTCCAGGAGCACAACGCCCAGATGGGACAGCAGCAGCAGGGCCAGCGGTAAGGCGAACTAAGCAAAACAAAAAGGAGAGTCGTCGCCCTTTTCCCCTTTCCACCCGGTCCTGAGCGAGCGCATCGTCCGTCTACTCACGCCTTCGAACCGTCATGCATACACACCGCGGTTCTATGGGATTGTCTCTCTTGTCTATCTATGGGAAAGCGGCCTTGTTCCAATGGGGAACGACTTTCAAGTACGCGCGATGGCCGGTACTAAAGTAATGTGTACGAAATGTTAAGCAAGAGGCGGGAGAAAAGAAGGGATTAGGATGCAGCATCCGGTTTGGGGATTCTGATTCATTCGTGCATATATAAGAAGCACCCCGGGATCGAGATTTCTGTACCTGTAACGAAAACACAAGGATAACGGGTTGCCATGCTCGAGGCACTGGGATTTGGCCTGACGTTTCCTTCTCTGTATCATTAGACGGTTTTGTTGGCTTCCTTTGCGAAGGAGAAACCTGTGTAGCAATTAGACTTGGCTGGGGGGATTGGTCGCTCATGAATTCGCCTTTCTCATCTGACATCTTCGCGGCTTTAGGGAAAACATTGCTTAATTTTTTCTTGGGGTTTTTGGGCGCGTCTTGTTACCTTTTCGCGTCGGTGAGTACGTACTGGCTATTGACAACTAGTCTTCGTAAAGGCCACAACATGTGGAGGCCCGGGTGATGCTACCTAGTCCCAGACATGTAGGTTACGAGGGAAGCCTTTGTAGTAGGAACGCGATGCGAAGATTAACGAAACGGTTTGGTTTCCCGGAACTCGAGATAGACAGATACCCAAGTCAATTTACACATTTGAGCTAATAACCTCCCCTTTGGTAGCTGAAGTACATCATCCCTCGTGGTTTTAAAAAAAATTAGCTAGTCATTTATAGTCTATACGTTTCCTCAATTTACAATATATTTATATACTGGTAAATACACTCTTTTATTCGGGTGCCTCACTCAAGCTTATCTCGGTTAAAGTTTTATTCATTCGCTACCAAGAAACAATTTAGCAAGAGGAAGGCTTGTTTCTCTTACAAGAAATATAGCGAGAGTAGATGAATATGTTGTTTTCCATCTTGTATGATGCATTGTCTCTCTTCTATCATTTATATAAATATGCATATCGGGTTTTCAATGCCGCGATGTTATGATGCATGGCTAAGTAGAAGTAGATATACATGTGACATCCATGATATGTTTCATATAACACCCATCCGTCCGTCTCATCATATTAAACGTCAATCTGCGTCCTCTCTCACATCATTCATAAGCCGGCCGGCCACCGTATTTCATTCATTCAACACCACCCACATATAATACCTATATACAATCATATCTTAATATGCCTGTTTTACTGCACGCATCCAACTACCTCGGTGAAGCATCATCAGATACAGACGCCAGATCCGGCGTCCATGGCGGCGAGGGCTCGCGCTTCAGAAGCGGGAGGGCCAGTCCTCCACCACTTGTAGGCTGCTGCTGCTGCTGCTGCTGCTGCCGCTGCTGTTCCTCGTAGTACTGCTGCTGCTGCGTCGCCGAGGGCAGGTACAGCGGCGCCACGGACGACGACGACCGCTGCCGCAGATGGAACTCTCCCGAGAACCGGTTGCGCTGAATCTCGCTCGAGAACCTGTTCGTGTTGGCTCGGAGCCCGCGGCGCTGGAACGTCGTCGTTGTCGTCGATGACGCCCGGTTCGGGCTCGAGTGCGGCACCAGACTCGGCGAGAGGTGCCCCTCGGCCGACCGGCTCGTGGACTCCGACTCGGCCGTCGACTCCTCGACTTTCTCGAAGTGTTCGGGTCCCACGTAGGGTTCTTGGTCGCCTTGTTGCATATCATTGGTGGTGGTAGGGGTGGTGGCGGTACTGTTGCTCTGCTGGCGCCCGTACCGCGCGATGGACGGCGCGATCTGGAACGCGTTGCGGATCTGCCGGCCGTTCCACGGCGGGGAGGCCGCGTTGCCCTCGTGCCGGTGGAAGTGGGCGGCCGCGAAGGCCAGGATGCCGTCCGACTTCACCTCGAGCGCGGGCTCGCCCGTGATCCGCGCCCGCTCGAACTCGATGTCCATCAGCCGGTCCAGGTTCGTCTGGAAGATGGCCAGCGTCTCGATCAGGCCCAGACGTGGGTACTGCAGGCTCACCTGCACCCGCGACTTGACCGCCTCGTCCATGACATCTGGCCGGTTTGTTGTCAGGAACAGGATACCCGAGTAGTACTCCAGTGTACGGAGGAACACTAAGTATCCAAATGTTAGTCTTTTACATACGTTGTAGTCGTTGGAGATGATTCGGTAACTGTCTTACCTGACACGAGAGAGCTCTTCTGAAGGTTGTTATCTTTTCTCTCTCTCTGCGCGAGCAGCGTCTCCGCCTCGTCCAGAAGCAGGATGCAGTCCCACAGGTTCGCCAGGCGGAAGATCTCCGACAGCTTGGCCTCGACGTCCCACGGGTCAGTGCCCAGGTCGCTGGACGTGATGGGGAACAACGGCTTCTTGTAGAAGTGCGCGATGGCCTCGGCCGTCGCCGTCTTTCCGACACCGGGCGGTCCGTGCAGCAGGACGGCCAGCCCGCGCCCTTTGCCGTGGATAATGTCCTGGTCTAGGAATTCGCTGTTGAGAAGCGTGGCGCGTCTCCGGACCTTCTTCTTCTCTAGGTGCCCCAAGACCGCCGATTGTATCATCACCTTGTGCTTCTCGGGGAGCTGCAGGCTCTCCAGCGGGTTAAGGGTTTCTCGTACGGGTTTTACGTATTTTATGTCTGCGTTGATGAAGCTTCGGTTGCGCAACGCGTAGACGAGGAGCCGCGAGGGAAGCAGGGCGAGGTCGTTGGGGGATAATGTCTGTGTTAAATGACCTAACGGTTCAGATGCTTCGCTCTGGTTGATGAAAGCGTCCGTCTCCGTGAATTTCGCCCATTCCAGCTCCCGCACGCCGTCATATTCGACGACCATCTCTTCTCGGCTAGCGAATTCCTTGAAGCGGCTTCTGTCCGACCACTCCACTATCGGGAACTCGTCGCGTGTTACTGTCGGGTAGAAAGATTCGGCTTCCGGGAATTGCTGGAATGCCGGCTTCCACCAGGGATTCACCTTGAATGCCTCATTGAAGTCTACGATCACATCGCTCTCGACGTTTTCCGGCCATGTGGCGCCTTGGCCGGGCCTGGCCTCGATATCGCGGCCAGAGGGGTCTTTAGTTAAAGTCCACCCTTGGTAGGAAAGTGTGGGGTTTCCCGAGGATACTATTTCTCGGAATCTTTGGCCTCTTTCTTGAAGCTCTCTTAGGAAATACTCATGGTCCTTGTGGAATCGTAGTGGGTATATGGGCAGTTTTGTTATTTCCTTCTCGCCTTCGAAGAATTCGATCGAGGCGTCGCCTCTAACGGGAGCAAAGCGCTGTCCGTCAAAGTCGATGTAGTAGAGGCGTAGGTGCGTAGCTTCATCTCCAACGTTGATTCGACTCTGCAGCTCGCCATCGGGTGCATCTAGGTTGTTAACAGACCAGGCAGGCGTGTCTTCAGAGACGTAGCATACTCTCCAAAGCTTGGGTTCGGTAGCGTTCGTCGCCATTGAACTTCGCTTGTCCCTGATCCTGTTCTCGGCCTGAGAGACCCCGGGCTCGATAACTAGATCGCCCGGGCGGAATAATGATGCCAAATCGCGATAGCTGACTTTAGATGGGCAGGAATTGTCTGCGCTAGAGTACATGTTGCGCCGAGGGATAAGCCGGGTTTTGACGAAATCCACGTAACACTTCATATCGGCGTAAGCTCTCCGGCTTCTCATCATACCCTGCAGCTCTTTGTTGCCAAGAAACTCGAAATCTTCGGCGGTAGCCCCTGCACCACTGGCTGGCTGTGCGCTGATGCCACTATCACCATAAACATCTTCCAATACGCGCAATTCCGCCTCCATTTTCTCATGAAAATGTATCAAGAGATTAAACGGTGCCAGGAAAGTGTGCGGTTTCTCAACCCAGGGACCGTCGCCTGTCACCTTGCTAAGATACCCAAGGATAATAGCCGAGTTGATACGGACGCGCTCTATCGGTGGGCTCTCTACCCTCCTCCGGCCCCGAGGCTGTCGTGATTTTCGTCGGGTTGGTTCGAAGGCCTTCCTCTGTTCCGGTTTCAATCGTTTCAGCTGATCTGCCTCGATCTGCTCAACCAAGTCGTCCTGGGTGAGTAGAACCTCAAGCGCAAATGTCTCCGTCTCATCCGGATAACGGTTCTTGAACTGTTCCCAGTTACATTCCCGTACGAGCGGCTTGGTTTGCAGCATCGGATTCTCCGAGATGTCTAGTGTCTCTTTGATGGCCTCTGGCACTACATGTGGCACTTCCACAGACCCGCGATTGGATAGCATGCGTTCCAGCTTCTGAAGTCGATTGTGGGGGTCCACAAGACTCAGATCCCCAAATCCTCCAGTTTGCGAGTTGCCTGCAAATTCGAATGAGTTAGTCAACTTTCACATAGAGTCAAATACCAGCAGCCTTACCTCCATCGGACCTGTCGTCCAGATGTCTGATCTCTTGGGCTCCATAGAAGGTGCTGTTACGCCTAGGCGTCGCACGGTCCTGGAATTTTGGTCTACCACTCGTGACGCGAACGGATTGGAATCTCTGCGGTTTGGGTGCGGGAGCAGGCGGCCGATTTGCGAGTGAGATGGGCTCTATTCCGTCCTCGAGCGTGTGAACCCAGGTGCCATCCATTTTCGATAGACTTCAGCAGTGCGCGATGTAGTAGTCACGGGTCCTTGGCGTCAATATCCGTAGTTGGGCGTGAAATTGAGAGTCGTTAAAATTCCTCCAGCCCTGCTGCTCACTCAAAACGCTCTTCTTATTTTCACCAAGAGTGCCCAAGAGCGTGGTCGATCTTGAGCGGGTGGACGATTGAAGGGAACCTTGCTCTCACGGTCATCGATGGCCTATTCACTTTTCCTTCTTCGTTCGAGTAAACTGGACAATATCGAGCGAGTGGAAAGGTATCAGCTTATTCTACGTAGTTCAGGTCAGGCCTGACGACGTGGATATAAAGCATAAGTACCATCGTACTCCATATATTCCCAGGAGCGTCACCCCACATCGACTAGTTTAGAACAAAACAAGAGGCGTTGTTGGTTTGACATAAACGACTACTGTACTGTACATAGTAATATGGTCGGTGATCTGCTTGCCTACTTGGGTAGCATTGGAGGATGACCAACCAAGACGGCCTGTCCTGGCGTGCATAAAGGCTTACGTACTAGTACACTGCCGAGCAGCCACGCCCTATGCCGTACCCGTCGAAGCCCCAATCACCTTCCCGTGCAAGGCATGACATTGTAATACCTAGTGGTGGTGCGAGCACTGCAGTAAGGTAGGGACAGGGTCAGCTTCCTCTGCTCCTACTTGCCAGCTTAGTAGAGCGTGTAGAGCGTGTTGGTGGGGAAGGATAGCGAGGGTCTGGCGAGGGTCAGCCCTAGAGCGGCAATGCCGGCTTATTATTGCTCAGGTTCCTCTGTGAGCTGATGCACTCAGCTACTTAGCCAAGAGAGATTTGCTCAGGGGGATGGGGAGTGACTAAATGGGGAATGGGACAGTAACCGTTGAAGTAGGTAGGTAAGTCATCATGCTGTGGCTGTGTGTCTTTCGGCATATGAAAATACACTATGCAGCTAGGTACCTGCCTGCTTGCTGGGGAGGCCTAAACTAGTACCTACAGTATCTACAGTAAAAGACGTGCTATATATAAACTGGGTGGGTCGTTTGTTTCAACACCCAATGCGGCCGCCGTGTTTCGCATTGGGCATTTCTTTAAATGAACATATGGAGAAAACAAAACATCAGCAACGTAGCATTATCGGAAATTATTATTCCGCCATTCCAAATACTACCTCCTACGTACGTTTCGAATGCACACACAGCGCAATTCCGGAAGCAGGCCAACACTGAGAAGCAGAGTAGGTACATCCATCAGCTGGAGGCAGGTAGCTGAGTGGGAATTGGATAATGGCCCCTGAGACAAGACAGGCAGATGCCGTTTCGGCGTAATCTGCGAGCATGACGTAGTGGTGCCGTGTGTCGCGCATGGGAAAATCACAAGCTTGAGCGAGTGCAGTGTAGTGTAGTGGGTATTACCTACTGACACCATCGGCTAAGCAGGTAGGTTAATATTTCCTGTAATATTTCGCCGGCAGAACTCGGCACCGCCTGTTTTCTTCGCGAAGTATACCCGCGTCAACAAATCTAGCCTACCTAGATAACCTCGGCACCCACCGGGCCATCTGTCGACAGTATACTAGCGTACGGTCCTTTTATAGCTAGTGTAGTCTGATCCGTCTCGTCTCGATGCTCGAAGGAGAGAAAGATGAGCTTCAAAACACCATTCGCAATATACTAAAAGGAAGGATGTCAGAGGCCGGCTGGGGTTGGCCGAGCTTGAAGGGTAATGATCGGCCTATTATCAGTCTGAAGGAACGCCCAGCAGATCCCATCCAAGCTATTCTTGAATAAACACCCAGATGCCAGCGAGCAATCAGATCAACTGAGGGTAGGTTGCCCCTGTCTACCTGAGGGTAGCTCCACTTTTGGGTGTAGACATGATCCACAATATACTTAACGCC